>VWZG01006252.1:209045-412837 GCA_013396735.1 Grallaria varia
GGGGGGGGGGGGGGGGGGGGGGGGGGGGCGGGATGTGGAAGAGATTGTGCTCGTTCAAAAGTCTTGAAAGAAAAATGTAACTTTGCAAGCACAGTGCAAATTATGCAAATAAAAGTATGGCAAAAAATCAGCCCAGACGAATTTCGAAAGGAGTGTAAAATCCTTCATTTAAAGCTTGGTGTAATCTTTGACATTTACGTGGGCACCTGAAAAAAAACGCACCAAGAACTCTGAAGCAGGGCTCTGGGATGGAAATAGAGTGCTGCTGTGAGCAGACACATCTCTCTCTGCCTTTCATTTAAAGTGCCGGCTCCTTCTTTTTTGTGTATCTAATAAACAATACGTGTAGAATATACAGCTGTGTCACAAAGTCATTCTATATTCTTAAAGCTTAATATAATCAAATTCATTGCCTAAAGATGGTGTAGTTGAAGATTTGATCCTTTTTCACTGAAGTGGAAATACTTTCAGTAATTGAAAGCAGATTCACGTCTGGAGTTGTACAAGCCAAGGTTTTCATTTTTAAAATAAACCTTTTGTTCTTCAGCTTTGAATTTTTCAATGAGCCATCCAGAGACCTATGTTAATTGCTAGAGTAGACTTTAAGGAAGGATTGGGGTGGGGAAAAACCTGAGAAATGTACGTCAGCAATTAAATTTACTTAAAATTATAATATCTGTATTCCAGTGCATAAACGTATCATTGCATCTTTTGTGCACACTGCATTTTAGTTTTCCTCTTCATCTGCGTGAATGTGAATTTGAACTATCTGTCAGTCTGTAGTGTTTTGTTTTAAAACATCTTCGCTTATGTTCACCTTACTTAAAAATCTGAACTTTGAAGATTTGGGGAAATACTAATCTAATCCAGTAACCAAACCTGACACTTTGCAGCAATAGGTCCCCTTTGTTAACTTTGTGTCGGTTTTCTGGCTGTTCTGTGGAAAGCTCTCAGAAACCTTGCCTTATGATATTTCAGCAATGGGGAAAGAAACTTCGGATGTTAACTACCAGACTCTCAAACAAAGACTGTGCTGCTCTGGAGCTCTTTATTAGCAGCTTTGAAGGTAGAGAACAATGGAGGGAGAGGAAGGGAAGTACCTTCTCTCCTAAGCTCTGTAATCCACAGAGTAAATTCACTAAAAATGTGTGGAAAAGTTACTGAAGATGGTAAGAGTCCCCTATCTGTTTGAAAGTGTATTAATTGCTTAATAGACACAAGGATCTAATTGCCTGATGTTAAGTCCAGGCTATCATTAAGATAAGAATTTGTAATTTCCGTAATGGTACTAAAGAGGCCAGGTTTATTTCCGCGAACTTCTAGGTGGTGTGCACTTAGCTGGAATAGTTTGCTTTTCCTTCTTTTCTTTCAAAAGGTAAATATTTTAATGTATCTTCAGTAAGTTTAGGTGGAAGTATTTGAGTTAAACCTGGGAAACGGGAAGTGCTGAAACAAGAACAAAAATGTAGTTTACTATTTTTTCATCCATCCGTTTGGGGCTCAAAACTGTCAAGCAGCTTAGTAACTACAAATGAGATGTGAGATAAATTTTTGATTCATCACTCTACAACTCTGTGGAGAATAGCCTCATATATGTCATAGTATAGGGGTTTTTTTTCTCTTAAGGAGTTATATAAAGGTTATGTTACAATTTAGCAAGAAACCTATAGCAACAGGACCTTTAAAAAAAACTTTAATGATTAGGTGGCTTTGGCGTGTCCTTTTTATGTTCTAAACTTTTTGTAGTAGAATTGAGATCAAAAGACCATATACATTCCATGCAGTATATTTTATTTTATTGTTTTCCTTTTGGAGAAAAGCAACTGATGTTGTAACTGTCTAGAAAATTTGATAATCAATGCTTTAAAAAAAATGTAAAATGTCATGTCAGATGTATGTTCATTCTGAAGGTCCACAATAGAAAGCTGCCAAGCACTCATCAGCTTTGAAATCTGATTTTTCTTAATTATAGATAATGAGTTAGTGGCTGAACATTGAAAAGAACTTTTATAATAACGGCAAATTTTAGTGCTGAAGAGTTTATCCTTTGGCTTGGGAGATATAGAAATATCTCTTAGTATCAGCACATGATGCAAACAGACCCAACTTAAGGAACTTTTTTTGAGCTGTGTTCTTGCATTTCTAATGTGCATCTGTGAAGATTTAACATGACTTTTCAAATTACTGAACTGGTCTGATAAGCAATTATGAGATCACACTTTACAGCTTTTTTTTCTTGTAACTTATTTAGCTTCCCAATTCACTTGTTGAACTAAACAAGGAAAAATAAAAGATCATAATATGTATGCTTTGTACAACGTAGGCAGAAAATAGGACTTCACTGTATTGTTTTCCAAAATGAGAAGAGACATTGATTTCCTATCCTTTCTGCATGTATACAAAGATCTTATTGCTGGTTATTTCATTCTAAATACAGCTATAGGCTCACTCTGTGGTTTTGAAAGACTTTCTCCAGAGATAGTTACAGATTCATGTGTTTCAGAATAGCAAGAGGGCTTTAGTGTGTTCAGTGATGTGTGAAAGATGATGCTGTGAGCAGGTGACCTCACTAATGGTTTGAACATATATACATCTTTTTTTGGTCCAAAGATTTTAGTACAAAATAAGGAATTGTACTAATAAAATGTCTCTGTGGTTTTCCAATTTACCTTAAGCTTTTTAAATGTTAGAGACAAGTGGAAAAATGGCAGTTGTGTTCCTTTAGAAAACTTCACCCATGTTAAGACTCTCAACAGGATAGACAGGTGTCTGAAATACTCTGAATAGAAGAGAGTAATTCACCTTCTTTGTCTAAGGTTGAAGGAATTCAAAGTGTGATTATACAGGAAAACTTTGGAACTTGAGATATCAACAAGGTACGCAGTCTTCTTTTGAGATTGGCTAGGGCAACCCTTTATCCAAACTTGAAACGAAAGAATTGTTTTGTGTAAACTGCTGTAAAGTAGACTGTTTCTGAAGCAAATCTGTTAAATGTAAGAAGGAGGAAGAGTGCTCTTATCAGGAGACAGTATTCATTCTTTTAGGGTCTACATGGGAAACGAAACAGAGTTACATTTTTGAGGCCTAGCACAGAGTGAAAAGCTTATTTATGACTTGTTATTTACAGCAGAAAGGGTTTTTCACAGCAGTGGTATATGAATCTTTGCGAACTTCATGTTTTTGATATGGTAATCACTGATTTTTGTGTTGAGTACTAGAAGGTATCTTTACAGTAGGATTAAATTCTGGTTTATTCGGAATTCAGGAGTTGGGGCTGCATTAAGGAGCGTTACAGCAAAAGATTAAGCCAAATACCTGAATGCATCAAAATTTCCACAAACTGCATCTACCACTCAAAGTAATGGTGGCCTGACAAGATGGCAGGGGTAGATATTGCTGTAACTTCTGGTGACCCGCATGATGATAAAACTTTGATCAAATACATGTAACAGAATTTCTGCATATTTCATTTTCTATAACAAAGGAACAGCAATTTTTGCAGTAGCAGCGAGCTAATATCTAGCATCACATCAACAGTGAGTTACATGTTTTTATCTTTCTGACCCATCTTGCTGTTTTACCTCTTTCTTGCTTTTGAAGAGGATTTAGACCTATACAACAATATTTCGAAGATGCTTAAAAGAAAATCAGATTTAGAAGAAAAAACATTAAAATGAGATCTGTTACATGCAACTATAAAAATAATATCCTACTCCTTTACCTGCTGGTTTTTTTTTTTTTTTTATTCTGTTTCAGTTGTTATTAGTTCAAGAACTATTGATGTGGGGCTTTTCTTTCTTGGTATCAAGAAAAATTAGTGTCCTGGAGAACTCTATGGAGTGCAAGAGTATATATTAATCAAAATTAAAGAAGAAAGGCACTGCTATTGTAGAATTATATTGTTGTTGTATTAGTTGGTTTTCATCATGATATAGGTCATGAGAAAGCACTACCTGAAGCTTCCAAATTGTCATACCTGCGAAATTAATTTTTAAACTACGTTAATTTTCGCGTCTGGTATAGTTGCTGACCACACACAAAGGAAAAAAAAAAAAAGGAATAGAAATCCTTTTTTTAGAGCAGCTTTTGGTTTAATCATATAGACCTGCTTTTTCATTAAATGTTACTGTACCCATGTATGAAATATAACCATTTCCAAATCTGCAAAAATTTCAGAGTTGTTAACTTTTGCAGGACATTTTTCCTCTTAAGTCATAAACTGTGTTAAAGAAAAGACTGTTGTCCAGGGAGTTGTAAAAAGTAGCCTGGAAAGCCTTTTATGTTCTTTCTTTTAAATAGAATGGAATTGCCTTATGTAACAAAGTTAACTTTGTTAACCTTTTATAATTATTTAACCATTATTTCATTTTACCCCCTGCTTAAACATTGTACATTAATGCAATAGACACCTGGCTGTGCTCTTAAAAGTTTATTTGTCTTTCAATTCCTGTGATAGTAGGGGGCAGTATATCTCCTTAATTATCTTTGTTCAGGGAAATGTTGAAAGGCCAGGGTAGTTAAACAAGGCCATTTGGATTTGCAGTAAGGTCGAAGTCAGATGCAAGGAAAGTGGTTAAATGCATTATCATCTTATTGAGCACATCATCAGTAAAGTGACCTTGATGGAGGTGGAAAAAGCCATTTGGCTATTTTATGACAGCCACCTCTCTGCTGGTTTTATCTCTGCCAGAGAGTACTTCAAATAGCTTTATCACAGTCTTCTCTTGTTGCTTTGAAATCTGATTTTTCATAACTACAGATAATGAGTTAGAGGCAGAACACTGAAATGAACTTTTGTAATAATGGCAACTTCTGGTACTAAAGAGTTATCCTTTGGCTTGGGAGATATAGAAATATGTCTAAATTGATTATTAGGGTGACCTTTATGTTGATTATTATATACCTGCCTTTTTTGATAATAATTGGGTTTTATTCATTACTACTTTTTAAACTATTTTTTTAAGTTACTATGAGGACATACAAGCCAAGTTCCAGCCTTAGCAGCAGGGACTTTGTTTTAATATGTGTGTGTATTTTTGTTTCTATAAAAACCACGGGAGGCTTGTGGTTAAGCTGGAAACAAGTAGTTTAGAAAATATAGAACTAGTGCTTAAGTTTCTATCTCACTTGTGTTTTGTAATGGTAGTCAGTATTGATGTCTTAAAAGCTTACAAAAGTAAAATTCTGGCTATTGCATGGTAATGTAAGTATTTAATCAAAATGCTTTCAACTGTCCATCTTCCCCTCTCTCAACCTTTCATTCTCATTCAAAAGTGGATTCTTTTGTTTGTGTAAAACTGCATTGATTTTGAATAAAAAGGGTAATTTTCAATTTTTGGCTTTTAAAAGACCTTAGTGCTAGTTTGTTTTTGTTTTTATAGTGCTTTATGTAGAACCATTGGCATAATTATTAAGAGGATTTTAAAACAAATGCACACAATACAAGGAAAGAAAATAGCAAGAAAACTGAATCCAAATTTGGGCGCCTGAAGATATAGGTTAATTGGCTGAAACTCAGAGCAGAGCATTAAAAATTATTAGAGACTAGAGGGAATGATTTATAAGCAAAGATGGAAAGAAAGAAAAAACAATATAGCATAGTCACATGACAGATCTGCACTGATTGGAGAACCATCTACAAAAATTTTAAAGACCATGTGGACTCAGGTGGTGTATCTAGATGGAATGACATGAAATTAAGAACAAAAAAGAAATACAGGCTGCATATCAAGACACATTTTGTAATGGTAACATTCGGGGGCTATGGAAAATATCTCAGCACAATTAATAAAGTCCTATTTTTTTTAAGAACAAGTATTACTTGTTTTATGTAGTGTGTTGAGTGTGGCTGTTATACCTTTTGTTCCTAAGTTTTGATGATATGTTGCCATTTGGAAGGTAAATGTATTTAACTTCTGCTTTGTGACCCAATGATCTCTCATTCAACACTTAGGTGATTTCCTAAGAGAGCAGGCTTCTTCTTCCCATTATCACCTCCATCTTTGGAGCTGAAAAGCATCTCACAGTTGTATCTCCTCACCAGTTATACAGCAGTAAGAAAACATATTATCCCTGGGTTTGCAATATTGCTGTTACTTTGAGCAGTTAAGATTTTAAAGTTACCAGCAACATTTTGGTGTGGTTTTTATCGCTGGGTTCTAGAGTCAGGGTATGTACTCAGCATGAACCATGACCATCCAGATGGAAAGAGAATCTTTTTCACTCATGGCAAGTTCCCCTTGTTCCTCACAGACTTCCCTATTTATGTCCTCTCCTGTATGATGAAAGTGCCCTTTGCCTTTGTAGTATAAAGAATTTTCTTACATTTTTCTTTCTGTTTAACTATTCTTGCTTCATCCTCAGCACTCTCCTGGTACGTATCAATCATGTTCTGCCATAAAGCAGGAGGATTATCTGTATGTGTGTGTGTTGCCATATGCCCAACCAGAAGACAAGCCTTTTGAAGGCAGGCACAGAGAGTCAGAGTTTGAAAACGTGATTCTGTCAAACTTGCCTTTTTCATCAGATAACTTCAGGAAGCTCAACACACAGATAGGCTGATCCATTGTCTTGTAATGGTACTGAATCTTAAGATCTATCAACCGAGAGACAAGCAGTGAGCTGATGGATCTTCTTGCTGAAGAGATTCTCAGTATCCCTTGAAAAGTGTGCTGAAAGCACTGACAATATTGAAGTCTTTTTTGTAGCCTAGAAGTACCTCAAATAATTTTTGTTTTCCTCCCCATCTTCCTTTTTTTTTTTATTGCCTCTCCATTGACCATTTTGGTTTATGGAGCCGGGCACATATTTCATTGCCAGGAGAGTTTCTTCTTAACAGCTGTACTTTCTCCTAAAGATACAGTAAGGTTCATGGCATTAAATAGATCTCTTCAGAGCATTTCAAAAAACAGTCTTATTCTGCAAACCCTGCTACTCCTCATTTGTGCAAGATCCCAGTGTTTACCACCGTCTTTTTCCCCTGAGGTCAAGGAATCTCAGACTTTTCAGTCAGTGGGCTCCTGTCTGGATGTAAACCCTTCTCCCCTGATGATTTTTTTCTATCAATGGCTTTGGATAGTATTTTGTGTTATTCCGCAGCAGCTCTGCCAGCTTTTCGCAGGAGAGACCTGTATATTATTTATCAATTCTCTTTTCTCATTCCTGCCCTCCAGCTTTTACATTACCCCCTCATCCTAGTCCTTTCTACCTAATCCTAATTTACTGCTGATCAGAGCCATGGCAGCAGAACCAGTTACATGAGGTGAAAAAAGGAATAAAAATAAAAGCCTACATCAGACAAAGTTACATTTTTGCCTTTGAGGCAATTTGTTTTGCTGCAGTGATCTCTGTGAAACCAGGCAGAGCTGAGCATTCTTCATTCCACTTGTATATTGTCTGCTTTTGTTTCCTGTAGTGCAACTGTATCCCATAAAATAACAGGTAACAAATCGTTCTTTCTGAGTGTTTGGTTTCTCTCTGCAGCATGCAACAGAGCTTGTGCTAGAATCTGTTCTGTGACTATTTTTCCCCTGTCTTTTGTATGTTCTTGTGCCAAATATGTTCAGTATTAAACTCATATCCAGTAGGCTACAGGGGGGTCTTTACTAAGAAATACCAGTATGTACAGAGTCCTCCTTTAGCAGACTGTGAATTACCATAGTTCCATGCAAGTAGGTTATTTGGGATAGTCTGTATAGAAATTACAAGCTTTATTAAAATAATTTGTAGACTGATTTGTAGGTCTGAAACAGCATATGTGTCATTTGCGTTTTAGCTGAGGGAAGGAGTCCCCTACGCTCAGCTGGCTCATTTTCCACTTGTGTTCATGGCTGTAACACAGCAACTCTTTAACATTATACTGAGTGTTGAAAGTTTCCTGGAATTCATTAGCTAAGAGGCCATGGATGTTGATAAATCCAGAAGCTTGGAAAAGCAGTAATATTTGATAAATATTGGAAAGCATCAGTTCTGCTTGCCTGATGAGAACAGCTTTTAGTTGTAGGGTGGTATGCTGCAGGGTAGCAGCTATAGGCATGAGGTGTTCCCTCCTTTCTTGGGTTTTCCAAATCCTGAGATGAGGTCAACAAAAGGGGAAAAGAGACCAGCTAGGTACCTTTCATTTTCACTGTAGAAATTAAAACTAGATTGAAGAGGAGGAGAGACAGATGCTTAATCTTTGTGTGCACTAACAAAGGGAACAAGCCAAGGTCCATTTTCTGTTACAGCACAAGTGTTGCAGTTGTGTATGCGTGCTTCACCAACAGCCTGAGGACCTAATTCATACAATCTACTGGGAGCACTCTGTGGTCTGTACCATTTCTTCAGCTGGGTGGGTGTTATCTGGGAGAGCACTGGTTGTTAGAGCCAGAAATTAAGGCAGGACGAATGCTATCAATTACAAGTTCTTGATGCTTTTGCACCAGTTTTTGCCCTCAAGCTTGCATTAAACTGTTCCTGTTGAAGTTGTGTAGGTACAGGCGTTGAGCCTGAGGCTCATGGTAGGGATAAGAAGGAAAGAGTAAAACAAAGGCCTTTGCAGGGACACACCTGTGGCTCTAAACAAATTTGTATTTGACAGAAACCATTAACACTTTTCAGTATAATACTGCAAACTTAACAGCAAATTCACCCAATGTGTCTGTCTCAAAATATTTTTCACACTGCCATCCCAGTTACATCTGGATTTCTTTCTTCTTCTTCTCTCCCTAGTGATTTCTGTATGGGGTTGTCAGGTATGGGGAGATAGGAACACTTTTCAATGTGACCCTGACAGACCTGGAGACCCACTTAAAAGATCATAATTATCTCCACTTTGCTAATTATTGATTCCACAGATTCTCTTACTGCTCTAGGAACATTCAAATTATGCTTTTGCTTCCAGGTTTCTTTGTCATATAGCTCTTAATTTAGGATGAGGTCATTTTTTATTGCTTTAAGGAAAAAAAGACACAAAAAAACAAGAAGAGAAAAACACACAAGAATATGAAATGTCAGGTCCTATTCAGTCATCAGCCTAGTTGAGAGGCTGCATGCATAACTACTTTGCATGTACTTATTCTTGCCAGATTTGTGCTCCTTTATCAATGAAATTAGCTTTACCTCATTTTCATATACGTTTCCACATTTCCTGGGACAAGTAAAAAGACTCATACTAGTGGTAACACTTCATTTCTTAAATGAGATGGCTAAGCAAGAAGACATGTTTTGATGTATTTTCTGCTGCATGTAGATGTATGCAATACATTTTTTAGTTCATGACAGTAAGTTCTTCCCTTATACACGCAACATCCTAAAAGTCATAAAGTTGGTTGAAAAGTCTATAAATAGTCCCTTTTGGCTACCCCTATGAAGAGTCTAAAGAAATGCACTCAACTCCATTGTAAGTCAAATATAACTCACACTAAATATCTCTCTGTGGCAGAGAAATGACCTAGCTAGCTTGTGTTTTGGATGGAAGTACATCGTCTTCTATAAAGCCATGGTTGTTCTGTTTGAAGAACATGATTAGCACTGAAGCATGGAAGCCAAATTTTTGTTAAATAGTGGACTCTGCCAGCTGATCTATTAATCAGTCATCTACAGCTCTCCCTTTCACTCAAATGGTGTTTGTAATTCTACAGACTGACCTTCTACCTTTGCCTCTCATAATTCTGGATAGCTTTTCTGCACCTCAGTAGAATTAAAATGAAGCAAAAAGAAAATACTTGTTTACTTTTCACAGCCAAACAGGTAATAGGCAATTCGCTGTCACTGTGACAGTCTCGTGCTTTGAGATGACACAGGGTCTATTCAGTGAGGCAGATGTGTGTGTACTTGCACTGTTAGCGTGCCTTCTGTCCAGACAAGCTGGTGTTTTCAAAAGAAACTCCCATGGTCAAAGTCTCATGGACTTTGTGGAAGGAGGGTTATTTTATTCATCCGATCATTTGGGAAAATGTAACAGTAGTATAATCTAGATATTATATAAAATAATAATGGTGTATACTTTTCTCTAAAATACCTGAGTTTTGCAAGTATACGTGGTATAGTTAGTAAAGCAGATTTTATTAAGTTGCTATGCTCTTCTGCATGGTGAACTTTCTTCTTTCCTTTTTAAGTAATACAGGGAAACAAGATAACCCTGTCGAAGAAGAACAAAAGCTTACTCTGTAATAAAATGTAGAGAAAATTTTAGAATTCGCATCAACGGTGTAGACACTGTTCATGGAATGAGTGTAGTTACACATCTGTGTTATAAGCAAACCAGGATCAAGTCAATGCATACATGTGCTATGTAAGACTTAACTGCCTATAGTTGTTTGTCTCATATTTTATTATTGTACTTTCCTGAGTAATACCAAAAAGAAGGCAATGAAAGATGCCTGGGATTTCAGACACCCATACTTAAAATATCTGCTATTGCATGTCTGCTAACAGAAAACCTAACAGTAATCTGAATATAGCCTCACAAAATAGGAGGTTTTGAGTTTTTCAGTCTACACCCAGGGATCCAGTGAGCTTAATGAACTCACTTTTGAATACAAAAAGCAATAGGCATTATTAGAACATATGTTTTCAACCTTCAGGGGTATGTCATGAGTTAATTGAGGAACGTGTAATAAGACTTGTTATAATGTTCATGTATTAAGTGGCAGTTCAAGTTCTCTGTGCAACATGAATTAAACTAGGAAACCTGTTGTTGGTCACAGATGGGTCCAAAGTATGAATCTTTGGAATTTTTTAGGTCCTATTGCAAAATAGGGATCTATGCCTCCCAGAATCATTTCTGGGTAGTGCCAGCTACCTCCTTGAGAGCATCCATCCCTATTGTATACAGATGTCTCTGTGAGGATACCTTTCTGGTGTCCATAATGTCACATTATGGCACAGAACTACTTAAGAAGGCCCAGGGCCAGCATAGTTCTGGCACTGTATGGGTTGGAAACCACTAATCCAGACTGTTAAACCAAAGCATTGATTATTAAAATACAATATTATTATAAATTGGGATATTATCAACATTTATAAAAATATCTTGGACTCTCAAGGAAGGAATCTAAAGCTTTTTATTTTCTTCCACCTTTTCAGAGGGCATTTGTATGCAAGCTGACTAATGTACCAAATCTCAGCCATTTATGAGTTAAAACTTCTAAGTTATGAATGCTTGAGAAATGGAATGCATAGTAGAAATGACAGTTCCAGCATAAGAATGCCAGGACCTGCTATAATAACTTAATATTATAAGTGCAGTAAAATCAGAAATAAGCACCTTCATGTTTCCGAAGGAGATTATGACTAGACACATTGCCTCTGTAGATAAATTTCCTGCTATGTTGCAGCTGTAGCACTAGCAGGTCTTAACATGCCTACAAGAGTAAATCAGTTTTTAAAGAGGCAATGTATTCCAAACCAGCAATCAGCTTTTTTTCTTTTTTTTACATCTTTTTTACAAGCATCTGTAAAGTTTGAAGTGCTTTCTACTGGAGTAGAGTTCCCTGAAACAGATGTCTTGTGTGTGTTGAATGTTTCTAATACCTTGCTTGGTCCTTCTCAGGTCAGGAACTCTTAAAATCACATGGTAACAAAATATTTGTTTATTTATTTTATGGGTTGTGGTGATGTTAATTGCAGGTACCATTCAGATGGTCAAAACTTGAGAATGGTTATCCTTTTCATTCTATGAAATCCTTGAGGAAGAGAAAAAAGCCGTCTACTGAGGGAGTTGTTACTGTTGTTCAGAAGCATCCTCATCTGTTTTCCATAATCTGTAATTGATCACAAGGACTTCAATGTAGGATTGGGGGGTTTTTTTGCTGTCATGAAACACTCCTGAAGAACGGATTTGGAAAGCAGGTTTGCAGGAGCCAAGGTAATTGGGAGTATCTTAAACTCCTTCATTCACATAAAGGAAAAGGATATTTCAAGTCGTTACTTGCATTGTAATGTGTTAATAATAAAATACCATCAATGCTATTAGGCAACTGACTACCAGCTAGTTTTATTGAATAGCAATAGATTACAAGTGTGGCTACGTTTGAAATCAAACAGGTACAATATTTCTAACAATAAATACAATGGAAGCAGTAGTCCTTGCTATTCCTTAGAGAATATTGAACAGTTTAATCCCAAGAGACTTAAAAATACAAATATAATGAGATATGCCTCGTAGGACACATTTCTCTTGTACTTCCTACTAAAATTTAAACATAATCTGAGTAGTAGCTTTCCTACTTGTCTTTGACTGATGTAAAAACTTAAATCTTACATATTAAGATATTAAAACTCACATCTGTGCCCATTAAAATAAATAATCTTTGATAATATGAACAGAAAATGGGTAATAAATTTATGTTCATTGGTTATGAACAGAATTTAAGTGTGTAGGTCTCCATGGATCAGAAAAATGTTTTTTCTATAATAATTTTTAAAGACTTTATGTAATGTCAAAATTCCTACATGAATGGGTATAAAAAATGGATTTATCAAAAAGTCAGGCTTGTCAGCTGAAATATTCTAAATAGACTATATTTTTCTTCATGCAATAGGATTGTGAGAGGAATTATAGTCACTGGATTCCTGAATATATCATAAAACAATTTTAAAATAGTTGAAGAATCTGTGGTTTAGTAGCCTGTGTAAATTTACATCAATGCTGTAAAATGATGCATTTGTTAGTTGTGGAGTAATAGTATTTTGATTACGGACTTTCAGAGATGGTAAATACCAAGAACATGTTAAAACTGTGGCACCTTTTTTTACCAGTTAAACCTGCTAACTGGCTACTGCAGACAGATTTTCATAATGAAACAGTGCATCGTTTCTTGTAAGAAGTTGTAAGATTAGAACTATTGCACGGAACATGTTAAGAATATTATGAAAAAGACCATAAGCTGTTTGCTGTCACTTATGGTAGACAAAGGCTGTTACAGGAACACAAGTTACGGGCTTACTTTTTGCATAACATTTGCAGGAGAGGTATATTGGCAAGCCCTGACCCTGTTCACACTAGTAGAAACATCTATTATTTCAGTGAAAGAATTTTGGCTTCTGTTAGTTTAACTGAATTCTGCTGCTGATATAATTATATCTGAAGTAGAACATTTACTATTATATATGTTTGTTTAGGGGTGACTTTTTTTTCCCCCTTTTCTGTTAGGAAAACTAGTCTACCATTATATGTGTATTCATCTATTTCTTGCAGTTTTTGTAACAGATAGTAATCCCTTAGACATAAATATGTTGTCAACTATTTCACATTATTATTTTCCTTTGGAACTTCACAGTGGTATTTTTCACCAAGAAAAAAACCTAATCAGCTACACTGAGAAAATACTGACAGTGGCTACACACACGAATATTGTCAATTAAATCAAAGTATTACCCTACCCTCCTTAAACATAGTGAGTTTTCTATGGGGGCGCTCCAGGGTCTGAAAACAGGTGTTTGCAGAGAGGAACTGAGCTTTTGCATGTTATGTTTTCTCCTGTATATCAGAGTTTTATCCAGCCCTGAAAGTCTTCTCTCCACTATATTGGCAGTTGGAACTAAGTTTTGTCCCTAAAGCTTTTCAGTCAAAAAAAAAAAAAATCTGCTCTGACCTAAATCCTTGTTTAACTGTGATTCTGCTGGCTGCCTGGGTTAAGGTAGAGGGTTGTAGCACATGGAGGATGAGGGGGAGGAAAGTTGAACTTTATGTTGCTGTGCTGTAATAACAATGCAGTATCTGGATTTATAAGTTTGTCGAATGGTGATCCATGGATGCTGTGCTGATACTTCGTGTAGTACATGCTGTTTCTCAGAGTGCCTAACACAGCTGAAAGAGGCATCGATGGCAGACTCTTTTTTCAAATGTATTTGGTGTCGGGATGACTTGTCTCTATTATGAAAGCATTTTCTGGTGGGATTTGTCTGTATTTGATTCTTTAAATCATTGTGTAAAAAAACTACCCAAAAAACCACCCAAACAAAACCCGGTATAAATCCAGATAGCTGGAACAAGGTGCTGTTTTTGAGATTATATAATTATTTTAAGCACAGTGAGATGGCCTGTATTTGTTTGAAATACGCTTAAAATATGTTGAAAATGAGAAGAAAATAGCAATACACCTTGAAGTTAAAACCTCTTCAATGCATCCAGTTTACATTGAATATCTTAATGTGCTATGCATTCATCAATTTAATACAAAAACACCATCTGTGTAACAAAGATCAAAATTTCTATTTTTTCTTCATGTTGAACTAAGTAGGTGCCAGATAGCACCTTCCCTCTCTTTTCCCCACCTTTTGTGCCTGCAGTATGGTTTTCTTTCATATTGTTTCCTTACTGGTGTGTTACTGAGCAGGGTGGCTTTTCACTGAGGGGCAGCTCTGTGTGTATTTCTGAGCTGTGCTTAACTCCCTGATTCCATGTTGTTAACTGTGCTACCCATTCTTACCAGATAACCCCACAAGAGGAGAGGTGCAGCCAAGTACTTCATGCTGGAAGCTCAGTTGGCTGAAGGCAGTGTGCTTTTTTTTCCACGCCTTGCCCTGAAATCTTCATCATTTTCCTATCCCTTCTTCCATCTGCTCTGATTTGTTACTTCCCTTTTTTTTTCTCCTGTGAAGTTTTTTGGTTGCATTGGGTTGGTCAGTGAGTTGTGTTGTTTTGTTCTTCACCCCAGGAGGCTCCTTTTTGGTGCTTCTTTACCATCTCACTGGAGCCAGCAGTGCTTTTGGCTTTGGCTCATCTGCGACTGCACTGAACCACTTAGCTCTGGTTTAGACTAGTGGCTTGAAAACTAGGCATATTTTTGAATCAATCTGTGCTGGTTTCAAGGGGAGAGCGGGAGAAAGGCCCGGGGTGCCTCTGCAGTTTCAGGGAGATGTGTGCAACAATGTCTGCCCTGCTCTAGCCTGCCCCTCCATCCCTACTTTTTTAGTTGCTAATCACCTTTTTGTTAGTGTGGTTTAATCTTAGTGAAAACTTGAGCTTATGGGACAGACTCCATTTGTCTTCAGGAAACAAAAAAAAAAAAAAAACAACACAAAACCAAACCTCAAACTTCCTTTCGGTTCAGTGCCCTTCTAGAAGACAGACTAACTTAAAGGACTGCAGAGTTCCATATAGATCCTGGCTTGGGTGAAGTAAGTGTCACCAGACAGAGACAAAAAGTCATGTTTAGGCTGTCCTGTGAGAGTTGTACATACTGGCTTTAGCAAGAGCAGGACTTGTTGCAGGATTAACTTTAAAGAAGCTTCTCACTATTTAATCCACAGAAGCTGCTGATGTGGTGTATGGTGCATCTCCTTTTACCATTACTGCTGTTTTGCTCAGACCTGGCCTTTCCAGAGTCAGTATTGGTGTCAGTGATAAGGATGGAAACCATTGATTTAGAAAATGAAAAGTAGCGTACTTGCCATCTTGAGGAACCAGGACCATGGCACTTTGCCCTGGAACATATATATATATATATTCTTTGCACTTTCAGGTTGATGGGAGAGGAAGAATCGCATTCTTTTCAATGTTCAGATAGTTATTAAGTCACTTATTCTAAAGATTAAGTTTGCATTCTTGCAGGAAAGCTATGAGCCTTGCAATATTTCATTGAGTAATACTTTTTGACTTCAAAATAATTTCAGATTAGCTGTGAGCACCTCTAAAGAGATACTGTGAATGTTGTGACTATTTATAAGAACTGTGTATTAGCATTGTAACTGGCTAGCTTTGCCTTCCTCAATCAAAAGAAAAACAAACTTTAAGTTCCTGCAGAAAGTCTGTATCTGTGCAGTAGGTAAGATGAATCCTCAAAGATAAGTATTTATTAAGAGCAATAATCATAAATGATTGGCACATATCTGAGCAGCTACAATTTTGGTATCCCAGTTCTAGAACTACTTTTTTGCTTCAAAACCTGACCTAGAGCATAGACTGATTGGCATAAAATAAAATAATGGTGTTTGTTTCCAACTAAAGGTGGGTGATGTGCTATAAAATGAAGGTAACCCTCATGCTTCTAGTATCTTTGAGGATACTATTTTAGGCTGGCTTTCTTCTTCCTTGCTGTTGACTTGTCTGTAACTGCTCTCAAGCTTGTCACCCTGCTGCTTCTAGCTGCTTTGCAGACATGCAGGCTCTACCCAAGGCTTTACATTTATAAAGCATTGCCCTATTACTCTGTCCTGCTAGTTGATCACATTAGGTAGGAATTAAGGTTCCTGCATATGTCAGACTTTAGCAAAGGCCCCACTTACCCTGGCAGCATAAGGAAAGCAAACCATAGAGTCTGGTATTAGAGAAGACAAGTTCTTCACTAACCCAAATTTGCAGGGACCCAATTTTTGCAAGTGGAACAAGATTTTGTCATGTATTCAAATCCTTTCTATTATATATAGAAGCTCCCCATAGGAGTGTAATAGATCAGATTTCCAATGACTCTTCTCAGGGACAGGAGAAGATAAAAAAAGGGAAGTTGTTCCTGCCATTATGACCCTATATCTTAGGGTAGAGTTGTTCTCTAAGGCTTAAGCCAACCTTGAACCAACAGTTCACTGCTGCTGAAAAAAAAATAATACCGAAGAAGACAGGTAGTGGGGGGAAAGGGCATAGTTTTCTGTTGCGTTACCAAGTCAAATCAGTTCCCATGCAGATACATGGGTAAAAAAGGGCAGAGAGGGGGAGGCAGGAATGGCTGCTAAAGCAAGCAGAAGGTAGGGTGGGGTGACCTTTTTTCAGTGGCAGACAATGAGAAGAGTTCAGTCTTAAACTATGACTTCAGCTTTTGCTTGTAGCACTGATGTCGAATACCTGTGATCTTTTAAGAACCTGTATCCTGTTTTGCATCTTCTTTAGCATTCAGCTGAAGGCATTGGCGATTGCAGAATGGCTTGACTTTCTGCAGAGAGATATCTGATTTTGTTCTCCACCTCAATCTCTTGTTGTTTAAGGTTTTTTTCCTTGCAATGTATGTGGGGCACAGACATATTAGTCAAACGTGTACATTGATGGTTGCAGTATTGGTGAAAGTGAAGGTTTCAGTGCTGACTTGCAGTGTATTTGTGATCTATTTACTTTTCGGGATACCCAGTGGGATATGGGAGTGAACTCGTCCTGCTCTTATTTGAGCCTCTGTATGCTTACTGTGCACATTTGTGCAATTGCTGTGAAGAAAAAATCACTACAATAGACATATAAACCAGAGCAGCTGTAGTGGCTTCCTCCACAGAAAAATGAAAGCAGTCTATCCCAGACACCCTGTGAGTCTGCTGTCTGTGTCTTGCTGCTGCTGTGCCCTGGCAACACAGGAGCATGGTCCTGCCTGAAAAACATGCTGCTGTACAATCTGGACTGCAGCTGGTCCTCTCCCCAAAATCCTGCCACTCAATTTCATTGCCCTCCTGCTTTCCGATACTATTTACTCCTTAAAAACACCTCTCAAATTGCTGCACAAGGTGCATGCAGGCAAGCACTTTTAAATAATATGGCTCCTTTAATAGCTAGTCTTTAGAGCAGAGTGAGATGAGCTAAGCATCTTGATTTTCGCAGAACTGAATGTTTGTCCAGTTCCTCTGCAGCATACACCCCTAAGGAAAAATGGTAGTCTGCAATCACTTTGGCATAGCCAGATGCCATGTAAGTGTCATACAGTATCCATGGTTGGTTATTCACAGGTTAGAGATGATGATGAAGTATTTTGAAATAATGAGAAATTAAAGGGCCTGTTTTCCTTTATTCTAGGGGAAAAAAAACAAAAAACCCAAAAAACCACCAAAACCAAAATGTTTTGCTTGCAACATAGTAATCTCTCTGCTACTGGCCCCTCAGTCTTAGGGCTCTGGTGATTTTAAAATGTCTTGAACAAAACCAGGGAATAGCAGGCAAAACTGGACAGTGAAGCAACAAAGAATTCATTCTTAATTTTTTTTTTTTTAATACGCAAAAAGGTTTATACACAGTCATCCCATCTCTCTCCTAGTGCTTCATTTTGTGTGAGTTTGCAAAGAAGATGCAGAGAAGCCAACATTCAGGCAAGAGATCGCATCTACTCCTCTAGCCTGCCAGAGAAGAGAGGCTGGACAGAAGGACTGAATGTGCTCCTGATGCATTTGTTTATGGTAGTGCAGCTTTGCCTTTTGCAAGCCAAATGGATGTTTAAAAGAGGAGATTAGTAATGGAGAACATCAACTCAAACCTGCCATGGCTGTTTGTAATAAGGCTTATCTGAATACAGTATTTCTGTAAGGTTGTTCTCCATTTTAATTCTTTGACTGCAGACTCTTGCTAATTGATTGGAAACTTGTCTCCAGAGGTCAGGTTTGTTCCATGGTTTTTTTAAGGGTGAGAGCTGTTACATGAGGCAGTGCAGCAAATCCCGGCAAGAAGCCCATAGCCCTGTGGGCAGGGACAGCAGATGACTTGTGGGCACTGAGCACATAGTGGTGCTAGGTGTGAAGCGTGCTTGAATTCTGAACAAGTGCATGAATGTGTCCGTCTTTAAGTCCAGTTTGTTTCAAAACAGATGATGCCTGAAGAAGCATATTTCTTCAGGTGTCATTTGACTTCAACTATTTAATTAGTTTTACTGCCAGCAAAGGAGAGTGAGTGAGATATGTCAGCAAACAAACTAGTTTTAGTTTGGAGACTGTAGTATTAATAATATTGAGGAAAGCGTCAAAATGCCTGATGTGGGTCCCCCTTCTGCAAACAGAAAGATACAGAGTAACTTTGGTGCAATGTTTGCATTTCATTGGGTTCAGATGAAGTGTAAAGAATATGCTGAACTGTTTTGTGGAATTTGGTGGGAGATAAACGCTTGTTTTAGCACGTAGAGAGACGCCTGTTTGGTGATAAAGCTAAGATTGCTATCAGCAGATAAAATTTTATATTTTCCACAATACTCTTCATTTACCAATCTGAATATAGAATGCTTTTGAAACTTGACATTTGAACGTAACTTGATTCAACTGAGGGGAAGAAACTTTAAGAAACAAGAAAAAACGTTTTGGGATTTTTTAACATTTTATTTTTTGTTTAGCTTGTTTGTATTAGACTGTTGGTTTGTATCATCCACGCTGTTGTCAGCAGAACACAGACAGATATTAACTTTGAATTCAGTGTAGGATGCACAAGGCAACTTCATGTGTAAAAGTCAATTCTTAGCAAAACAGGAGATATTTGTAAAGAGAGTAGATAATCCAGATAAATTGCAGGTTCACAGTAGCCTGCCTTGTACTTAATCTTTGCTGAGAGTAGATTAGGAAATCAAACAAGCATGCTTTCATTTCTGAGGCTTCATTCCAAGCTAACACTGATCATACAAAATGCTGGTTGCCATTTCATGGGGTTGCCAGACCCTTTTGCTGCCATATGGGAAGTTTTTGTCAGGTCAGTACTTCAGAAATGCTCCCAAATCCACTACTGGAAGCATTTAGTAAGCGATGATGCCCCCTAAAATTTCTACATGGTAATTTCCTTGTGTTTTTTTGTGTAACCAACCTAAGGTTATCTGAAGAAACACCTTACAGATTCCCTGTCTTGGTGTTTGATTGTGCTGTAGGTGGTTTCCCTGCTAGTTCTTGTCAGCTTTGCAGAAGCAGACGGGACCCTCCATTTTGAGAGGGATGCACTGTCTCCTTAAAATGGCAGCTCTGGAATGGATCACTGGATGTCTTGTCAGACCACATTTAAAAAAAAAAAAAAAAGAAATCAGCAGCTTTCATAGGCCATATTGTACCAAAGGTCGAATACCTCACCAGATAAACATTTCTTCAATGCCCTTCCCCATCAGAAAAATCTCCTTATGTTTTCCTGCCAGTGCCTAAGAGCCCACAGGCAGTGTCTGTAGCCACCTGCAGTCAATTTTGGCTCAAAAGGCTTTGAGTATCCCCTATTGTCAGTAGGAAATTTTTGTGTGTACTCCTTACAGCTCTAGTACCTCGATGGGCCCATATGATTTTGTTGTATGCCAAATGCTTCTTGTTGCTTTTAACTGCCCTAGTTGCAGCATATTTAATACTAAGAAAATTGTGTGCTCCTTTATGAAGGGCTTATAGGTGCAGTGGCAGAAGGTTGTGACTGAAAAATGGACTTATTTTGGGAAACCTAATTATAACAGCATATTTTACTTTTCTGATATTGTTGCCCAAGGTTTGTCATGTTTCTAGTGTTGCTATTAATGTCTTCTTAAATGTCAACTTCAAACTGCTGATGGTGATCATCTCATGTCATATTGCTAAATATATGCACGCTGTTGAGAATGCTTGATGTAAATGTTATGCTAGACACTTAGATATGCATATTAGAAGTCTTCTTATGCTAAGCAGCAGCTATCAAATACATACTTAACTATTTTCGTAAGTGTTACATGCAACAAATTGAGACCTTTTTCGGGGGGGATAGTCCTCATGCTATTGTATTATTTGAAATTATTTCTAACAGGGAAAATCTTGTTTCTGAATAATTATGACACTAAATGCTGCTAAGTAAGAAATTCTAGATATATCTTCACTGTTGAACTGAAAGCTAATGTCATTTCCTTTTAAATGTTTCTCTGAAAGATCTGGCTGCGTGTGACTACCAGCTAGAAGTCAAATGAAGGAAAAAAAATGCCTGAGGGACATTTTTAGTTAAACTTTCTAATATATTTTAAAAAAATATTGGTCCTTGTAGTCTGGTAAATTCAATACAGTTTCAATTATTAAATTGTTAAATAACTCTTAATTTTCTTTTTTTCTGAGTACTTTTGGAAATGAAAAGTCAGGTTAAGACATAGTTTGTTAGGGCCTTTGAATTAGTTGGCTGTGTATGAGTAACTATTGTGTGCAGTGTACGTTGTGCTGTTCAGTTTACTACTTCTTGGAAGCATTAATGTGTGAAGTTATCCTCTGATATATATTGAATTTCATGTGTTTAGGCTATTTGAAGTGTACAATATTTGTAATTTGGATTGAGACATCCATTATATGCTGTTGGAACTGTTCTTTAAATTCTTTTCTTTGTAAGACATCACCTGTAGCTTCACTGTGTAAATAAGATTGCAAACTTAAGAGAAGAATGAGTATGTATCTTGTTGCTACTGAAAGTGGTTGCAAATGGCTGTGGAGATTACATACCAAGGGAATAAGATTTCACGTTTACGATGGTTTTGTGATGTTTCCAGTGGCCTTTAATATCTGTCATTATGCTGTTTTCACAGTTCAAAGGCAAGGTCTTGAAATTTTAGAATTATAAATATATTTATTATACTCACCACATCCTCTAAAAAAAATAGATGTCTGACTTCTAGCACATGAATACATAATTGTGGAATTTCAAAGTGCTTCTGTCTTGTTAGAACAGCAAACCTTTGGATATCAAATAGGCAATTTTGAAGAAATGAGGGATGCCATTTGTTTTTATTAAGCTGGGATTTGAATGTTTGGAGAAAGCATTGGGGGAGGCATTTCTTTTGAAATGGAAGCAATATTCCTCATTTGTGACATTAAAAATGTTATTTTTGGCATAGTTACATTCTTTATAAATAAATCTAGGGATCTGTGCCTAAAAGAAATATGCTTATTTTCCATGTCTCCTTACAGCTTTGGGTTTTTATTATTATTTTCATTTTCACGGGGTTTTCTGTGTAACACCAAAGCCATAATTGAATATATTGTTCCCTAAATGTGCCATTGTTGCTTTGTGATGGAAAGGCCGGTGTATTGATTACAGAATACTGATGCATTGAAAACTCTTTGTTCTGTCACCAAGTTGTAAAGGAAATTAGTGAGTGATGGGTTTTTTCAGTCGAGGAACTGCAGAATAAAGTTAAAATTAACTATTTCAGCTGACCACAAACAAAGAAAAACACAAGGATAAAAAAACCAAGCTTGGAATTCAGCCATTTCTGCTCTTTTTGTTTATTCAATAAATATCTTTCCAGCTTTTGTGCAGGTTATTCACATATTCCAAATACCAAATCTTGTCGAAGTGTGCCCTTATATCCTGAGAAGCTTGCACTTTCTATGGAAGATTAAAGTTTCAGTTGGTCAGTCTAAATTTACAGAAGCCAACATACTTCTGTGATTTTACATGTAATGTGCAATAAGTGAGATGTTGCAACAGAAGTCTCTTGGTTTAGACCTGTCTTATACCCTGATCAACCCTCTTCACCATAAGAAATTTCAATTATTTTTGTATTTTTCAATGTCCAACCTTGAGGCATTTTGTACTGTTTCTCTAATTATGTTTATGAAGTGACATTTGGGGAACCCTTAGGAACTACTGGGAAATCATTTTTGTAAAGGTTGCTCGTCAGTATGGGATGTGAGAATAATTACTTCTTTTTTGGTTGGTTGTGTTTGTTTAGAAGGAAATTATATCCTACATGTAGTAAGGTAAAGCCAGTGCACTCTTTTTTATGCAGTAATTGTTGTCTTCTGCTATAAAATTAAATCAAGAATTCAGTACAATCAATTCTAGCTCAGGCTTACAATTTTAGTACCTTTTGTGTTCATGGTGAATATGATTGTTCTTAAGTGTGTTTGAGATTAAGGACAGCTTTATGAACTCAGCATTTTAGTTGTTGATCATCGTTTGGATGCCTTGCCTTTCAGCGTAAGCATAAGGATGTTTGTTTTGTTATGAGGAATTCTTGCAGGAAGTCCATATGCTGGAAAAGGACAAGCTAGCATGGAGAAACTGGCAAACACAGAGAGGTGCAGTTAGCAGACAAGGAAAGAAAATCTTCTAAAGTGATATATATCCAGTAATAATAGAAATAAGGGAGGAAATTACAGCATATGTTTGAAAAATCCATAGATTGGGGAGAATAAAATAATCATAGCATTTCTCTGGAGAAAGTTTTCTAAGTCCTGGAATTTTTTTAAGAGTAGACTGCACACAGCACAGAGAAATAACACATATAAAAGTGAGGTGAGGAAAGGGATAATTTAGAAAGTCTTTTCTGTCTCTAACTTACAGCTGCAGTCCCTGTGTGAGATTCAGCTGGACATGAAACCTGTGCTGTAGATTTAAGTGCCATATATCCTTCACTATGTCCTGAACTGTGAATCAGGAGCAGCTGAGTATATGATGACCCTCTTTTGCTTTGTGTAGATCAAATTAGGACGTTCAATAACTTCTTTACAGTAAATCAATACAAAAATTTTAGTTGTGAGTGGGGAGGATTTAACCTAATAGTAAACAAGGCAGTGCCCACATGAAACTTATGACAGCCTTTGCACTGGAGCACTCGGTGCAGTTGAGTTATTTTCCTTTTTAANTGAAATAAAAAAATTTTTTTTTTTTTTTTTTGATTTGTGTAGTGCCAGTGCAGACCTTGTCAAGCCTGCATTTTGTGGTGTGAAATATAGTCAGCGGCAGCTGTCCTGTACAGCAGGTAGGGTGCGAAGAGGACCCTCTCCATGCAGCATGGATGGACCTACACGCATCACTGTCTTATCATCCAGTCTTCCTGAGCCTTCCCTCCCTTGCCAAGATTACACCTATGACAGCCCCACAGAGATATTTGTTGCTGGTCTTGATATTTTAATATTAAATATTAAAATTAAGTATAAAATATTAATATTTTAGTAGTCACACATGTCTCCACACATCTTTAGAACCTCTTTGTACTAACCACTTTTCAACCATGTAGAGGCACAGCCCTGTCCTGAAGAGCTTGTAATATAAAACAAAGGATATATGAAGAATAGGGAAGGATGATCCATTAACATATCTGTATTATATATTTTCATTTTAATTTATGAGTAAAACACCAAATGTTCTCATTTTCTCTTCAGCCAAGTTCTTGGTTGGCCGATTGGGAAGGAGAAACTGCAAACAGATACCCATTTGGATTTGCTTGCCCTTGCTTTATACGTAGGCATATTTCTGTAATTTATAAAAGCTTGTTGCTTCTCTTCTAAATTAAAAAAAAAGAAGAAGAATTGCAGATAATTTTCCTGGCTTCTCCTTTCTTACATTTTACCATCTAAAGAATATCCCAGTGCTAGAAAAAATGCCTTTTATAGCTAAATTTTACTGATTTTAGTCAAATTGACAACAATACAAATTGATTCCAGATCCAGGATCCAAATTTACTGTAATTGTTTGAAAACAGATGCTGATTCAAATTACTGAATTTAACAGCTAGACATAAAATGTCAATGTCTGGTGGTAAAGTGTTAATTTGGATGATTTGGTGTGTGGAGCAAACTGCCCCAAGGGGAGACTCTCCTGTGCCATTTGTGGCCATGCTGCACAGCAGAGGCAGTGGGGCAAAGGCATGCAGAGGAGGCCATTGCAACAGGATGGTCCTGCAAGCTGGCTTGTTTTTTCATAATGACTTGTGAGGATTTTTACAGTCCCTAATACACAAAGCCCGTCAAGGTTGTCTGTCACGCAAGAACTGCCGAATTCAGTCATACAAAATATACACCCAATAGAAATATATACAGCAACACCGGTAAGTATCATAGACTGGTAGGACATGGCCTTGAAAGGATAACAGACTGGCTTTCAATAGGATTTCTCCTACTTCTGAAGGAGTACAAAGGAGTACAAAGATGGGGGGAACCTCGTGCATGGACATCTGGCACAGCTGATGCTTAGAGGCAAGGAGATGATTTGCTTCTGTACCTTAGCCTTGTTGACTATGCTATCTAGCTCCCATAATCTGGTGTCAGATTCTGTGTGCATGTGGTTTTGAAGGCTTGGTCTTTCTGTGTCTCCTTGTTTGGGGTTCCCTAAAGAACTTCCCCTTGCTCCATTAGAAAGTGAATCAGTGAAATTAATAAGAATACAGCTTGTTTCCTTTTGTGTCTTTATGACAGTATCAAAAGTTTGTGACCTGTTTGCCTGGCCTGCCCGCAGGCATGTCTGGTTTTTATGGCACTCCTGCTTTTGGTCAGAAAGGGACCCAGTCCGTCCATGCTTCTGGCTTTTCTGCATGCTCTGTTTAGTATCATGTTCATTTTCTCCACTGACCTTAACATCTCATACCGGTGATGTGAAAGTTCATAATTTCTTGAAGTGTTTCTGCTTTCTGTGGAACCTAAATATGAACAAGTGATGTTTTAAATACTGTCTCTTACTATAGCTACTATGTATTTTCAACATATTAGTATTTCTAATGTTGTCTCTGGTTTTGAAGGGTTCAGGTTTTTTCTAATTATTTTTTGAGATTAAAACAGTCATCTTGCCCTATATATAGCAACTACATAGTGACATCTCTTTTTACATGAAACACATGTCAGTGTTTTGTCTTCTGTGTTCAAGAATAAAGTATCTTACTTTATGAAAACATTAGTTAATGTTTAAGTGCTTTGTTTATTTGCGCCTTCTAAGCATTACTTTTTTCCTAATCTGGTTGTTTATGATAATATGAGACTCTGGTGTTTTTATGATGTCTTACATTGACTTACATACATTATGGAAAACTTACAGTTTTGTGGTGTCTGTTTTTATTGCCACAGTCCTTCAAATAAATCACTGGGAATAAGGTTTAAATTGGTGTGATGACAAATAGAACTGCAGTGGTTTTAAATTGATGTCTTCTCAAAGCAAAAGAGGGTCATGGCCACTCTGTCCAGCAAAGCCACACTAGCTCATCGTGGTGTCAGTCTCCTTCCACACTTCTTTACTTCAGTTTCCGTGACTGGTCATCATCATTTTGTAATCATTTTTAAGATTATGCATGGTCCAACCTCTCTGCCTCTTCATTACTGCTGTTACTACAGTGTTATACAATTCCATGGTGTCCTTCATGTGTTTCCAGTGTGTTCTCATCTCTGAATCAACCAGAGTTTCTGAACTCTACAGAGTAGGGCAAAGCTCACTGGAAACCCATCACACAGTTGTAGCTGTTAAGACACAATGTGTTGATTCCCCCCAAAATTATTTTCATTTTGTGTTCCTGCCCCTTTCACTTTTCCCACAGTAGGCTCTTTCTCCATCCCCTTCCACATTCCTGGCAGTGGATGAACTTAGTGTTCCTCTATTTCTTATTAGCTTGAACGGGGAGCTATAAAACAATTCAAGTGAACTTTGTGCTCTTGACAATCACTCAGTCACTACTGCCCTAAGGGTTGTCTTCTTGGAGCTTTTGTTTCCCATTTCAGAGTTAATCAGAGACATAAAGACTATTTTGTCTTGAGACCTGCAACCACTGAAAAGCAACAAAGGATCAGCACAAATCACTAAACTTCTTATGGCATATAAGACTTGGTCATCTCATTAAGTATTTATCTATGCTCTCTTTTCTTTTCCTGCAGCTGTTTTGTCTCTCAGAGAGGACACATTACCTTATCACCACATCCACATGTCTTTATGCCTCTTTGTGAAGTAGCAATGGGAAACTCAATCTTTTTTTGCGAGTCAGACACAGAAGAGCTGCTTTTGGTTTAAGCATTTTTCAGTCTTGCAAGAGAATATTCTGGGTGTGAGCTGTTTTAAGTTATGTTTGCCTGAGTATGACTTGGCTTTAAGAATTCATTATTCTTTGCGATATCTGAATTCTGTGGGGTTTGTCTCTGGGGTTTTTTGTTTGGGATTTTTTTGTTAACTGGTTGATTGCTTGGATTTGCGAGTTTTGTTGGGATATTTTTGTTGTTAGCTTCCTAGTCTGCATCGTTACTATGGTTTAAACCATAATGAGGCATTTTCCCTCTTCAGTCTTAGTTGCTTTCTGAATAAAGGATTTCAGTCATGGGAAATGAAAACCTGGTTTTGTACAGGTTTGTGCATCTAGTGCATGAAGGTTCCTGTACTTTTCACATTGTTCTTGGTGTTGAGTGACATTGCAGCCTAGGCTGTGTTGCTAGTGAGTGGATTGCTCTTCTGCCGTCTGGGTCACTATGTATTTTAAAAGTACTAAGCTTCAGTATATCCCAGAGTACTTTCTGACACAAATGGAGAAATGAAAGTACAGTTCTTTGAACTTGGCTGTAAAAAGGAGCTAAATTTGTCTATCAGCAACATCTGAATATGTACTGAAGATTTTTTTTTTCACCCGTCCCCACAGGTTGAAATATAAATATTATGTTTTCTACATTATTTAGACTTTGAAGTTCAGTAGAAAGCTTTGCTCTGTTTTTCTGTGTTACTGTGCATTGGAATTCTGGCTTTTGCTATGTTGTTCTTATGTGTATGTGTGGACTTTTCTAGTCTTGTTTTAGAGGACATATATGCAGGGCTCAGTATATAATCACAGCTTCTTATGATGTAGACTCAAAATTAATGGAGCTTTCTCATGCTTCTGTATTTTTGATTTTGTCAAGAGGATTGCTGACTGCTCACTTTGTATGTTGATGTGAACATTTGTATTTTGATAACAGTCTGTCCCAGGTCTGGATTTCATTCCCTACTACAAGTTTTTCCCAGCATTCTTTTTATCCTGTATGTTTGAAATACTGTATTTCACTTTCTGATATTCTGCTCCATGTAGTTATTGAACCTCTCTGCTGAGCAACAAGCACAAAATTTTGACCCTATTTTTATCAAACATCTCTGTATTTAAAACTACTATCAGGATGCCTAGCAACTATTAAGCAATTTGCTGCTCTTACAATCTCCGTAACATTGCTACTGGAATTCACTTTTCGTTTGTTTTTTTTTCAATTTTGGCCAAAATTTGACTATTTCAGTAATTAAAAGAAGACATTTTCTTGTGTATGGCTGATCCTTTGACACATATATGTTTATAAATTATTTTCTAATTTAATTAATTTATTTTGATGACTGATACTCTGCTTTGAATAAATTCAGTGAGAAATTTATAGTAAAATGCAAGTAGATCAGATAATTGCTCTGAGTAAACCAAAATAAGTTGAGTAGAGAAATATCCTTGTCAAAGAAACCTGAAAGAAAATTTTATGTCTGAAATTGTGAAAGGCAGTTTCAGTTGTCAGCTATTTTGAAGAAAATAAAAAGTTGAGGCCACAAAATACAGAAAGCAAGCATCAGCTGTGTTATCATAAAACCTTGTGTGTGATTCTGCTTTTTTTCTTTCCTCCCATGGGTTGTGGATGTTGACAGTGGCCATAATACAGAAATTTTACAGGGATTTTATCAGAACCTTTACTGATACTGAAAATGTATTTCCAGAGTTGTTGTCTAGATCCACTCTAGTGCTCAAGTCATTAAATTCTCTAATCTGATGGCAGGTGGGTGAAATTAAATTAACAGGACTTTAAAATGTGCTTAAACTTATGGCTAGGAGTGAATTGGGTCCTGTGTTCAGGGCACAGCAGACTTGAATGGCTCCTTTGAAGGAATCCTACCCTAGAGGGCTGAGCAACTTCATGCTCATTAAAAGTAAGAATCATAACTTGACCTTTGGCAATAGATTCTGTATGCTTTTGACTGTGCTTTAGACGAGGCAAATAAATGCAGTGCTTTGGATGCTGGTGCAGTTTATATGGAGTAATGAAAGGAAAACTTGTCTCCTTCTCCGTAAATACATTTTCACTTCCACTGTTGCTACTACACATTCAATGGCACTGACACAGAAAGGAGTGGCATTACCAGAGTCAGTAAGACCTTGGGGACCATTGTTGTTTTAACTAGTGCAACTGAAACACGCTCTGAGCGAGGTAAGAGGACAGTAGTCTGGAAACCTCTTACAGCTGCTCCTTTCTCAACCATACAACAGCTAGTGAGAAGTGTCACCGACACGACTTGGTGCGTCACAGCCTTTACAGTCCTGGATGGCTGCAGGCAGCTCTAATTATATGAAGTCTGCTGATAGCACAGCAGGTAGTGTCCCAGAACAGTGCTGCTCAACTTCACAATTTGCTTCCTGCTCAGAGGTGAGAAGGGCTATTGAACAAGAGCTGTAGGATTATCAGAGGTGTCTAGAGGAGCTGCTGCCTAGAGGGGATGGCAGTTTGTTTTGTAAAGTTGTTTTTGTTTGAAGGTATATTTTAGCGACCATTTCAGCATTAGCTTTACAAAATATTTGAAGCTATATCTGCTTTCAGGTGGAAAACATCTATAAAGTAATCTTAAGATATTTACCTAACCTTTGTGGCTTTTTCTTATTCTTTCTTTTTCTGCTTTTCATCTTCCAAATTGCATTTTCTGGAAATTAAATAATAATGGACTTGTTTTGTCAAAACTCCTTAGCCACTGCAGTATTACAGCCCAAAGAGAGTGTGGGAGTTTTCTAGCAATACATTGAATTTCTGGTCTGATAATTCTCAGGAACAAAGGTGTGATTTCAGTTGCTGGAATCCCAGCTGCCATTTTTCAGGTATTTACTAGAAAAAAATTATCTTACTGTATGGGAAATGGTAACTGAAGGTACCCTAATTTTCAAGTACTAGTATGCCTTGTATAATATGGATGTTTGTTGCCCGTATACAATCATTAGATAAGTTATATACCAGTCTTTGAGATGTTATTTCATCTCCCTTGTCAACTTGTGATAAGGTTTGGGAGCTTTTATTCTATTGGAATGTATAGTTGAGTTTTCACAGCTATATCTTTATTTCCTTCCCCTTTCTGCTTTTTTTCCCTTCACTTTTCTATTCTGTTGTATGCATATAGGCATTATAGAAACAGAATTTATTGTATTTTGTAGTGTCTCTAAACCATGTTGTGCATAATACCATAAACAGAGTAACAAAAAGTCAGATGGTGTTTTTAGGGAAGTGTCACACTAAAAATTACTGCAGACATTAAATAGTAACATTGTCATGTGCCTCTGATCTTGGCAGATACTTGGTCATAATTGCAGCCTGTCTGCAAAGATTTTGTATCTCATATTTAAGAAATAAAACATGTAATGATAGTGCATATGAAATTATTTCGTACCTTTTAACGCTGTTAACACTTGTTAACATCAACATTGGTGCTTACCAGTTTCTAAATATTTTCTCATTCTGATGAAGATTAACCATATATTATTTTTACATTGGTGCAAAAGTGGAAAAATAAAAATAGAGATTAATTCTGATTTTGGCGTGAGACAGGATTCAGATCTTGGTTACTCTGATGGTTGTTTTGCAGGTAGCTTCTGACTTGAGGTTTAGTTTTCCATCCTCCCAAAGGCTTAGGCACGCAGTCCCAACCCTCAGTTTCTCTCCTGTCATTGGTAGTGCTATCCATCGTTGGTGGAAGGGACCTGCTCTGCCTTACTGTCATTTTAAGGTTCTAGAGATTTTGCACTAAGTGCCATAGCTTCTACTAGGAGAAAAGGGATTTCTTTTAATAATTAAAAAGGGTCACATTCCCTCTCTTGGTGCTGATCTGAAGGAACAGGGAATTGTGCTGCACTCTGTCATTGCTGAGTGAGGGTTGCAGTCAGACAAGCCCCTCTGGCAGTGGCAGTCATATAAGAGGTTTCTGCTGCCAGCTGTTTGTCCGAGCCTTCCCCTGTGTGCCAGCAACTGCCCAGGTAGGTGCTCCCTAACCTGGACTGTTCAAACAGTCCTTCATGCATTTCTGATAACAAAGCCTTTTTAACATGTTGTTTTGACATGGGGAGTTAGGAAACGAACCTGTAGTTGTGATGCTGAGGGGTGTTGATCCCCGCCACCGACTCCCTGGGTATGAACAGCTGGAAGCAATAACCTCTTCACCCCACTCAGATGCATGCAAGGCAATGCATCTGACGATGGCCTTAGGCAGTCAGAGCTTTCTTACGACTTGAGAGCCTCAAGGGATTTTGGCCAGTCTCATTTGTGGGTAGTGAATGGCCTGGAGATGCAATATATTCAGTAAGAGTAAGATAAAGATAATGCTAAGACATTCAGGAGCAGAATTCAAGAAGCTCTTGCAGTTTTGCTGGTGAAAACTTGGATCTCTGTGAGTTCTCACACGTGTAAGGTAGGGGATTCTTTTGTGCTGAGGTGCAGAAATTCCCATTGTAAGAATATGCAAGTTTTTATAGCTGTTGCCTGAGTCCAAGTCCTGCCGGATATATAGGTGAGTGACTTTGATATAACTGTGTAGCTGAGGTATATACTTCTAAGTAGACTATGCCATAATTCATTTTCCTCTTCTTCATTACAGTTTGGACTATGTTGCATGCCCATCAGACAACAGAAATAATCTGCATATATATTCTAATAGAACAAAAGGAAAAAAAGCTTTAATGTATCAGGAGGATTACTCCATTCCATATCAGGACAAAATGGAAGTCCTCAAATTTTCATGATTGGTAACAAAAAAAAAAACAATTTCACTGTAGTTAATTGGAAACATTTACCAAAGGTAATTTTGAAAGGCTTTGTTTATATTAAAACTGTGTAAAATAATTTTTAATGCTGATTAGAATATATGTGGAATCAGTATATTTTAAGTAGGCAAATAGGAGTACTTCTATGATATTTCAAACTGATCACAAAGAAGTGCTTTGGAGTGCTCGGTTTTGTAGCACCTCCAGAAAGCTTTATAAGTGAAGTGTCTCCTCCAAAAATAAGAAGCCTTTACGTATAGCGTTCAGGACTTTTAAATCTCTTTTGGAAAGAGGGTTTTGATGCAAAGAACAAGACAGGAATGTTACACCCCCATTAAAATTTTTTGGTTTTTTGATGTTTTGGGGGTTCTTATCGGAGGGGGATTTGTTTGGGGGGTTTTGTTTATTTGTTTTTTTATTATAACAGCATTTTGAAATACATGCTATCTAGAGATGCAGATTTACAAAATACTGATTGAGTATGTGATGTTGGGTTCATTGGCACAGAAATTGATCTGTACTTTGTTTTGTTGGTTTGTTTTGTTTTTTTTAAAGCACATTTAATGTTGTTGCATAACTGAAATTTGGTAATTGGGTTTTCTTCCTTCACTTTGCTCCCCCATTTTTTTAATTTGGATATCCAACTGCTCTAAATGCAGGTTCATAAAACTACTGTAAATGGAACTAAAGTAAAAAGTCTGTTCTAAAAGTGTGCAACATGGTTTTACCATAATTCCTCTCATCTTTGCTTTGGACTGTATCAAACCAAAAGGCAATCCCTTCTTACCTGGCTGTTGCAGATTACCTGTAGGAAGGTGCTGTTATGTGAGAGGTGAGCACTTGCTTCCTTCAGAAACCATGACCAAATGCTGAGGAGGAAAGAAGGATTCTTACCCATTCATTTCATGTATTTGTCAGTTAGAGTGCCTCCCTCTGTAATACATAAATCTGTGCTTAGAGAGGTCACACTATACTGAATTTTTAAAGGTTGAAAAAAACTTGTGTTGGCGTGTGTTTGCATCCATGTAGGGAATCCTTTTGATATTTTAGGGGAGAGTTACAAATATGTGTGATTTCTTTTTGTATACCAAAACACATGTACTTAAAAACAAAAGCTTTTTCCATATTTTTGGATATAAGACATCAGATTAGTTATTTAAATTTCATTTTACTGAAGGAAAAATAGGAAAGGGGAAAAAGGAAAAGGTATTTCTTTCTGCCAAAACTACTCGGTCTGAAGAGAGCGTACTGCTGCAATTTAATATTAAAGGTTTTAGCAGCGCTCATCAGTGCTTGCTGAGATCAACTGAACCTACGGTAACAGTCACCTTATTTTATCCAATATTGGCATTGTCTGACAAGCTCACAATATGGCTGCAGGCCGCCGGCTTCCTGTGGCTTCAGGGAACAGTGTGAGGATAGCAGCATCAGCCTGGGTTGCCGCACACCTGAGCTGCAGGAGCCAGTGTCAGACTGAGTCAGGGCTGAAACTTTTTTTTCCCCAGTTGCAAGAAGTCTGACTTTTTCCCCCCCCACTTGCAGAATATTTTTCCATATTAAAAATAGTGCTTTATAGATAGATAATGTATTTTCTTTTTCTAAAATTATAGACTGCATGCTTTGTTTTAATACCCAGCTTTTTTGTCGACTGTGTAAAGAGAAATTTGTTCTTCAGTTTAACAAGATACATCTCTGTCTTTTCCATTTAAGGCTGTAGGCAGAGCTGATCAAGCTAATGTGAACCTTTGTTTTCAGCTTTAATAACATTGGGATACAGATTTTCACATTTGTGTTGGTTGGAGTTAGTGTGCATTAAAAAGGCAAAAATGAGGCAGGTCTATCTGGACCTGTGTCTCTACCTCTCTCATTGAAGGGAGCCTCTGTCTATATGGCTTATTGCCTCTGGGATTTTAATGACAATGAAGTAGTTCTGTTTAACAGTATTTTTCTTATGCATATAATTTCTCTGAATTAAAATTATTCTTCAGTCTTTAGGCTGTACTTATTTGCCAGAGAAGGTAAAGCAAGCAGTGAGCTTCACAGCAAAGCCTCTCCTGTCAGAATGAGGGGTTACAGACCAAGGCAACTGATTTAAATCCTGAATAATTACCAGCACTTTCAAAATAAAAATCCTTAAAATTCACTATACCTACTCACAAAAGCAGTGATTGGGAATTTTCCCTAGTGCTGCAAATGGTTTGCTAGTCCTTGCAAATCCAGATCTTTGGCAAATGGCTTGAGGAAGTAAGTGGAACATTCACAGTGCCAGGCATTAAAACAGGCAGGAGTGGTGGCCTTGGGGAAGGGAGGAATAGGAGGATTTTTCTCTTATGTGTTGTAATTTTTTAATTTTTTTTTTTTTCAAAATGCATGGACAAAGAGAAAGGAAAACAATACAGACAGCGCATCTGCAAGTGGCTACAGCCTTACGTAACCCACTGAATTAAATGGAATTCCCTACAGGCACAGAGACCTGGCCACATGGAGGAAGATGTGGGATTGAGCCATCGTTAGATTATTTAGTATTCCTGACTTTTTTTTCCTTTTACATTTTTGTGCACTGTATTTTTTTTGTTTTCTCTGTGCTTCACATCCACATCTCTCAGGACTCCTTTTTCCTCTTTCTAAGTTAGGATGCACTGTTATCCAGTCTTGTGAACAAAGGTACAATTACCTTCTTAGAAAACGATAATCTGAAAACAAGATCTTTGAGCATGTAAGTAAGCAAAGGTGATGCAGGCAGGCTTACATATGAAAACAGAAATTAAACTCATGATTTTGGAGAGCAATATAGTTTTCTCTGATTATCCTGTATTTTTTATTGATTGTTGTGTTAAGAAATTTTATTAGAAGTTGAAGAGCTTACTGGAAAATGGGATGTGTTTATATATAAAATGAGATCTCAAATCTGTCTGCAGAACAGAGGAAGACATTTTCTGCTTATGGTTGAGGCAGTACTGCTTTTGAGGCTTTTTCTTTCTATTCTTTTTCCTAGATTTACGCCTGACTTATAGCTTGGAAATATTTTCGTTTCAGTTGCATTTTTTTAAAGAACTATTTGTTAAAGCTTTGAAGAGCTAATATTGCCTTCCGTTGAATAGACTGTAAATGTCTAAAACACAAGTTTATGACTACACTCTACCGAAGATGGTCAATCCAAACTAATAAGGCCTTGAAAGTAAGCTGTGGTGGTCTAGCTTGCTGGACTGAGGGAGACGAAAGAGCAGAACCATCAGCCTTCGTAGCTCAATAAAGGAAAAAAAGTAATCAATTTTTTTCAAGCTTTGTCGTCTTGTCATTTGGTAAACCACGCTTGCTGAAAGACCTGTGCTTCCTTCTCTTACTCAAGTGGCTAGGTATCTGAAAAATAAGTATGTGGTTTAAAAAACCCAGTGCTCCATTGATGATATTAATGAAGCCCCAAAAAAATCAATAGCTAATCTTATCAAATATACCAACTTCCAGAAAGATAATTAAAATTCAGAAACAGCAACAAGCCTAGGGCTTAAGTACTATACTGTTTCAGTTTTCTTTCTTTTACTATTTTTAAAGGATATCTGTATCTTCTTCAGCATTTCCCAATATGACAATATGGTCAAGGAGTGTAGGAATGTTCAAAGCCAGACTCAGATTTTTTCTGAGCACAGTTGCAATATAATAGTTTGTAGCCTATAAATGTCTTTTCTGCCCAACACATCACAGACATGTATTTTTTCAAACAAGAGGTCTGTGTTTCAACTTTGTATTTTAATTTAAATGCTGTAAGGTGAAATGTCGTGGAGAGAGCAGGAATGTCTTATTTTATCCTTATCTGATTGTGAAGGGGAGAAAGAAAAGCTTATTATCTAATCAGACATATTTTTAGCAGGCTTCCATAATTGGCATGAGACTCTCAATCCAAGTACTTGTTTTATAATGGAGATGAGCTGATCCTTTCATGTTTACTGGTTAGCTGGAACACAATTTCAGTTCACACAGAGCTTTGATACCCTCTCCTTCAGGGGCTAATGCCTAAACAAGGTCCAAGTCTCTAACACTGCCTATTGTTACAAGAAATTACATGCTTATTTATTGTAATACACGGCATGATTCCACTATTCTGGTTTGAATGTTTAAATTAATTTTTCTGTTTTGTGGTAGATTGTTACTTTAATTTAGCTAATTTAATTTATAAATCTTGGTACATTTATATGCCTTGGTGCTGCTTCTCCAGATACTGCTACTCTGAGTAGATCCAAATAATCCACAAAGAATATGATGCAGAGGTATGCAATTTACTGCCCAAATCCAAAGTAATGCATCCATGTGAGCCTAAGGCAATCAGAAACAAGGCTTAATAGCCTGTGCTCATTACTGCAGTGAAGTAGTTAAACTGATCCCAAAATGCAAACTACTACTTGCATGTTTGGCATTGTGTCCGTAGAAATACACTTGCTCCCTCAAACAGCCTTTTTCTTCTGTTTGTGCTCCAGCCCTCCATAACGCAGAAATTATCCAAGATAGTTCAGGCGACTGTTGCCTGTTGACAACATTCACCTCTATTTTTATATTTAATTCAAGTACATGTAAATATCTGTGGAAAGCTTGCTTCACAGTTGTGGTCCAAAATAACTGGTTTTTCATTAAGAATCTCAACTGTGCTCCATGCCAAAATAAACTCAATGTGTATTTATATTCTAAATGGTTAAACTGGTAAACCAGAAGTTGTACAGGGAAGTGTCAACTGTGATGCCTGGGTGAAATAAGTGAAGCCCATAGTTGGGTGTATCCATTGTAAGCATAATAAGAAGCTTCATATCGCTGTCAAGTTACATGGTTTGAGAGGTGTCTTACAGGTTAGTTTTGAATGAGTGTTCATCTGTCAGCTACTGCAGTTGTCTCCTGCTTGCTTGAGCTATGATATCTCTCAACCTTTTAAACAAAACCAGCTAATGCATAGTAATCAGAAGCGTGTGGTGAGTGATAGTGACTGGAAATCCTCCCAAACTTTAAGCCTTCTCTGCTGCTTCAGTAAAGAGAAAGTGAAACATCTGCACTACCCTTGGGTCTTTGAGACTTTGGAGGAAGAGGCTATTGGACTTTCATACAGCAATGAATAAAATATAAGCCCTGGGAGTTAATAGTGCAGAGGGCTTCCTGGATTTTGTGTGGGTTTTTTGTTTGTTCGGGGTGGGTTTTTTTAGAATAAAATGTCACCAAATTTCACTGGAGTTCTCTATGTGGAGTGGCACCTTGTTTCTCACTGAACAGCCCTTTTACTTTGAGCCACTGCATCTACCTAAATATGTAGTTGATAACTGGACAATTGTGCGTCCACCTTTAGCAAAGATTGTCAGTAGCATTTCTGAATGTCCACAAGGCATTTTTTTCCCAGCTTCCCAACTCTGCCCAGTGGGAGACTGGCTGAAGTAACTATTCTGAACAAGTTGATGTTCGCTGATTTCTCTGATAGCTAAGAATTCCTAAGTGGCAAATCATCTTCTTTGCTTTGAGATTTGGTATGTAGTCGTCTCATTTTGGTTTTTTTATTTAGGTTTTCAGTTGGGGAGAAAGAGTTCTGGGACAGATCATAGGGCAAAAATACTTGCAGCCAGATTTGTATGCTTTGATCTAAAGTAATGCACCAGAAATGCATTAAGATTAAATGGCCACAAACTTTAATGTCTGAGTTAGTAGTCATGAAGATCTTTCAGGTATTCTGTAATTGCCAGTTCAGTTCTTGGGTTGTTAAAAAGTATATTTTTTTTTAATTTGCAATTGCATTGGAACTTCAGAAATATTTTAGTAGCAAAACTTTTATTTCCTGTGTGTCATAGCTGCCATCATGATTTTCAAATACAACCTTTTGTACAAAGCAGAGTCACTCTTGTATTTTAAATTTATTTTTCACAAATAAAACGTGCCACTAAAAGACCTGCATCAAAAGCACTGTACATGCTATGGATTTCTGTGTCCCTAACAGCAGACTCCAATTTTCCCTCCTCCATAAATCCTGGTATGACACAGTGATATGTCAATTATTTTTTTTCCTGAAGATTTTGCAAATGCCCTTTTTGTGAAAATATCAAGGTGAACTTACTGAGGAGTGATGTAACTGTTCATATTACACTAGCTTTGATTAATGTCTTGACAAAACATCCTTACCAGGAGTTCCTGTGGGTTTCTCTTTTGTTGTATTCTCTAGCTATTGAAGGGTAAATAAGTTAACTGAATATTCAATGTAATCAGCTGGGTGTTCTATTCAGGTAATCATTTGATCAGTACAGTCACATAGGTATTTTGGAAGATGTTGTGTTTACTACGAGAGACTCTACAGAAAAGAGATGATCAAACAATAATTTTTTTGAGCTGATACACAAAGGGAGTTTTTATCAGGTACGGACATCTCTTAGGACATTGTTGTTTAGGAAACCAAAGTACCTCTTGAGTGCTCTGAGATGAAATATGAGACCTGAATTCAGGGATAAAATACCTGGGCTTTCAGGGCTTAAATAACTAATCCAGTTTTAGTTCTGTGATTTAATAGATTTTTATAATGTATTGATCTGAACATTGTTGCACCCATATAAAAAACAATCCGTTTTTTTCTGTACTTAAAGTAAATTTTAATCAGGAAGGGCTAGGGAAGGTACAACAGAGTGGCCTAGATTCTGTTACTTTGTGTTTAAAAGCAATTTCTTAAGCAAGTAATCCATAGTAGGTAGAACATGCCCATTCATTTGGTATTAAAAAAAAACAAACCCCCCCCCAAAAAAGTGTGTTCTTATGGTATGATGCATCCACAGAGATGGAAATAGTCACACAACTGGAAAAAAAAATTAATGGAACAACAGTTGTGCTTGATTTGAGTATGTCTCTTGGAATTTCTGTAAACTTTAGTAACCTTATTTTTAGAGTGCCATCATTTAAATTTTCGGAACTGTTTTGAGTTTGTTCATCAAAGAAGTGTATACATGGTATGGTCCATATATATATATGAGTATGCTTATTGATTTATGTGGTTAAAAATATAAAATATTCATACCTTAATAGAAACTAAAAACAATCTTTATTGAGTTAAGTTGTGAATGTGGGCACCAGGCTGCAGAAATGATTGATGGTTTTCTTACCACATGTAATAGCTTAACAGGATTTCATAAAACCTTTGTTCACACACTTAAAAATTACCGGAGCATTTCCTGAGCATTTTCTTAAAGAGCATATAGGATAATCTTAAACTGCTGCTTCAGACAAATTTTCCTCAATGTTGCTTCAAAAATTAGGTATGGAATTTAAAGGAATTTTTTAATATAAATACGCACTGTAGGTTGCAGTTGCATCTAGACTGATGTATTGTCGTAATCATTTTTGCTTTTTTAACATACACTTTCCAACGCAGTAACTAGAAGTAAGGTTAGTTATAAAATATGATTCTATTATATTTTTTTGTTTCTGTCTGGAACTTACCTGCAGGTATATTGAGAAACAGCCACAATTGGATTTCACCATTTATCTTATAACCCCCTAAGCCTGCACTGCTGCCTTTTCCTGTTAAGGTCCGTGCCCTCTACACCTGTACTACAAAGTCGTTGCTATTGCTTCCTCACCCTCCTGTTTACTGGAGTGAACTCCACACCTCACCAATGATGTTGTGCATCCCCTATGATGTGCCTGCTATGGTTGTGTTTTAGTGTGGATCAGGAGTGTGGCCTTCCAGGAGATCTCCTGGCTTACCATGCTTCGGTGTGTCTCACCGAGCACTGTCGGAGCACACCCTGGAAACGTGCTGGGTGACATCAAATTGGAAAACAGTATCCAGAAGCACTCTTACCATTCTCAGCTGCACACATAGACTTGTCTGCAGGCCCATGCTGGAATCAGCATGAAATTAAATCCTTAAAATACAAATCACATGGCCATTGGGTTCTTGGCAGCAGCTGCTCCGCCCAGCGGATCTGCTCCTTTTGGCATGCTTTGCTTTACAGCGTCTCATGTAGCCATGGCCTATGAGCCCTATGTCTCTGGTTTCCTAGGGCTGCAACATTCTTCTCTGATCCTCAACACAATTGCAATCCTAGGAAGAAGAATTTGAGAGGGGACAGTTTAAACTGGGTATTCAGAATTTATGTCATTTGTTGGAGAGGAGTATTCATGTTGTATGCTGCAATCACTGTAGCTGAGGACTATGGTACTATGTTGTTGTGGGTAGCACCCTCCTGGTATTTTTTTCCTATCCTTCCTTTTTCTCAGGCTTGCTTATCCTCAGGAGTGAAATTATTCCTGGCCAGTGTACTTACTCCTGTATCACCCCAGTAATTTACTACTTCTCTGTTCCTTTTTCCCCTTTGATTGGCCTCTCCATGTAGTCATGTAGAGCATAACACAAAGATGGATTGTATGGCATTCTCTGCTGGGGAAAATCAACACATAGAGCAGGCTCACTGCCAAGATGCTCATAATTAAACTGTTGCTATGGACAGGATTACATCAATGCTTCTATCAATCATTTGCTGCAGTTTTGTGGCTATTAATACTTGGATTTTTATTTATTTTATTTTTTTTTAGGTTTTAGTTTTTATCTTTCTTCTACTTGCCTAGCTTTCAGTTGAAGCATTGCAGCATATAAAGAAAGATGTATAAATAATTATTGGACAACACAGGGAAAAAAAAGAGAAGCCGATTTTGTAATTCTGAGTTTGTATTTGAAGGCACTATCTTTGTGAGGTGTTTGCATTATCTCAGGTAGTAGAAATGGCCAGTTGCAGTTATTTCCCTTCAGTGGTCATCATACTGTCGGGACCTAAGACTTGATGCAAAACTGCCGTGACGTGGCAGCAGTCTGTGTTAAAGTGTTGCCAATGCAGGTGTAATAGGAAAACAACAGCAAAGCAGTTAAGCCTTTCATTTTTCTTCTGTCTCCTATCTCTTCTGATTCACGTGCAGTAAGTTGCGAGATGCACTAATGACAGTATAACAAGTACACTGACAGACTGGAACAGACCTCGTTTGCCTGAGTACAATGGCTGTGCTTCACCTGCTACCATATCATTGCTGCTGTTATCCCCTGTGACAATGATCTTCAGCAAGTAACTCCCTTTGGTAGCACGTAAAATGTTTGGTGTTATAGCTAACCAGTGTGCAGTGCATTAAATATAGAGAGGTGCAGGATTACGGCCAAAATAAGGTAGTCTGAGAGGTAACAAATTATACTGAATGCAACTGAGATCACTGTAACAAGATAAACAGTGTGGTGTCACAAAATTGTCTCCCAGTTGACAAAACAATCCATATTTTATAGATTGCCTTAAAAATTGAAGGATGGAGTCAATTATAGCCAATTATGATGCTACATTTACTGGAGCAGTTTTTATATCCTTGGGGGAGAGGTAAGGAAACGTTCAAGTCGGTCAGAAAAAGCTTTTGCATTTGCTTCTCTGCTTTATCTGAATACAGTTTTTTCCCATTTCTTCAGGTGAAAACTTCATTTGATTACAGTATAAATTATCTTTACAAACAAGTTTTGGGTTTTTTTAGTTATTATCATTTCTCCATGTTGCACATAAAATTATGATAGGTAATATGGCAAATAGAACAAGAAAAATATCAGCTCCCCTCAATTATTACTGAGTTTACTCAAAAGGAATTGTAAATGCAGCCTGGTCATGGCAAACCCTGCTTAGACGATGCATGTTTACATCTTGAATGTGACTTGCTTCTTTCCCAAAAAGGAGCCTTCATGTCACTAAAGAGATACCTAGTAAACACTGCATATTTTCAACTTCAGTCTATTAAAATACAGGAATGAGGCCATGGAATGATTTGCTGTGACCCGCAGTTGCTTGTCAGTGAATAGATGTAAAATGGGATACCAAAGCAGTGTATTGAAGATGAACAGAACTCATGCTCTTAAGAGATCTGCTCATCATCTGAGTGACTGAGAGGCAAGCATTTATTTAATGGCATTTACTCTTGTCATTTAGATTTCCCTCCTCTGTTTTCATTCCCAGGTAGTGTATGGGAGAGCTGTGCGTCCCATCTATCTTGTGCTTTAATACTGACCGTGAGGAGTAGTTTCCCTTTGCTAGCAAAGCGTGCTGTTGGTCATTAATGAAAGATTCAGATATATAGATAAAGGTGTATTGAGAAATAAAAGCCATCAATAAACAAGTTGTTCGAGTGATGTTTCAAAGCGTTATCCCTCTCCTGTGTTCAGGATTTCATTCACCAGGTAACTTCAGAGGGTGACCTAGTACATGTGCCAATGACAAAAGCTACTTGTAACAATTCAGATCATGTTTTCTGCTTTATGAAATGGGATTGTAAAAATCCTCTCAAAAATGACATCTGAAATAGCATTAAAACACAATTTCCCTTTGATAAGGTTTTAAGGCACTCATATGAAAAGTGACACTGTTTTGAGCAGCTCTGTGTCAGCATTATGCAATGTGTGCACATAAGTGACATTAATCCATTAAGGGTGTGAGGGTCACTTATTTTTCTCATGAAATCATTAAATACCTTTATTGATGTCTGTTCAATCAGTTGCATTCCACTCGAATACAGTGATCTCTAGGCATGCTCATAGTGCTGTTTCTAATAAAGTTTATAGGCCATAGTTTTAAAGACATTTATTGCACTCAAAAGAAGTTATCATGCCTAAGTGAAACACAAGGGACCTTAGGGATGTGATAATATTGTGCTGTTTGCAAATTACCTGAACCTACTTTAATGCAAAAGATTCTTTTGTGACACAGATATTCTGAAATCAGTAATTAACCATCATCAGTACATTCTTTGCTTTTTTTAATTGTTCAAAATTATATATGTTTGGACTGCTTCTGTTGCATGATGATGAAGCCTCTTTTAAAAATCAAAAGCAAACCTGTAAACCCTGTTATAGTAAATATAAAATTTGTAGTACTAGTTTTAAGCTGAAGATTGTTTAAAACTTGGATCATAACAAATTCTGTGTGATGGAAGGGCGTGTACTTACTGTATTACCATATTATTTTGTCACGTGAAGCAATACGTGTGTATGAAGTGTTGGTAGATCAAATACTAGTAAGTACCTTTCTTCATTTTTTTCATGATGGAACAAATCTCTTAGGAGGAAGTACATAAGACTCAATTAAATATAACAGATGCATTTTAGTGCTGTATGAATGGATGAATACTAGTTAAAATAAAAAAAAAATTAAAAAAAAAAGTTTTCTGCCCGACCTACTTGGATGCCATCCTAATGACTTTATCTTGTCAGCCTGAGCTTGTTTCCTTTCCTTATGGATAACTTCAAGCATATTTTCTGGTTCTCCAACTTATAAGGAAATGAGGCTTCAGGTGAATTAAAAATCTGTTGGAAGAGTTGTCCAGTTAATTTTTGCAATTATCTGATGTTGTAGTTGTTGCTTTTTACCTCACCTCTGCTAGCTTTTTTCCCCTTGGATGCAAACAGTTTCTCAGAGTAAATTGCCAGATTTGCCCTGAGCATAGCAAAAGCAGACGGGGTACATTTATCTCTGCAGCTAAAACGTGAAGTTTTTGCTTCCAAGCAGAGAATCGCATCCTGCAGAGGAATTACTGTTTGTTTTTTGAGTTTCTTCACTAGGACCCTTAAGGGACTCTGACAGGTCTTGTCAAATAGCATTGGTCATCTTTGTCTCAGATACCAAGCGATGCCAAGTAGTGGCAAGTTTATTGCATTGTGTCTGGAGAAGCTGTTGTTCACTCAGCATTTTCTTCGTAGGCTGCCTGCCTGATTTCATTGAAGGAAACCTGAGCAAGGCTGTGTTATTAATGAATTATGACAAGCCTTTTGCCTGTCAGGCAGAGAGGTTCCTGCTATCTCCTTTTAAGACAAAAACTTAATGGAAGATGCTCAGCTGGGCAAGCTCTCTGATGATACCCCTTAAGTGCTCATCCCAGGCTGATGCGAATACGCAGAGAGCCGTGAAGCTGCAAGTGGCAGCGTTTAATACCATCTCCCTCATAATGCCTGACTAATTTTCCGGAGAGCGATCGCCGCAGCCGCTGTGAGCGCGGTTATTTGTTGATTCTTCCCCTTGGTCCTGGCGGATTGCTGACCTGGCGGCGGCGGGGGACACGGCGGCGTCCCCTGTCACAGCGCCAGCGCTCCGGGACCGGCGGGATCGGCAGCCAGAGCCAGGGTTCCGTGGGCTGGCTACCGAGTCCGCTCTGCTGGGGCAGCGGAGCAATGCTGGCGGAGGATGGAAGGAGGCGATGAGGGAGCCGGCTTGTGTTCTTCTTAATGGACGTTTGTGAGCGGGAAGGAGATGGCGTGGGCTGTCGCGGTGAGTTATGGAGCGTGTTTTGCGATCTCCCTCCGGTCGGGCGGCTCATTATGTTAAACAGTGCAGCTTTTAAAGCGCCGTAGCTCTCCTTTATGTGCCTTGGCCTTCATTTGCCGAAATGCTTCAAGTTCACGGTGCTCAAGTAATTTTGGAAACGGGATGTAATTACAAAGGTTTCTTATGCTTGCCAACAGCTTTTTTGAACCAGTGTAATTGTCATTACTTGTGGATACTGTAAATTGAATATTCCCTCCCTAATTACATTAAACTCAAGAGTTGGCTGTTTAAGCAGCCAAATAAGAAAAGTTCATCAGTTACTATAAATAGCAAAATTGTTCTTTTAGTTCTGCTGACCTTTAAAGTGAAATGCTTTACATGATATCGCCAGGTGTACATTATAAAGATAGCTTGTAATTAGAGCGGTAATGAGGAATTCTCTTGGAATGGCTTTCTGAAAAACTTCATTTATACAGTGTTTTCTAACTGCGTGACAGAATGAAAGTTTCCAGGTGCTCAGGACTTTTAAGGGGCTGGCTGCCGGTCACACCTCACCTATTCTGCCCGTGATTTTTAGCTGCCCCAGTGCTACTGCCAGAGCTCAAAGGCAGCAGCTGTAGCTGCAGCAACTTAGCCCTGCCCTTCGAAAACAACGTGGGGTCAATAGGATGATTTATCTAGTGATCCAAAGGTTTCTGTGATTAATTAATATTTCTTCTCTCACTTCAGGAGACAGATAATGACTTAATTTGTAGCGGGCAGCAGAATAGAGAAAGGAAAGAGGTGGTGGCCTGATTTTAGTTTTCTTTGTTTAACAAAAGTAACTGTAGGCTTGCTGAAATGTCCTCTCATCTAAAAGAAGGGATGCAGAGCTTGAGTTAGCGAGTTGATATGCCTGCCTTGAGTTCAGTTTGGATCCTGTCACAGCTTCACCAATTCTGTGCATTGTTTTATGAACACTGAAAGCATTTTTCTGAGTTGTTTGATTGATTTCCACTTACTTGCAGTGACTGAAATTTTTAGTGTATTACTACCAGCTAATATTTACTTTGCTTTCTTCATTCTACTGTAATTAAAATTATACTGCTTATTCCCTGTAGGAGCTTTTTTGCTAGTTGGGACAACTTGTTTTCCCAGAGCACTTCTTGCTGAGTGTCCTTCATTACCTGCTTTTAAAATGCGCTTGGACAGGACAAATTGGGGGAAAAAAAGGAATAAGAAAGAAGATTCGATTGCAGTGTAATGGTAGAAAATAAGAGCGATTGGAAAAGAATAACAACAACAACCTCCCCCCCGCTTAATTTCACACTGTAACACTATAACATTTGAATTGAAATAGTTCCTAAGTGATTTTTAGTTATATGTAAGACTATAATAAAGATAAAACATTATTTGCAATTCAGTCTCTTTTAAATGTGCTATTAGTCCATCTGCAGCAACTCTTAGCTAACAGTTTAAACTAATACAATACCCTGCATAGTTTTATTTCATGTTGAAACATACATTCATATTTGATACATTTTTTAGTTTAAAATTAAGGAATAATTATTTATCTGGTTTCCAATGTATTCTTTATCTTTCTGTATTTATTCCATTACATGATAGGCAAAGCTACTGTACAGATTGGGTATAGATTGTGATGGTAGTGTGTTTCTCTGTACACGAGCACATGAATATGTGAAGTGAATAGACAGTATTTTATGCAAGTAAGTGAGTAGAAGATACACTGTATGTAGCCACTGCTGATGGACACATTCTCTCTGACGTTTAACAATCCAAATGAAAACCAGAACAGTCTCATGGCTCATGCAATTAGGTAAAGATACAAGTCGTATCAGTCCATTAGCACACAGACAAATCCTTTCTCATAAAAGCGAGAAGTAGATGTAGCAGAGATTAGCTTAAAATCTGTAGGCCTAAACTTAATTTAGTTGTTCCCTGTTACAGAACTTCAGTGGGTAAAAGCATTTGTCTGTTGTTCAAGAACCAAATAGTCTGGTTTCAGCAGCACCTTCAGCAGGCTATCTGATAGGAAAGAAAATGAGGAAAAGAGAGCAGGGAGAAAGACAAGACTTTAAAGATTTTTAGATTAATTTGTTTTTACTCACCCTGTGTGGGCACTTGTATTTACCCTCTGAGGCTTAAAATCTTGTTGCTTCATGATGGCTTAGCAAAGTGATTTTTAGCTGGCTGTGTACTGATGGAGTGAAGGCAAATCTTCAACTTGTCCTTTCCCAGGGATTTCAAGTACTGGCAAAGCTTGTGCATTTAGCAATAGCTAAGTTTTTGGCGTATAGTACTGCCTTTTAGTAGAGCTCCTTGATCTGTGTGTAATTTGTCAACTTCTTTTTTGAGTAGTTTGTCAGCAAGTATCTAGAAGACGCTGTCTCCTTGAATTTTGGGTACAGTCTCTGGGAAAACTGTTGAAACTGGGATTCTATGTTAAAACTGCTGTCTTTGTCCCCCTAATTACAGGTCACTCTTCTGTTTTGAGCTGCTTTCTGTTTTGCTCCAGCCTTTGTAAAAGTAAGCACAAAATACTCAGTGATGAAGTATGTCCCTGGAAGCAGTGAGAGTGTATGAACTGGGTGATATTACAAAGTGGCATAATTGTGTTCTCTATTTTGCTTCCTGTTCAGTTCCTAACAGTACCTAATATTTGGGCTGCTTTCGTTTGGCAGCTGAGCACTGAGCTGACATTTTGATGGCACTATTTATTGTAACCTCAAGGTCTCACTCCTGAGTGATAATGTTCAGCTCAGAGCCCATCACTGTACATGTGAAGTTAAGGTTATATTTTCCCATGTGCATCACTCTACACTTATCCACACTGAATTTAATTTACCATTTCATTGTCTAGTCACTCAATTTCATAAGGTCCTGTGATTCTTCACCACTTGCCCTCATCCTTACTGCCATGAATAAATTCGTATCATCTGCAAACTTGTTTGCTTCAGTGCTCAGCTACCTTTCCAGGTCAATTACAGGTTTGGGAAGAGAAGAAGATCCCTGTGGTACTCCACTGGTAGGCTTCCTCCACTATGCAGTCTTGCCCATTTACCACTAATTTCTGGTTATGTCTCTTAACCAATTACGTTGCCATGCACAGATCTTTATTTTGCCTTGGGTGCTTAGTTTCTTTAAAAGCCTTTGGTGAAATACTCGTTAAAAGCTTTTTTGAAATCTATGTAGGCTGTATTGACTGGATTGCTGGTTTCATTTGTTTGTTGGAGCTGTTCAGAGAATTGGGTTAGTTTTGTAAGACTTCACTTAATGAACACTGAAATTTGATTTTTCTTAGACGTGTGCCCACTTAGTTTTTTGTTAGTATAGTTTCTATTAAGTAGCACAGAGACATCAGGTTTGCAGGTTGACACTCCCCAGGAGCTTCTCAGAAACCTATATTTGAATTTGGCAGCACATAAGCCACATTGGAGACCTCGAGTAGCAAGGCACTGTGGAAAGGGATGTTATGTTCTCATTAGTAATTCAGCTATTTTGCCTTTTCAGTTTTCACTCTCCGTCAGTGCTGTCTGGTGCCAGTCATTTTTTCTTTCATTCAAAGAAAAGACTGGGTTTTTTACATATAATTCCATAATACCCGGCACAACAGAATTCCTTGTACCCAGTAACATAGTAATAGTAATAAATTAAAAACAGATCAGTTGCTAAAAGCTGGATAGAAAAAATGCAAGTCTTGCTTCTGTTATTACTTGCAAGTTTTAGTAACATACTATTCTGGTTTTCTTTGTTTAAGTTTGTACATTTTCATTTCCCTTACTTGAGAGAATTACAGAAACAGCTGAAGAACAGGCAAGATTTCATTTACAGAGAATGAGACTTTTAAAATCCTGGAAATTTATGGAGTTGTCATTTCAGTTACATAAATCTGAGCTGTCATTTGAAGCCATGGTATTCTAGAAAGGAAGCAGTATTTTTAATTTGGCAATTTCCTTTTATTAAAAACACATATGGCCTCCATCAGTAATTATCAGTCTTAAATTACTTTAGACAAATTTTAGCTTGTGGATAATAAATGTGCGACAGCACCATGTGTGGTTTCTGAGTGAAGCTTTTGTGATGTTTCAGTTTTGGGGAATATTCCTTTGACATTCCTCATTACACAGCTCCCATTCAAAGCTGAGCAGTTACAAAATGCATTAAAGAAAATGACTGAAAGAGATGTTTAGGGTCACAATCTACTGTTTCTTTAGACAAAGCTGTGTCAGTGTTTGTATTATATATTCAAATTGTAGAGATTTGGAAATGGTTTTTAGTCACGCTAGGCTGAAATTTTGAATCCATCAGGTTTGTGAGTTCTTTTAACTCCCTGAAGTGGGGTTTTCACCTCACAAGGCAGAAGAATATTACAGATGAAATTCTTGACAGCAGGTCCTTTTGCTTCTTGAAAGCAAAGAGCAGTAAAACTCCTCAGGTGTCTGCAGAAGCATAGCCATGATTTTACTGCAGAGTTCTGCAGAGGAAAGCTCTGCCCCACGCCGTCCATGGAGGCAGAGCAAAAGATTGTCTGTTCTTGTGTTTTTATCTCACAAAAATGGGCTTTGTGGTGCTTTATAGAGTCCTGCGTGATGTAACAATTGGCAGCTCTGATCCTCCAACTTCACTTTGCTCTGTGTTTCACATCCTGTCAGTCCTCTGTGGGAGAAATGACTGATTCTCTTTTTCTTCTGCCGTGGGCGTTCAGGGGCATGAGTTATGATTCATCGTAGACAAGCCACTCAGTCTGATACTCCATCATGCTCGTATTGGAAGAATGAGAGAAGAGTACCAATGTAACTGGGATAACAGAATTTTTCCAGTTATGCTTAAGGACTTTGCCAATTATAGGAAGAAACAGTTTCTGTATTGATATGTTTTCAGTTTGTTGAGATGAAAGGTCAAGAGAGAGAAAAGCAGGGCAAAAATCACTAGGTAATGAGGTAAAATGAACTATAAAGAATGTATGGAACTAACGTGACAGACATTTAACTTAAACAGTTTGTCAGGCAAGGATTAAATGAAAATTTACCTACAGAACTGAGAACTGCTTATATAGAACAGCTTGATAGTGATTTTGTTCCTGTTCTTTGTCAATTGCTGGGGACAGACCGGGAAACCATGAACACAAGGAAATACAGTGTAGAAGAAATACTAAGTTCTAGTCTAACCCCAGTTTTTTAATGCTAAGGACATACACTTTACAGTATTGCAGGCTTCAGGAAAACTTCCCCACTCTATTTGTAAAGTCTAGAGAAGTCTTCTAGTTTTTGCCTTCAGAAAGATCTCCTTGGCAAATTATCTTGGGAGTGTTGGAAAAAGGGCAAGGAACCAGCTGAATTTCAGTGCTCCAATTTGCTTGGACACTGACAAGATCCGACTGTCAGATTTGGTGTTCAGGGAAAAATCCCTCACAGGTCTGAAGGACAAAAAACTTTGAGGCCTTTCTTCTTAGCTTCTGCTAGGGTAACAGAGACATATTATACCCATGTTAAATCTAGTTTGTTACAGAGATCTCTAGCATTAATTTCCTAGGGACTAACAACTGTATAATAATAGTTTGGGAAAGTGTAGGAGAGAAACTCTTTATCAGGAGGATTTTTAAAGTTCATTTCAAATATAAAATAGATATGGAAGAAGACACAAACTACTTTAAAGAAAAAGAACAACAAAGTGGGAGTTTAAGTAAGGATGATAAGAGGCATTATGCAGAAGATGGTCTGGTCTTTGGGAACTTTCTGAGGACATGCCAGGGACAGGCATGAGCTGTAGGCTTGTGCATACCAGCAGCTCATGACAGCTGATTGAGTAGTTGCATTGCCTTCTTTGTACACAGCATCTCCAACAAAGAACTGTGTATATCCACACATATACTCTTTCACACCTGCCTGGAGTTTCTCTAAGACAACAATGTTGATTTTTCAGATTTGCTATCAGGCATGGTATTTTCTGGCCACAAATTGGCCATTTGTACTTCCTTTTTAAGTATATAATAGCAATGACTATAGCAATAATAATGCAGCATTGTGGATGGAAGCGCTGTTGGAGTTGCTGTAGGGAATAAGAGAACTCAAGATAAACAACAAAACTTCATCTGTTTTCAGACCTGCTTTGGAGAGAATAGCTACAGAATGCACAGATAAACTGGGAGGGACCACAAAAATTATTTCAGTAGGTGACTTAAAATCTAGATATTCTATGTAAGGACTTCGTTCTGAGTGTTCTTTCAGCTCCTTTCAGGGAGGCACAGCCCATAGCCTGTGTGCTAGTTACATTTGTAGCCCAGTGTTTAATTCAGTGAGATGTCTGCTGCCCTTCAAGACCTGGGCAAAGTCTTTTGGTGATTGGCCTCCTTTTCTCAAGTTTCCACTTCTTCGACACACAGCAGCAGGGCAGCCTAGCTCGCTGCCAGCATGCTTTCTGCTGCAGAAAGGCATTTGGTGAGGAGGGTAACCACGGCCAAGCTGTGTGAATTACTCTTCAGTCACAGTCTGCTGCCAGCCACCCTGTTTCCTGACAGCAAGGGAGCAGGCAGGGACTGTGTTGGGCACAAACCCGGGGTAATGCTTGTGCAAAATAGTCACTGTGTGCGGGTTTAGTAAATCCAGTTTTCTGGGAAGTACTGTGCTTTCTGCTCTGGCTGTGCACTTACAGGCAGGCTGATTCTTTCAGAATTGACCCTTTTTGGCCAGATCTTTACAGTCTGAAGAAGGTGCTGCTCCTGCTGTGGTGTGGAGTTGAACCCTGCTGTGGTCACTGACAGGGCTTGATGGGTTTGTTGCCAAAAGTGCCATGGTTTCACTGGTGACACTGAGAATAATTTCTAAACTTCACTGGTATAGGCACTGCCTCCTTAAAATGTAGACTGGGAGAACAACTAGGAGATTCCTCCTTTTTGCCTGTTTATTTTAGGTCTTATTAGACTTAAGTATTTCAGGACTCTGTAGTAAAATAAATGCCTGAGGGAGCCTGAAATGTTCACATATAACTAGGGCTGGCAGGAGAACAAGAATTCAGTGTCATGAAAAATTTAGCAGGCTTAGCATTCGTCTTGATGAGGAACTAAACACGGTTCTTCAGAGACTGTAATGAAAAAAAGAGGGAGAACAAGTTGCTCTGCTATTAGCTGCGGGCTCGTTAGCTGGGGCACTCATCTGGAAGGTAGGAGGCCCAGACTTAATCCTCTGGCCTGAATCAAGTGAAACATTCAAGTGTCTTTTCTGTGGTTAGCTACTGTCTCTGCCCGTTTATCTCTCTTACATGGGCCAAAAGTTGGGCTAACCATCTGAGATGCCTCTCCAGTAGCAGGTGGGAATAAAGGTCGTTCTGGGTCTCTTTTTCTGTTGAAGAGTTGTGTTGCTGTTGGTGAGTGCTTGTGGGATAGTTCGTAAAGAATTGCTCAACTGTATCTACTTAGTTCATTGTTTTGTGAACATGTCTTGATATTGCTTTCATCAAAAGTAAACAATGACATTAGCAGTATTACCTGTGCCTTTATGTCATTCCATGTACATGTCCCAAAATGCTGTAGTGTATTTTAGCATGCCTCTGGTTTTACATTAAATGGCATAATTTTTAACTAGTGCTACATTCAACTCTCCCACATGGTTTTGTCTTGATAGTTTTTAGTGGAATTTTGGTGGACTAAGCTAGTGAATTTGTAACAGAAAAGATGTTGAAACTTTTTAATTGTCATGTGAGGGAAAATAAGGAGTGTCCATTAATGAAAAGAGTGTATGGAAGTAAAAGAGCAAGCAGAGGTAAGATGGAAGAAGGTAGAGGTAGAGGTTTCCTTGGCAGTAAAAGGGAAGGCTGAGACATTGGGAATTCTTGTCTCTAGGAGGTCATAGATGTAGGTGGCACTGCCTTGACTTTGCATATGTTGGCACTTCTCAGAGATATATTGCCTGCCAGCTTCACGGCAGTTCTTAGCCTTTACAGGGGTTAGGAGGCATGAAAGATAAAAATACAGTATTTTGAAAGCAAAAAGGGGAGAGAACATGCATTTCTGCCCTCAAACTGGGATCCTTGTAGGAGATGCCTGAAGCGAGAAGATAATTTGGTGCACTCTGTCCAGCAACTTTACGTTCAACTAGTATGACAGCCCCTCCTTCAAAGCCTGGTTTTTTGTTTTGTTTTTATGGATAACATCAATGAAGACTAATTTGAGCTGGGGGTGGGAGGGGAAGAGCTGGATACATTTTAATCCAATAGATTCTGTGAAAACAGACTGCAACCATAAAAACGTCAAATAAAGCAGTTGTGTTGTATATTATTGTTTATAATGAATTGTTTTCTGCTTTTTCTGCTAATCAGGCATTTTCATAAATGTATTTTCCTTCCAAATTGATACGTTGTTATTCCCATGGAGCAGCTGTGGTAACATATTGTACTTGCATGTTAGAATTTTTTCTTTCAAATGGAATGATGTATGAGTCATTTATGCCTAAAACATAGTAAAACTTATTATACCATCATTCATACTACATCTTCTGAAATAAATAGATCCAAAAAGACACTTTCAATAAAAGTTGTATTCCTGAAAGTTTCCCTGGGCTGATGGATCATTTTTATTCAGAAAAAATTTGTGTATGGTTCTTAATATTGCTGCCTGCTCAGCCTACATAATCTTAACATCAGTGTGGCAGAGGGGTTTGTATTAAACTGCACTGATTAACAGCCTCCTCTATGTCACAGGATCTGACTGAAATATCCTGTGATTTGTTTTTTTTACTTGGGGATGTTAAAATTCTGACCAAGAATTGACTTTGCAGGCTGTAACTGCTTCAGAAACATAATTAATGGTAACTGCATCAGAAAACATGTCATGAATGACTGTTTGGACCTTTACCATAACACAAAGATAAACAACAAATACAAACAACACCAAAAAAAAAGGACAGCATCTCAGATAACTGAGCAAGAGAGCTAAGACTATTCCATTGTCTTTATCTCTTCATGTAGAAGCCATGATATTTCAAGTGTAGGAGGCTAAATTAAGTACCGTGCAGTAGCAGCAACTGCATTGGAAAACTGCATGGGTGTTAGGCATTAACATGCTAAAGGACAAAATGAATGAAATGTGGGTAAACCTGACTTCAATTCTGTGTTTCAGTTCTTCTTGGTGCTTATAAATTGCAACCTAAAAGGTCTGATCCTTTCAGAACATGTATGTTTATCTTTTAAGTGTTCCTGTGTAATCTCTTCCTTTTGTAGTGGTTCATTATCAAGCATCATATAAAATTAGTTACTTTGTGTTGTTATGAATGTGGACAAAGTCAATCCATTAGTTGGCTTTTTCAGGGACTGTTCTCATAATCGGTTGCGTTACATGTTTTTATAGAAGAGGCACTGTGTGAATGCAAATGTAATCTTGGCCAAGAACCTGTTAAAAAGTGTCTTTTTCGGAGTGGAAAAAAGCCCCAGTAGAGTAAGAAATTTGTTCATGTCTTTTCTTATCAGTAAGTACTTTGATAAATGTTTTGGCAGTAGAAATTTATGAAGGTTGATGTGAGGGAGTGGATAGTCTTGGAAAGCAAATGCCGTAAAATATATGAGGAATTTTAGTTTACAGGGCAGGGCTTCCAGACCAATTTCTTTAAGGGCTTTCTGTGTAGTAATTGGTTTTTATCTGGCAAGTTTTACAGGTACTGGGTGGGGGCATCTTGAAAGTAGAATGCTTCAACATTAATAATTTTTCAGGAACTCAGAGACTTATACAGCTTCTGCTGGCGACCCTACTGTTTAGCTGAAGAGCAGTTGTTTCAGAGTTCGCAAAGCACTCAGATGAGAATTTCCTTTCATCTCCTTTCAAAGAGATGGATAATAACCTCTGCCTGTCAACAGATATGGATGGCCCAGCTGGCATTTCCCTTGTCCTTGGACAAAGGCCCAAGGATTCTGGAAGCAGCTTGGTAAGGAGGGTTTGTTACACTTGGCTTGAGTCAGGAGTAAACAAGTATTTTCTCTATTTTGGAATTTTTCTTATATGTATTTTGGCCCAATCTTTTGGGCCTTTTCTATTTTCATTGAGATAAACTCTCTTTGTAGTAACCAATGTGGTTTACTTTACCTTACTTTACTATTCTGAAGTGGTCAAATTGGCAAAGAAATAAATATTATGTTATTACTGCTGAATTTTATAGCTAACGTTTAATGGAGCTGTATTAGAACCCCCTTTTATTCATTAGCTCATAACTTTATGAAAAGCATTTTGGACTGAAATCTTTCGTGTTTAGTCTGAGACCAAAGGGATTTTTTTACCTCCCTTCAGCATTTTCTGACCTACCTAAGCTAACAGGAGGGGTTTGTGTATTTTTTTGAAGAAATGTTAAGTCTATATTCTTCTGAACTTGAATGGATAACTAACCCTGTTTGAAATTTATGGTTTTAAAATGTATGTGTCGCTAAAGCACTATCCAGTCCTGCCAAATATAAACACAGATAAAATGTTAAAAAATTAAAAGCTATCAAGTAGAGAGTTTATATAACTAGTAAAAAAATATTCTGGTTCAGATAGGAATAATTTCTTATGGTCAAAGAGTGACTAAAAAATATGTAACTTTGAAGTGCTTTGCAAAATTTTCTCACTAGTTAAAACATTAATTTTTATATATTCCAGCAAAGATAAGGGAGTTTCTATTGTGGGTTTTTTGTTTAATACTCAATTTTCAGAAACACGTAAATAGAGTCCAGCTTTCTCTCTATTCTCAGTGCTCTACAGATTTTGTTCTTGGTTTTCTAAATCATCTATCAATGAGGTTAGGCTTTGTCAAAAATCTGGCCATAAAATGCCACCTCTGCCATTTCAATACCACTGCCTTAGCGAGCTGACTTCGGTGATCATGCAGCAGGTTTTCATTTAAGCTTTTCGGCTTCCTGCCTGTGGTGGTCTATTTGTTTCTAAGGTAGAAACATTTTCTCCACATGGGCAAAGCTGATAAGTTCTCTTCCAGCAGAGAAATAAATTACATACTAGACGTAATGAGACATCAATGTCCAGTAAATGTCCTGTTGCTTGCAAGAATGGTACTGTGTGAGACAACAGTCAATAATTTTCTGGTAATACTCTAATTCCTCCCGTCCCCAAAATTTCTTTGTTAAAAAGTTACATTTAATGTAGCAGAAAAATGCCTTAGCAAGGAACAAAACCTGAAAGTGCAGCAGGAAGGGAAGGGCTTTTGAAAATGAAGTGACTAACAGCTAACAAATATCTACTCAGTTGTGCTACCTTCAGGCATACAAACCCTGTGAAGTTCAAGACTTCTTCACTAGTTAGGTGAGTGTGATGTGTCATTGTCAGGGCTGCTTTCTCCTTTCTTGTTGCTAAGTACACGCTCTTGTAAGCATTGCATGGTTCTTTAGTTTTATGGGAAATTTGATCGGTTTGCCTCATTTTATTTGGAAAACACAGGGTGCAGCAGCATGATGTTTTGGTTCATATGGAAGGCTCTGGCAGTAGCACTGCTCATTCCGACGGCTGCCTGACAGTGTGCTGGGCTGTGCAGAGCCGTGCTGGGAGGCACACAGAGCTCATGGGGGGAATGTGCCAGTGTCGGGCAGCTTTTAATCAGAAACTGGTGAAGGTGGCAGCAGTCATTGCATCCTTCCTCCTCCTCTATTGCTATGCCATGGCCCTGATCTTTTGAAATAGCTGGTCATCCTAAAATGCATAGGCAAATGTGGATATAAATAACCACACTAAAAGAACTAATTGGTTAGAACATGGTGCTAATAATGCCACAGTTGCAGGTTCAATCCCTGTACAGGCCATTAACTTAAGAGTTGGACTCAGTGATTCTTGTGGGTTCCTTCCAACTCAGAATATTCTATGTGATTCTGTGTGAATATTGAATAATAAAACTATTTTTATAAGTAAGTTTGATAGAATACTTAGTTTGTTGATATTTTGTCTCATTTATCAAAATCTCTTTAAATTGCTATTTTTCCATCTAAGAAAACAAGTCATGTTCTGGGGTCTGCAAGCATAGCAAGTCAATGTCATTAAGAGGATCTCTGGATGCTTTGCTTCAAAGATGTGGTTCCCATTATAGCAGAATGCAAGATAGTGGCCACACTGGTAGCAAAACTGGTATCTTTGCCATTGCTCTGACTGCTTTTCTCGTAGAAAACACAGTAGAATTAAGAAAACCAAGTTTAGTTAATTAGTATTTGCTTTCATTCCTTTTTAGACTGCATCTTACAGGGATGGGAGGAATGAGGGTGGGAAATTATCTGATTCTAAAAAACTGAATGATTTGTGAATCCTTCTTGGAAGATCTATTTCATCTTTAAGTAGCCTCTCTCCCACTCCCTTCCCAAAAAACCTTCAAGTTGTTTTCTGCTCTTCACAACGCATTTCCTGTTCTATTCCAAAAAGACTTTTTTCTGCCTGCCCTAATTTAGGCCAATACAACTTTGAAAATACAAAGTGCATCGACTACCACAGTCATGCTGGAAGAACAATAAACCAGATGTGGCATGGCTCAATCAATTTCAGCTCTAATAATAAAAAGACAAGAAGTGCAAAGATGCATTTCTTTAAAGGTTACTTTTTTAGGGGATTGCTCTTTATGAATTGCCATCTGAAAGAATATCAGTATCCTGAAAAATTACCGTCTTTTACAAAGGTCAGGATTGAGAGTGGAAACTTGGTAAACTCTTCAGCCTCATCACTGAGTGACTATAAGACACACAGAGACTGAGAGCAGCTATCCTTCATACATTGATTATAGTCTGTGCCAGCAGCTCCAGTTTTGATACTTGGTTCCATTTCTGGAAGTCCATTAAAAAATAATTGGAGAGGTTTTTTTCTGATTTTAGCTTGTGTCTGTGATGTGTTTACAGTTTGGGTTTTTTGAACATGAAAATCCTGGCAGGTTTTTGAGTTTGTTTGGTGCGCGAACTGATGAACAGGGAGTAGAGAGAATGACTGGCTGCACATCCCCACTGCTGAAGAGATGCCTGCTGCCCTCTCCCACCCCCATGTACTGGTTGGTGAAGCAGTAAGCCCAGGCAGATGTGCACAGCCATTCAGGGCTGTGACTGAGGCAGAAGCTATTGGCCATAAAGGGGTGCCTTTTGCATTGCAGTGGTACACAGCTGTGCCTGCATGTAGAGAGGCCATGCACGTCTGTAAGGCACTGAGTCAGTGGCTGGGGTAGGAAAGGGCCAGGTCTGTGTGCGAGTCATGCGGGTCCGAATGGGGACCCCAGGAGCTTCCCTGCCTGCCAGTCCAAGTGCGGTGTGGCCTTGGAGACCTTCTGGCTGTGATGCTTCAGCTGCTATGTGCTCACTACCAGGGCCTGCAAGTTGGTTGCAAGTGGTGCTTGTCTTGGCCAAAATTGTGAGTGTACAACTTGTACAGCTGAGTCAGCGGCTGAACTGGTGTTGTCTTGTCCTGGCTATGCTCTGAGACTCCCATCATAAGGCAGAGGAGCCTGAATCCCAGCAGATTCTATTGAGAGGTGACATTTTCATGTGGAACTTTTATGTCTCAGGAGAAGATAGGAGTTGATCAACATATTAGCAATCTGGTGTTGATTTCAGCTTTTTTCCAAAACTGCACCCCCAACTCATCCAAAAAGAGGAATGTTTTTCTGAAAATACAGAGACCTATCACTTAAAATGATTTTCTGAGGATTTTCACTCTTCTGGAAATTGCTCTCTGTTCCCATTCCAATATTTTGCATGTTCACTTTTCATTAATATTAGGGGACATAAAGTGCAAGATTCAGTTGAATTGAGCAGAACAGTTCCTAAAAAGTACAACCTGGATGCTAGAGATGCTTGAGGTTTTAGTTCAGCTTATGAACTTTCTGCCTAGGTGAGTAGACCTTTGCTCTGCACCTGTCTCTGAAGTTATGAGGTAATTCTTTTTGAAAATAATAATAGTAAAAAATAATTTTTAAAAAGTAATAAGAGCAATGCATTTTGGTTAGGATACTTTGTCTGCTAAGGCTCAGATTCTGCAATTTCTTTACAGACAAAATCTCCCATTTAAAGCAAAGATGAGTGCTGCATGAAATCAGGATTGAAGAAGGACCTGTTGTGGTCATGCAGTCTGACCCCTGTAAGAACAGGGCAGTCCTTTTCATTTAGCAATCTGCTGAGCAGCAGCTGTTAAGTTTCTGAAAAAACCAAAATGCTTCTAAACACAAAGTGTTTGCTTCAGAAATGAGTGTCAGTTCTAATGCATAACCATTTTTTTCAAGAAATCTCTCTCTTTTTCAGAAGATAATTACCAGCTTTATATTACAGACTGTGGTTATTATACTACACTTCCAAGAGGAAAGGAAAAAAAAAAAACCAAAAAACCAAATTACAGTATTTCAGGCCAGTATTTGTCTTGCTTTCTAATGGATTACTTTTGTTTTTCAAATCAATGTCTTTTGGTTATAGTCTTATAAAGTTTCAGCTTTCGCAGTCTGCAGTAGTTGCAAGTTTGTGAGTTAGAATACATGTCAAGATAATGCATCTGTTTTTCTTCGAAGTAGTGCATTTCCGAGGAAATCTTCGGAAAGTAGATGTCATATGTGTTTAAGGTTTGCATCTGATATGTAGTCACAGTTCATCAGCAGTCAGAAGAATTTGGAATATTGCAAGTATAGCTCACAGTTCATGGGTAAAAGGGTCATTATCTGTTCTGTGTACAAAAAAAGCAAAACAAAAACAGTTAAATGGAGAACCCACAGTAGATTGCAAGTGTTGTTTTTATGCATTTGTTAGCATTTTTTTTAAAACAATTCTTGGCACATAGTTCTTGCTGCAGTGTTTTTCATTACAGATGGATTTATACACTCGTATTTATATATGTGTGTATATTTAAAAGACTGTCTATGCATGTATTTCCTTGGGGAGCTCTTCCTTCACAGTAGCTACAGTCGTTGACTCTAGTATAAGTAGATAAAAAGAACTGTGTTGGTTATAAATAATTGTTCTTTGTGTGCTCTGCCACAGCACTTTCTGGTAGTTCCATTTGCATGTAGAGTATTAATTAAGAGATAACTGTCGCTGCAGGTGAGCTGCAGAAGGTTTCAGGATCCAGCAGAGATATAAATGCCAATGCCAAGTCATACAGGTTGGAGAGCATACAGGGAGTCCATATTAAAAAAATGACTTTACAATTAAAACTCACTAATGACTAACTTAATGTGTTATATGCAGAGATGAAGAGGTCCAAAATCCAGTCATTAAGGGTTGTACATATCAGATGTGGGGTTTTGAGGGTTTTTTTAGGGAGCTTTTTTGGGTCAATCTACTCATGATACACTGGAAATTGAAATTTTGGGACATGATCAGTAAATTTGTTAGGAGGGTATAGGTGCCCTTTTTAACAGGAGTGTGTTACAGCTTTCAGCGCTCTGGGAAGTCCTAGAACAGATTGCAAAGAGTCATCTCAGCTTGATTCAGAAGGCCTGTAAGTGTCCTTCATGTTTGAAAGTGTTTTGGTTTCTAATTAGTTGAGCCAGAAGACATGTTGTTTCTGACCTTCAAAAAGCACTGGTCTTATCCCAGTTTTAAAAGATCTCTTAAACTGTTTTATTTAATTAAAAAAAAAAAGGGGGGGCAATCGATCTTCTTCTGTTGTGAGGAGCAAAGTACAAAATGGATATATATAGCTACTGTTACTGAGCCATTACAGGTATAATATATTTTTCCACAGTATGGGGTATGTTTTTGGGTTTATATGACATAATAGTGCCATTTAAAATAACATGAAATCTTCATTTCCATGAACTCACCAACAAAAATCCCATTAATTTTAGTAAAGAAAATTTATCTACCTTGCAATTTGTAATTTAATAGCATTTTCTTACTGACATTGAAGTCAGTAAGTACTCTTCACCACTAACTTCAAGTAAGGTTCTCCTTCTGAGTCTTTGAGATGCAGATAGAGGAATTTTTTTCTTCAGTCTCGGTGACAGGGGCTGCCAAGACTATAAAAGGAGAAATGCACTGTTCTGCCATAGTTACACAGCCTAAACAGAACTGTCTGCTCTTGTGTTGCCTCAAGCAGCCATCAGAAGTTATATGTAAGTTAGATGTAGGATCTGTGAAACCTGATTGAGATAAAACTAATGGTGCTTCAAATTTTTTTTACTGAAATTATTTTTTTAAGGATGTAACTCGCAATGCATCTTATGGAAGTAAATTGATAATGCCAGGTTTTGAGAGACAGTCTAGATATTTGAACAAAAGTTCTGCATTAGAGAAATCAATGAAGCAATGAAAGCTTTACACATTTTCAAGATCATGTTTTAGTTCAGGAAAGTTTTCATTGCTTCATGAATAATGATCAGAAAAGGAAATAAACAAGGTTTTTCCTTTCCTCTTGGTATTACATTCCCAGTAAAATGTCTCTAAGAGATTGAATTTGGTGGGAAGTTTTCATAAGTGCATGTGTTTTAGGGCTCCTCAGAGATTTTCTGGGTCATCATTTCAGCCCACCCACCCTGCGACAACAGGAGGTCCTTACTACTACTTCTCTTCCATCCTACTTTTCTCCTAAATGCTTCCAAAAGTGTTCAATATTATTTTTCTTGGAATGCATCTAGTGACAATGCAGTTCATCTATGTACCCATTGTTGTTTTTGAAGCAGAGCGCTTCTTTAACATGTGATGATTGATAAAATATGAAAGCTGAGAAGTTGGTGGATTCGTCCTTCATAATACCATGTAAATAAGCTTAAGTGCAGCTAATAGCTTTTTCTTTCTTTTTCTAAGGGAGAGGTTGTAGGAAACTCATACATAACTGTAAGTTGTGGGTTGTGTCAGGGTGGGAATGCCCCTGAGGCTCTGGGGTTAAAGGCACAGCTCTGCCCCCTGTCCTTCCCACACCCTGCAGCACCCCGCTCTGCTTCCCTGCTTTCATACCCATGGTGTTAGGAAGCAGCAATTACCAGAGGCTCAGCCTTAGACTTGGTTAAGCCTTAATGTGCTTAATATAGAAATTCCTGTGCATTGCTATCAGTCCATTGATGGCAGTCTTTGCTATGGTTTATTTGCTATCGTTTTATGGGCTGCACTTACTGTACTTGTCCCTTTGAGCTTTTCCATATGCGACATCAGCTCTACTTCCAGCTGTTAATTTGTGCTGTCTTTTAGATGAGTGCTGATCGTGGCACAGAACAGTACAATTTTTTTAAAAACATAATTACATTGTATGTAGGTATTTAATGTATCCATTATAAGCTCAAGTGTATTTCTTTTTTTAAGGTTCTTCTTACAACCAATTTTCTTCAGATTTTACTTTCTTTAGGGACTCGTATTATTTCCTTATAGCAAATTTATTCACCTCTTTGCATATTGTTTTATTGAATCTGTTCTTGCTGGGGTTTGCCTATATTTTCTGCAAATTTTTTTTTACTTTTTCACGTAAGATAACATTTTTGAAGTATGTAAGTACATTTGAAGTCATGTCTTTTCAATTATGAAAATGCCAACAAATTGAAGCGTGTTTATCCTCGTAACAGACCTAAACCATGAGATTTAAGCACTCTTAAGTCCAGTATACTTGCCTGTGAAAAATAACTTACTTTTGTATTAAAGTCCCATAGTAAACACAAGAACTTTTTTCTTTTTTAAAGACAGGCAAGAAAATCAAAGCAGAACAACAGAAATTTTTTCTAGCTGTATACCAAAAGATCCAGAACAGGGAGAGAAAATCAGTAGTTCTATCTTTGTGGGGTTTTTTTGAATGAAGTATTCTTTGTGTTGTGTGCCTCTAAGCAGTATGGAAAAAGCATTATAGTCAATATAATTGGCTTCTGTTATGCTTAATAATTTTTATTATTTATAAATTTGTTTAAGCCTTCAATAAGAGATACTACCAAATATTTTAAATGACTTTCATTCCGTGTAAAATAAATGGAAAGGAATATGCACATCATTTACAATTCCTCTGGAAAGTGTGTTAAGTTCTTGGTGCAGTTTTTTTTTTTTTTTTAAGATGCAGCTTATTCTATAAATGGCAGTATAGATAGTTCTCTGTCTTTTCACTTGGAATCAAAGAGGAGCTCGCTGCAGAAATCTGCCAGTGCTGGATGAAGCTGTACAGAAATACGTGTCCCAGCTGGTTGGCCTGGGGTTGCTGTGAAAAACTGGCTCATAGTACAGCTGGCTCCCTTTTCTCTGCAGGCCCTGTAACTTTGTGACAAGAAAGCAACAAAAAGAGGGCTAAGGAGAATAGCCATCCTTTATTGGATGCAGGGAGAAAATACAGTGACAAAGGATGAGGAAGAAGCTGAGGTAACTCAATGCCTTCTTTGCCTCAGTCTTTAATAGTAAGACCAGTTGTCTTCAAGGTACCCAGCCCCCGGAGCTGGAAGACAGGGACACAGGGCAGAATAAAGCCCCTGCATTCCAAGGAGAAATGGTCAGTGACCTGCTACACCACTTAGACACACATAAGTCTATAGGGATCAGCTCAAGGGTACTGAGGGAGCTGGTGAAGAGCTCACCAAGCCACTTTCAATCATTTACCAGCAGTCCTGCTCAGTGGGGGAGGTCCCAGGTCACCAAAGTTGGCAAATGTGACCCCCATCTACAAGAAGGGCTGGAAAGAGAATGCAGAGAACTACAGGCCTGTCAGCCTGACCTCAGTGCTGGGAAGGTCATGGAGCAGATCATCTTAAGTGCCATCATACAACACATACAGGACAACCAGGGGAGCAGCCCAGACAGCACGGGTTTAGGAAAAGCACGTCCTGCTTGATCAACCTGATCTCTTTCTGTGACAAAATGACCCACTTAGCGGATGAGGGAAAGACTGTGGATTTCATCTACTGAGTCTTTAGTAAAGCCTTTGGTACCATTTCCCACAGCATTCTCCTGGAGAAACTGGTTTCCCATGGTGTGGTGGGTGTACTCTTTGCTGGATTAAAAACTGACTGGACGGCCAGGTGCAGAGAGTGGTGGTGAATGGAATTACATCCAGCCAATGATTGGTTATGAGTGGACATCCCCAGGGCTCAGTATTGGGGCCAGCCCTGTTTACATTTGTTACTGATGATCTGGAGGAGGGGATCGAGTGCACTGCACCCTCAGTTAGTTCGCAGGCAATGCCAAGTGTTTATCTTCTGGAGGGTAGGAAGGTTCCACAGAGGTACCTGGAGAGTCTGAATCAATGGGCAAAAGCAGTTTGCCTTGTTCAGGTCTTGCACTTGTTCACAACTCCATGCAATGCTAGAGAACTGGGTAAGAGTGACTTGGAAAACTTCCCAGCAGAAAAGGACTTGGGGGTGCTGGTTGACAGCTGGCTGAATATGAGCCAGCAGAGTGCCAGGGAGGTTTAGCCTGAATATTAGGAAAAATTTCTTCACTGAAAGGGTTATGAAGCATTGGAACAGACTGCCCAGGGAGGTGGTTGAGTCACCATCCCTGGAGGTGTTTAACAAACACATGATGTTGCACTTAGGGGGACAGTTTAGTGGTGGGCTTGGCAGTGCTGGGTTAAAGGTTGAACTAAATGATATTAAAGTTCTTTTCCACCCTAATTGATTCTATGATTTGGAGACCTGCCCGCCAGATTTAGGTTTATTTATAAAAAGTTGCATAATTGCCTGGTGGTGTTATAGCCCTAATCACGAGATTTTGACAGTAACAGGGATCTGTCCGCACTGAGTGTAATAGCAGGAGCTTTGCTAATAGCCTCACACTTCCACTCTGCACCTGACACACAATGTTTTCTGAACTGAGAGACTCAGTAAGCCAGAGCACCCCAGCGGTGCTCCTTCACGATGGCTACTCATCGGTGCAGTGCAGTGTCAACTGGCCATATAACCCTGAGACAATTAATAAATTTGAATAAATGAGAGAATTTACAAAACTATTAAGGAGCCTTGGACATGACACATTTTCAGGCAACAGGATATTTTGTATGATTATGATTTGTGCAATCAAGGCTCTGTTGTGTCTGAAAATTAATGAGTGTAAATTGAGATGGAGAGAGGAAGCATATTGAGAACAGTGTTGTGCATAAGATCCAAAGACACTACTGAGATGTTGACTGGATTCAGTCAGTATACATACATCTGGAACATGTCACTGTAACTCTCTTCTCTAGTCAGAGAAGTCCAAAGCAAGTAAAGGAGATTTGTTCCAAGATAGAAAATAAAAGATTAAAAAAACCCAGAACCAAACATAAAGCTGAATTGCATTTGAACCGCCCCACTGTAAACTATTATTAGAACTATTCAAAAAATGAAATATAGTGGCTACCTAAATTAGTTTGTGTATATCATAAATAATGTATTAAATACTCTATCAAGTAATAACCACAAATCCAGGTTAGTGATGCAAGTGGTGTAAAAAAGCAAGGTGTAGCAAGAAAATCTGGTGGTACTTGATCTCAAACTAGAAAATGTGCCCACTTCCTACTTCCAGATTCACAAGTTGAGCCCTGTAAAATGTCATTCCCCCATCCTTGTTATTTCCCTGACTATAAACCTTGGTTTTACACAGGAGTTACTTGACTAATAGTAAGTGCTCACTTTCCTTCCATAACCAAACCTGTGTCTTAAATTGGTAGTAATAATAATAATATATATTGTGCTTTTTCAGTCAAAAGAGCCAAATGGTATGTTGACATTATTAAGCAAACAGTTTGGGTTGAGGCTGTCATGGTTTTTTTTCTCAGCAAAACCAATTGGTTAGGACTTAGCAATGTGTTTTAGAGAAATGTAAGATACTATGTGATGGGATAAACTATGTGTTGGAAAAAAGTAATAATTAGCAGGATTCTAGCAGTGTACAACAGATGGAGGGAAGGTAATTCAAGCTATTGGTGCCAATATGATTTATTGTATTAAACTGAACACTGAGAGGTGCTGCACCTCTCCAGTGTAACAATACTACTGTGTACCATAAAAACAAGATGAAAAGAAATCCCTTTCCCTCTATTTTAAATTTAGATTCATAGTTATGAATAATAACCATGCAGGTTAATCTAATTTTGGTTTTCACATAAATTATGTAATAAAGCTACTTCATATTCTGGTACAATTCCCCACCTACAGGCAACATAAAACTTTATGTAAAAGTAGTCTAGCAGTCTTACTCTCTGAGTAAGATCTGTGCTCACTGAAAACTAAAAAGAACCCATGTATTCACAGGGTAAATTAAGTAACTCTTTCTCTGCTGTTTTCTGGTTTAATTATTGTTTCTTTGAAGGACTAAATGTGTTGTTACGATATCCTAAAGCTTTATTTATTGTTCCTTCATGGTGCCCTTAAGGTACTTTCAAGGTGCAGAAATGGGATGTAGTAATTGCATATGGATGTTTTAAAACAACTTGTGCAGATAGACACAAGTTTGATAGGTGAAACATTTCAATAGGTTTTAAATAGTATATTTGTCTGAGAAACACTGCCGAAAACTAAAAGTCCTGTCAGAGGAACTCGTATGGTAGAAATTGAAGGTGGTGAGTTTCACTGTGTGTGAGGTTGGAAAACTGGTCCTGTTTCTTTGCTTATCTGTATTTTCTTTTTTTTTTTTCATAAATAGATTTTAAGATGGGAGTGTCCCGGCCAAAGAGGCAGCCCTGTATGATAGACACTGTCCATTGAAATAGCAAGTCGTGGCATTGTGTTATGTTTTCTAAAGCACTTAAACCAGTTTATTACAGGCAATTTTCATATTTTCTTTGTCCATCTCTTTTTATTGTTTGAAGTAGACCACCTTTTGGTCATGCAAAAAATAAACTATTTGTTTTTTATGTGATATCTTGATCCATATTTTAAATTTTTTTCTATTTTTTTATAGGTCCTCCCATGCCATCCTCCTCATCTAGTCCATCAGTTACTGAACATTTACACTCCCCTCCTCCATCACCCAATCTCCATGACAACCAGAGGTGGTTATTAAGTAATAATGCCAGCCAGCCAGTTCAGGACTCTGATACAGATGAGGACTATACTGCCAGCTCATACCTAGTACAGACCGGTGCTAATCCAGTGTCTGTCCCAGGTCATGGTAAGAAGAGGACACTTTGTCCATGGTTTAAATACCCTTTTATTTTTCATCCTCCTAAGAAATTGTCGAATAAAAATTAAATATATCAAAATGACTATATTTTAAACTGCTTTTCCTTTAAATGTCACAAATTATGTCTCTTTTACTGTAGGATAAGCAAGAGTAGAAAATAACTTCTAATAGATAAAAGGTCATTTAAGTAATTTTAACATGCAATACTTACATTAAACCGTAGCCATTAATAATTTATTATGTAATGTATTTTTTAGCAAGTGACTAAACTTTAGTTGTATTTTTAAAGGGTGGGCTGAAGCTGGGTAAACTGTCATAATACTTAGCTTCAGAATAGTGTAAAAGACATCTTTTACTACCTCATCAAGTTCCGCAGGTTCCAGCCATTCCTTTCATTTCCTTAGGGAAGGAGAACAGGGCTTGTATGTTACTGGATAGGGCACTCATGATTGAGGAAAAATTTCTAGAGGAAGAGAGCTGTGTGATGACTGAAGGCCATGGTGACTTTGGAGATGTTTGTTTCCATGTTTCTCATCCTCCCAACCAGCATGAGTATGCAACGGGAGTGACATACTTAAAACACTTATACATCATGCTCTAAGAAGCCAAGTTTTTACTTGGTGGTTGGTTTCTTTAACATTAAAAAAAACACGGTAGCCACAGGGTTTCATTTTTGTTGTATGATTGAACAAATTTTCATGGTGTAGACACACTGGAAGAATAATCTGTTAATTTACAGCCCTTCCTCAGCAGATCAGCAAAGCTTGGAACAAGCCACTTCACTTTCTAAGAACCATTTCTGTGTTTTGATTGTAAAAAACTCACCTATGAATGAACCACTAGAGGAAATTTGGATAAATATTTCTCTAGTGGTTGCACATCAGCTGATTGGACAGCATTATTTTGCAGAGCAAAATGCTGGCTTGGAGCTTCTCTTCCTAGCTTGGGGTAGAACTTTGGGGTTATGTCTAAAAGGGCAGTCTGCTAAGAGCAGTTGTGTATGTGAATTTGACACATTTGAATTAAGATCTTTAAATACAATAGTGACAGCTTTTTATTTTTGCATATTCAACTTGCTCAATATTTAATCTGTGAAGAACTCCAAAAACTGGTAATCCATTGTCATAATCAGGGTATGTTATAAAGATGTTCCCTTCCTTTTATGTCTAAGGATATGAAATCTGTTAGAAAATGTATGTATTATCCAAAAGGTAGCCTGGTTGAGTTCAATAAGTCAATACATTTAGATTACTGTACCTGCCCAACTCTTCCTTTACAAACGAAAAATGCAAAAGCAAGACAAAACTGCTAAAAATTTGGAATAGTTGGGGTGATCTCATTGCATCTCCTAGCCTCTTAAGAAGCTATTGAGTGTTCATCATTCCTCTGAGTTTGAGCATTTTGCTGCTTCTGAAATTCTGAACAGTTGTTTGCCAGTTGGAGTTTGCCAACCTTGAGGAAATGTTCCTTAACCCCTTTCATTCCAGACTAGCTAAATTAATTTCATCTGATCCCATGCCGGGTTAACTGTTGGCCTTTCAGCAGGACAAAACAAGCAGGCGGTTTAATTACAAGTAGGACAGAAGTTAACACCATGGTGTATGTTGAGAGAGTTGTTCTTTGTAAGACTTTTGCTAAGCAGAAGGGAAACCCGGCATATTTTGCAAGTATATGTTCATTTTCCTATCCCATCTCTCTTCCCTCTGTACTCCCTGTCTCCTCTCTCTGCATATGTCTGATATCTACCCCTTCAGTGTATATTTGTAGTAGAAGTGCTTGTAATTCCCTCTGTCAAAGAATTAAATCATAGTCTAGTAGTGCTGGCGGTCATACAAGACAGCTAATAATCTTTCTCTCCACAAGATTAGACTTGTTTTTAGAAGTGCTTCACCTTGCTAACCACAGACACTGTATATATAAGGATTACCATAATTTCAGTTGGGCTTGTTTGCTTTTCTACTGGATAAAGAGAAGACCATGGATGTTCTGGTAGTGGTCAGCTGCAGGATCAGGGTTTATGTTACTGCAAGAAAGATTGCTTTCACCCAGTACATATATGAATATTGCTTGGATTATCTACTTGATTTGCTTATGAGTTTCTCATACTGTATGCTGATGGCCTATTGGTGGGGAAAAAGTATGTTTGTAAACCAGGGAAAAGCAGAATTTAAGAAGCATTTTTGAAGTTAGCTCCAAATTTCTTTTACTCAATGATTTGCATTGTTTTGTAGCATTGCATTCTAGTGTGTGGATCTCTCCAAATCTGTCCTAGAAAGTAAATATAATTTAAATGTGTCATTTGGTACAGTATTATTTAAGTATTGTATTGCATTTTCTTTAGCTAAAATGGTAAATAATGCAGAATGTGTAACACTTCCGCAGAAAGAAGTTTGGGGTTTTTACCAGTTGTCTTTTCCATCTGGATGTAAGCTTTCTATGCTATCTAATCTTAAGGGGTACAAAATAACTCCAGTGCCATATTCCAGATGACTTTGTCCAATATTTATATTGGCAGAAGGTGGGGGATCACTGCTGAAGCATTTAGGAATAAAAAAGGTACCGACCGAAAACAATTATATTATTGAATTGCTTTCAGTTATATTGACTTTATCTGATAGCAAGTTGAATTAACATCTCTTTAGTCTATGCAAACATCTATTTGTTTTCCTTTAGAATGAGTTAATTTGATCAATGTAGTTTATTTGATCAACTCACTCAAAATTTAAAGGATCTGATTAAGTATTTAGAATTATATTAATCTAAGCCTTTGGGTCTGATGAGTTTGTTTTGTTAGCCACTGGGAATTAGCTTCCTTTTTGGGAATGAGCTATAAGAGAAATGAGAATTACTAAAATGAGTTATCAAATGCTTACCACATGTAAGGTAAGGTCTTCATGGCAGTATTGCTAGTAGCTTTTAAAATTCAGATCAAGTGAGAACTGTTGTGGACAGTTTAAAAAGAATCAATTAATTTCTCTAAAAGCAGTGTGTTAATAAGTGGTAAAATTCAGGAGGAGATAAATTTTAGGACCATCAGTCATAACTGCCTTTACGTATCACCTCTGATTAATTCTACTAGTTCCTCTTCTCCATGGTGCAGCTTAGTATATGGACTGTTACACAGCAGTCAGCCTGTTTGGCTACTGATTTCAGAACAATTGACTAGTTTTATTGTTTCTAGAAAGAAGAGTGAAGTGGTATATAAGAAACAGAGACATCTGAATATGTCTGCAGTGAAGGTAAATAGTTGTTTAAGTGAGAGAGAGTGAACTCTGCTGGGAGGAAAGGATTCTTGAATATGACTGAGGTAAAGGGTTTCCTTATGGCATGAAGTCTTCTTACAAACAATAGAAGTTGCATAAAGTCTGTATTTAAGCATCTTGATAAGATGCTTAGTCTTTTTCCATGAGATATTCAGAATTCGGAGGGGAATTTATTGAAATTAGTAGCAGCTTGTCTTTTAACACCGAACTTAATATATGAGAAGTGCAATGCTAAAATCTCAGTTTAGGCTGTGACTGTGAAGGCAGGGTATAGTAGTTGAAGAGTCTGAGTTAGAAATTCAGATTTGAAGATTTTTACCCCCTAAATTGGAAATATAATGGGAGAACCATAAAATGCAAAACAGAGAAGGATGTGTTTCACAGCAGCATTTGTACAGTGCATCTGAACATTTATGTTGTACAAGGTTCTCATGTTTCTTAATAACAGTTTGCAATGATAGTTTATCTAATGGGAAGATATGAAAAAAAATCAGTGTAATATAATCTGAATTTCACTCTTGCTTGATCAAGGACCTCCTAGGTAATGCACAATGAACAAAATTTTGCTCCAGCCACATGGGAATTACAGATTGATGGACTTTTCGGTTCAAAATGTCTAAGGTTTCCTGCAAAAAAAAAATTGGAAATCTAGAGCATAATTCTGGATTTAAATTCGTGAAAGAGAAAAAAAATAATAAAGCTGGTTGAATGAAAATATACAATAACTCTCCATATTCAGAGGTCTCATTGTGTGTGCTGTGACATAATTCTTCTATATACATAACTGGAGTTCATCATGACTTACTAGAATTTTATGGGAGAGGTTGTACAGGAGTATCTGCCAGAAAGAAATTACTATTATTTTATCCTACCACAATGTCCAGAAGCCAAAGTCAGAACCTTCTGCTTTTGTACAAGTACCTGAGAGAACGGGCCAAATGCTCAAGCCTGGTACCAGTAATGACCAGATATAACGCATGTACAGAGTTTTAAGTGTGAGTTTTGTTAGGGGTTTTTTACACTTCAGGTTTTCCTTCTAACTCTCATGTTTTATTTTTCTGCATAAATACCTCAACTCATGTGTAACCACCATAACTAAGCAAGCTGCCTCAATTCTGCCTTTTCCTCCCCACCAAAAGCAAATGAAATGCAATTGTGAATGGAAGTACACACATGGGATTTGTTTTAAAAGTTAGTGGAAGATGCAAGTGACTTTAAGGCATCTTTTCTTCCTTTCCAGCTCCTGTGAGAGTGGAAAATGTGATTTCCCCCTTCACACCCCACTGCCATGTAAGAAGGTTGGAAATAACCTGTGAACATTGTAAAGACCCATGGCAAATTAGGCCAGTCTTATCCAGCATCTTGGAAGTACCTTATGTGACTTCCTGGCAGTCCTGCTTTAGTGCCTACAAAACACTTCCCGGCCCTTATTCCATCTTTGCTTTGCCACAGTTATTCCACAAGGGAAACTACATATACTGGTGAACCAGAAGTTAGCAGCCAAGCTGTCACCTGCTGTGTAATGAACGGCATCTTAGTAATTCTCATTACTGGGGAACAAAAAAAAGGGAAGGGCATGGAAATGTTCTGGGACAGAAAGAAACAAACATGAGGATGTGAGATTGAATGCTTAAAAGCTGTTTAGGTGTTGTTTTGTTGTTGGTTTTTTTCTTGTGCAATATAAATTTGCTTCTTTTTCTTCATTCTGAGAACTGCCTGTCATCTGAATTCCCTGGAATCTCTGAGAGTATCCACATTGTTTAATGAGAGGTTTTTTATCACTTATCTCAAAATTCATGATAAATTAAGCTTTTTCATTGTTGTATCAGTACATGTAATTTGTCTTCAGGTGTGGCACTGGTCCTAAGGCATGTTGCTTGAAAAATTAACTCAGACCTGTTTGATTTGAAATAGTCTGTGATAATAAATTAAGAATAATAGTTCAAACTAGGTGGAGTTGTATTGAAAAATATCATGGGGATATGCTATAATCTTGGTTTTATTTAACATCCTCATTAGTTATATGGATGTAGGAGTAGAAATGACACTAAAAAAAAATTCCCAATGATACAAAATAGCAAGTGTTCTGAGTGCCAACAAGGGACAAAGTGTTAATAGAAGGGGGCAAGGTAAGATCATTAATTGTATGGCCGGAAACTAATAAAGTGAAATTAGAACTGAAAAATGTAAGCTGGTCTGAGATGCAGAGTATTCAGGAAAAATCTAAGGAGAATTTTAATTAGACAAATCTGCAAGATGGTCTGACTAACAAGTACAATTTGAGCTGGGTACAAATATATCATCATAGAGGGATTCACAAACACAATGGAATATAAGTTTGGAATTTGGGCATCTTGCTTTTTTAAAGTTCCTGCTAAATTGTCATCTTACTATTTATTCTACTGTTCAGATATATTTGTATGAAAACAATTATGAGGTTAGAGGTATTAATATATGGAAATAGGTAAGAGATCAAAATTTTTACTCACTACTGAGCCTGAGCACTAATTAAGTGCTGGCAAAGGGAAACTAATAACCAAAGATGGAATGTAAAGTGTTGTATATGGCAGAGAGATACAATTACAAGTACCAGGATGAAAACAAGGAAAAGACAGATTAAACACACTAGAAAAAACTGTGTAACAGTGAACAGTATTTAAGACATCTAAGTGTGTCCCAAGGGAAGAGACAGAAGTTCTATCACTTTGTAACATGAAATTAAAATTTTAAAAAATGTAGCACGTACTGCTGAGGATGAACGTTCACTTAGGAGACTGTGGACTGAGGTAACCTTCTGGAATTTTTCTAGTAGTATCTGTGTGCATTACAAATCAGATATAGAAGAGTTTGTGACAATGACAGACATTTTTGTACTAAGTTCTGTTAAGTGCGTTGCCTTAATCTGCGTGTTGCAATGCATTGCCTGTTAATAGGTAACAGAAAACTGTTTGTCCTGTAGCCCACTTTACTCTGAAATTGTCCAGACCTTCCACAATAAATCATTTGCACAACAGCCACTTTCCCTTTTCACTTGCTGAACCATTTTGTATCCTTCAAAATTACAAAATAAGGTTCCCAGTTCTCAATGGAACTGCCAGTGTCTTCTGGGCATGTGCATATTCATGTAAATATTTGGTAAGCAGAAATGTTTGATACCCATAAATTCAGAATGTCCATGATGCTGAAGAGATGCTCTTGACAAGCTTTCTGTAAGTATGGAATAAGTTCATGTTATAAAAGTATGCACTGGCTTCTTTTCTGAGGCCAGAGATAGTTGTATTTCAACCATTGTGTAGCAGTGCTTGCAGCCTTCCTTGGTAGCTACAGAAGCACGTAAGTCCAAAATCAGACCCTGCAGGAAGGCAAATATCTTTCAGATACAGATGAACAAATTTATCTGGTCCACTTGCTTGGGGCAAATATAGTTGCTTTAAAAACTTAAAAATCATGTCTTGAATGGTGGCCAGTTTATTTTTTATCTCTTTTTGATATTTGATTTCAGTTTCATGAATACATCTTTTTATCCTCTTTCATTGGTTTTTAAGCCAAACTTCTGTCAACATTGTTCCCTTAATGCACAAAAATGTACATTTGTTCGGTTTAATTAAGCATTCAGTCTGTTTGCCAAGAGCAAATTACAGTTCCCCGATCTCACCCTCCCCCCTCCAAAATCAAATTTTGTAAAGTGGTGGGCAATTAATTCTCATATCTGATTGTTGTAAGTCATATTTTGCTCTTAAAAGATTTTTGTAGATTTCAATCTCCGTTGCTTAATAGAAGAGCCAAGACCAATTATTTCTCCTCAGATTGTGGCTTTTGTAGCCTTCAAAGAGTCTCCCCCACACCTCCTGTATCATTAGCTGCAAAATATCTTTCCAGAGATGATTTTGGCCTTTTCACAAATCAGAGGATTCAGAGTGACAAATTATCCGTCTTATACTCAAATGCATGCCAGATGGGATAACCTACCAACTGTGTATCGTACTGCGGATATGATCTGATGTAGAGGCATTTCCTCCACTCCTCCCCTCCCCATCAAAAATCAGATTACAAAGAATCATGCAAATTGAGAAAATCTGTGAAGATAAATTCATTCTGAAATACAGTGAGATATAAAAGCAGAATATAATTTTATCAAAGGAAGAATGCTGCATCCAAATGTCATATCACTTAAAGTGAACTAACTTGTACCTGGTGTGGTAGATGAACATGAGAGTCAAAAATGCATCCTTCCCTGCCTGACAGTGCTTGCACTTCCATCATTTCCTTTGACTAGTTTGATTACAGAACAGACATTCCTAATTGCAAGATAAGGAGCTTGAATTTGAATTCTGTCTCAGTTTAATGAAGAATCCTGAAGTCACAATTGGGAACAAGGTTGTACTGCTCCTGTGCAGAAGAATAAGCTATAAGAAATTTATGGTAGAAGTTAATACAGAAGGTAAAAGGAGAAGGAAACAGTCACGTAGAGAGCTTTTTTTCGTTATAAATTACAAAGCTGAGAACTTTACCCAGTCTTCAGGCTACTCTCATTAGGGATTGTTTTTCTAAGAAAAAAAAAAAAATTTCATACTTTTTTTCCTACTTATGGAAGCTTCATAGTAATTTCATTTTTTTTGTCTCTTTTACCTGAATTAAAATATTAAAATCATCTCTGTAGTTATGGCCACTGTAAAGAGCTGGTGGTTTGGAGAGCACTAAATGTCTACCAGCTTGCTACAAAATGTCTGCATTTGGTAAGGGTAAAGAGCTATCTTTTTCTATCAAGTTGAGGAAAAGTTCCTTCCTTCTGACAAGACTGAGTCTTTAGTTACTGCTGAAGCAAAACAGCTGTGCAAATGCATAAGATACCTAATTTATTCCTTAGTTCTGATGAGTGCAAGGGCCTGATTCTCTGCTTCTGAAGAATTGCTGTTGGATTAAACGTAAGTTGCCAGTATTAACAGAAATCAAGTCATTGTAATGCAACTGCGACACACATTTTATTCCAGAGTGTTGAAAAAGCTCTTGAGCTCTTGTAGCAAAAAAAAAAAAATTATAAAAAATCTGATTTGTTTCCTCATTGGCTTTTTGCTTCCACTTGAACTCTGTTCTGAATAGCTTTAAGTTGGAGGACAATGTTTTAGTGCTTTAAATGTGCTGCTTGCTAGAAGGACTCTCACAAATCCTGCTGGCAGATTCTCATAGCAGTCTTTCATAGGAGACATACTGGGGATTTTAGCTTGAGTCACTAAGCAAAAAAAATTGATGTGCATTGGATGGTTGTGAAAACAAAGCTTATCTCAAAGTTGCTTTGAAAAGTGAACAGCTAAATATTTGTCATCTTTAATTTAACATCCTTTATCTTTTTAAATTTTGTCAATGGTTTTAATAGCGTAAGGACTGTGCTTAAAGCATGATTTCTCTGCTCTTCTACCTCAGACACAAAAGGTTTCTCCATTTAGTATCTTTCTATATCAGATGTAGCATTGACATGAATTTATTTGTCACTAATCCATTAGGAGTATACAGGAGTAGTAACACTACTTTTTAAGGATGCAGAGATCTGACTAGAAGGCACATCAGCCTTCTTTTCTCATGCACGGCCAAGGATTCCTATTGTCAGATGCAGTGGGCATGAAAGCAGCAATTTTACAGCACAAAAACTCCAATAACATTTACTGCGGTTGGCTGAGATTGCAATGCACACAGGCACTGCTCAGTCTTGGTTGCTTAAGCACCAGCTTCCCTTGGCTTTTTGCCAGCCTGCACGCTCCAAAGAGACAAGTCCTTTAAGGGGAAAGAGTTTTCCTTGTAACTTGCTGTGGGGTAAACAGACCATTCAGGCATGGTTTATTGCATTACATACTTGACTATGCATACTGGAATGCAGGAGAGTAATTGGTAGAATTATTTTAATCATTAGAATTCATAGGTACAAGGTATGTTCTTTGAGCCAGGAGGGGGAAAAAAATAAGGATGTTTTTGTCTGTTAAGTTGCTGATCATTTATTACAAAAGACTAAAAATACTCTCTCCGTGGGAATTCTGTATGTTTACACTAGTATCCCTACTACAGTTACAGAAAATGGAATTAATTTGCCTCTTTATTGCTATTCTTCTCTTGAAGATAAATCCCATAACAGTTAGCAGCAAGATGCAGTGTCAAAGAACAGATCTGTTTATGTAGCAGGATAATTTGCTGTCATTTAAAAAAACCAACACCACAGCCCTCAGTTTGGAAATACTGTAAGTGCAGGATACTTGCAAATTAAAAGGAAGTCATTACCGTAAATTTTGCCACCAGTCCAACTCATCTTTGCATTGATGGTACTCTTTTGTGGTAATCAGCAGTAAACTTATCCCATCATTGCCATAACCTGGAGTCTCCTAAAGAAATAGTCTCTTAAATATTATTTTGTGTGCAATTTCTTGAAGCTTTGAGTTAACGCTGCAGTAGCTATTCAAATAACATATAAGGGAATTTATTTGTAATAAAGCATGTTATGATAGCTGAATATATAGAAGGCTGACTTGGCTATCAGTACAAAATGGCAGCAGCTGCTGGTCTTCTAGGTCTTTCAGAAAGCTTCAAAGAGGAGTCAAGCTTTTTCATGATTTTGTTGGTAGTAGTTGGTGTATGGGGCCTTGTTTCTCTGTTCATTCTTAGATGCAAAGAACACAAGGTGTTTTTGTCGAATGCTCCCTTCTTTCTCCTCAGTGGCGTCCTAGAGTATGTTCAGGAAAGCTTTAAAATACTGTCTGTGGTATTTCTTGAGTGTCTGGGTTACTTTCTGGTAGCTTGTCCTCTGCTGAGCGGTGAAAACATGAGGATAAGTGTGACCTTGCACAGTTCTCTCTGTACACCAGCCTTGAAAATGCTTCAGAAAGCAAGTGAAGCACTTCTAATGAATTGAGCTTTTGATTCTTTGAATCCACACAGCATCTCCATCAGGTTTTTACAACTGGACTCTTACTGTAATTGCTACTGGGATGAGATGCGCAACATGGGGTTTTGGAGCTAAGTACTTACATTGTTTTACTGGCCAAAAGTATATAGCGTAGAGGGAGCAAAAGACTTCATGAAATTCACATTTCTATGTCTTCATGTTCTTCAGCCCTTTCCGACATACTGCTGATTTGCCAGCAGGCAGTCTAAATGAGGATGATAAAAATGGTAAAGCTGAAAGATATAGTTTCTTAAAGCAGCAGTATGTTAATAAAGAAGTTTTTTGTTAATATGAATGTGCGATTCTTGTCCAAAAATATGTTTATTTTTACTGCAAAATTAGAAAGAAGCTCTTCACCATTTTAATCTTCTTGACATCAGAGTATAAAATAATGCTCAGATAAAAAATATCCACCAGTAGAAACAACAATTGACAGTTCATAATTTTCAATGTCCAAGTACTTAGATCTTAATGTGTCTCCAGATACACAGCAGTTTTGGCATATTTACTTGGCTAGTTCAAAGATAATACTTCTTTTCAAGCCTTTATCATGCATTTTTCAAAAGATACAATATAAAGTTGTTACTTACGCCTTGTAATGTATAGTTCTCAAAATTCACTGTAGTATTTTTTTTTCAGCTTTCCTTCCTGATCTATTTCCTCAAGGCCTTTAATCAGTGGCTTGTAATGTGGAATATTTTCCATTTGTTTATAGATTTTTTTATGAATAACTCAAAATAATTGGTATCAGAATGCTCCACAGCATCTCATATGGATCTCTTCCTCACTCAAGTTGCATTATTTCTTATTTTAATCTAGTCTTCCATTTAAAAGTCTTTGTTGTCTGCCCTAATTGTAGTGAATTCTGGCCACCGTGTACCTAAGTCAGTAAATGTGAAGGCAGACATGGAGGACGGGTTAGATATTTTTAAAACTCCTTTCCAGCTTCCAGAAAGCCCTCCAGAATAAACTGTTTTGCTAGCCTTCTGAGACAGGAGACCCTGAGGGACATTCCTAGGCAGGGTGGAGTAATCAGCCAGTGTACTTGCACTGTGTTGAGCCTGAAAGGAAAGCTCTTCCTTCAGCTATTAGTGAGATTTATACTGTTAGCTAGACATTTAAAATGTTGAAGGGAAAGACCAGCAGAATAACAGCCAAGTAAAACAGTACCGTCTGCCCTGGTTTATCCAGTTGCTTTATCATTAGTAATGCTCAGATCAACATTTTTGATAAATAAATTTATCTGGCAGTTCTTTAGAGTCAGTCTTCAACTTTGGGTGCAGCTTTGTTTCCTTAGTAAATTTTCATTATAATTATCACTTTCTATGATCATGACCACAACAGTCCAGACTTTTTTTCCCCTTTGTGTATATAAAATTCCCTGAGAGTTAAAATTCAAGTTAGCAAAGAATAAAATGCTTATACTTAAGGATTTAAACCATGTATCTCTAGAAGTTCTGTGTTAGGGAAGTTGGAGAAGCTTCTATATCCCTCATGCATGCTTTAGCAATGTTGGTGCTCTTGTAAGGTGCACTGCCCCAGATTTAATCTGTTCTGTCATATCTTAAAGGAACAGACATTGACTATGAATTTTGCACCTGGAATTTCAAACTAGTAAGTATTTATATATTTTTGAGTGATTGATACTGCTTCCATGAAAAGTTCAAGGAATGTGAAGGCAGAAAGAAAAATCAAGAGAATGATTAAAAGATTGTTTTAAAAGGGTTTTTTGTGTGTGTGTTTAGTGGTATAGAACTTTTCTCTGACACTGATCTTGAAATAATCAAATGTGAATACTAAATAATCTATAAACAATGTACTAGCCTTTCATCTTAGTGGTGATGATTAGTGACTCTCAATTTACAGAAGTGCAAATAATGGCTTATATCCTGGCAGAATTAAATTGTAGTTAATGTATGCTTGTGTTTCTGTTTCTTGTTACTGTACCCTCATGATTATGAAAGAACTGAAATGTATTTAAAGTAACATGAAAAGTGTACTCCTGTGGTTACAAAGACTTGGACAATTCAGTGGCATTTGCACATGGCCTTTGGGAAAAGCTCTTAAGAGATATGAAGTATGGGAACCTCAAGATGCAGTGCTTTTCTGCTGCTGCATCAATGCTGCTCAGATTCTGTTTGGTTCCTTGGGAGATGTTGAGCAGCAAAGAAAAAAAACGGTAGCAGATCCAGTATTTCCATCACTCAAAAACATGCTCTCTGCTGACATAAGTACCAGACAGGTCCTCTGCCATCATTTCTGCCTCCAAGTGCAAAGCCTGCTGCTTTGTGGGTTAATAGTCCTAAAATGGCGTGCTGTTTCCATTCCATTATCTGAATCTCTGAAGGGAAAGAAGTTGCCCCTTGCCATACCTGTCTCTTAATAGTGACTATGAGATATGAACAAAGACAAGTGGTCATGCATCAGAGTGTCTGATTTTGAATCCACAAAATACACTGGAAAACTAGATCACTTTTTCTTTGTGTATTCATTGGTTACCATGGTATGAATAATGGTTTCCACTGATGCTGTGAAGCATCAGCAGGCATCATAAGCGCAATTCCCCCATGTGGGAAAGTAAATAAACAAATAATGGGGTCTGCTCATCCACACCCTGTATCAATTGCTGTTTTTTTTCAGATGCCTTATTGAGGAGCAGGCATGACTCACCTATTCCACAAGGAGCATAGGCAACTATTAGGGGACAATTTTTTCTGATACCACCCATCATCTCAGAAAAACAGGCAGGGAGATGTTCTTTTCAGGTTCTTTCTGAGCCTAACTGCTGGTAGCCACCTTGAGGCAAAGCAGGAAAGAGGGGACTGTAGATGTGAAAGTAAAGACTGTCCTGGACTTCTCTGCCCTTACCTTCCTCCTTGATGACTCATCTGTTTAATACTCCTTAAGTGGTCAAAAGTGCTGAGGAATGCCATATAGTCAAATGTATGATACAACAGATGAAAACAGGCATGAGCCTCTTGCTCCCTGAAGTGATCTGTATGCATGGATGTGATTTTTTTTTTTGCCTTTTCCTTTCCGTTCTTTGGAGAGGCTGGGTGTTGTTTTTTAACTCTTGTCCCATCTTAATTTTAATCCTTCTTATCCTTCAAGTCTGCTCTTTTAATTTCTTCCTTTCCCTCTTTTTGCCCTTCTCCTTTGAAGGCATCTTTTTCTTACTAAGTCACTTAACCTTTATTAGACTATACCATGCCACTCCATCCTACCTACTACTTTATCTTTTATCCTTTTTCCTCTTGTTTTTAATGGACTCTTTTCATATCATTCTCTCCTTGTTCAGACTTCCTACCTCCCCTTCCTTATTCCCTTTGTTGTTCTCTCCATGGGACAGGTATATCTCATGAAAAGGTGCTTTGTTCAGAATGTATCTGCCTTGGGGCAGCTATTTAATGAAAAAATCAGCTTTCCATCCCATGCTTCTATCCCTCTGAAGCCCGATGCAATAAATGCCAATTACAGTTCTACATAATTAAAATAACCATGTTGTATTTCTTTTTTAATAGTAGTGTCTTCACATTAAAGGAATGAAATGCTATGCAGCATGTATATTTTTTGAAACAAAAAAAAAAATCAGAATTATGCTTCTAATCCATATTACAGCCTTCATTATCCAGAGTTTTCTTTAACCCTTCTTTTCTGTTCTGAGAATATTCTTGCCATCTGTAGAAGGGTCAGCAAAAACACAAACATGAATGCCTATAAGAAGTCTAGTTCCTTTATAATTGGGGATGAAAACTAACATCCTGCCAGCTTCTGATCCTTCTTACCCTCTTGTGGCAAGAAAGCTGTTAGAAGAGATTAAAATTGATCAAAAAAACACACAGTCTTTTCTCTTGATGGCTGCTGTGGCTATTGGGAGAATTTGCAGTCACAGAGAGGACTGAAGATACAGAAAAGTATCAATCTGGTGGTTTTAACCACGCAGGACAATCTTAACCTTTTGGATGCTGGGCTACTTGTCCTGCCCCAGGGAACTGAGATATTCCTGGATACCTTAACAGCCTTACAAGAGGATTAAAAGCAGAAATGAAGAAGATGTTGGTACTGTTAATGGCACTGATTTCCCCAAATGTGTCCACTTTTGCTATAGAGAGTAGCTGTTTTCAGACTTCTCAGTGAGATGCTCCCACTTAACCTGAAATGCCAGTCTTTAATGTGTAAGTTTGCTGTCAAGTGGCTCTTTACACTCACTGTGTGGAAGTTAACATCTGGATTTGTGCTTTCCCCAACCATTTTCTCCATCTTTCTTATTTTCACTTTATACAGTTTCATATTCCTGCTCGTAATGCACAACATTGTGCAAATGGCTAGATTTTAACAGCTGAAGCTAATGATTGTTACTGAAATGAATGTTTTAGAAGTAAGGATCTTACTCCCCACTGAATGTTGTTAATATTATTAGATTAGATTTTAAAAGTCATATTTTTAACAGGCAAATGTCACGTTTGGAATTGCAGATTTCTCTGAAGAAATTCATTACATATATGAATTACTGAAAGCAGTGTTAGGAACTATGTTCTCTGTTGTGTTTCATGCTCAGTACATCCCATAAGAGAAAGTCTTTTCGTTCAGGAGATGACAGGCAGTCAGCAAGTAGGACTTCAGCAGCAGCATTGTATATAAAAATGCTTTTTGCATAAGTAGAAAGATCATAATATTAGAGTGGCAACAGGATATGATTGCAGTGGTGGTGACACAAATGTGTCTGCATGTGAGATAAATGATTAACAGGTGGACAGAGGACAAAAATCATTTAAAAGTGCTGGGGGAAACAGCATGTTATCTACAGCAAAGAAGCTTTTACAAAAAAATTCACCCTGCATGGGCAGACATCACTGCCTTGGTGACTCTCACATTTCACACAAGTGAGGTCACACCTGAGAGCATTCTCCAGCCCAGAAGGAATGTGCCTGCTCAGAGAAAGCTTGGCAGTTAATTTTAACCAGCAATTAATTCACTAGTTATGCCCCCAGCACCCTAGCTAGTCATCCAGCAGCATCTGAGTGGGCCTGACATGCCTTCCCAGGTGCTCCAGGGCACACAGTGCCCTTGGCTGTGTACCCTCCAAGCATGAGTATGGCAGCCCTGCAGAGCAGCCCTCTGGTGGTGCTGGTGCTTTCCAGAGGGTGTGAGTGGTCAGAGGGAATTAGCTGACGCTGCAGTGCAGAGCAGATGAAGTCTGTGACATAGATAAGTGATCCCAGGATTTCTTCCAATACTCTAGTAGTGTGGTTGGGACCAGTCTGCTTTAAAGCAAAGAAAATATGGGCTGTACAGTTATGAGACACCCCAGAACATGCTCAATAGGGAAAAAAAAAAAAAGGCAATAGAACTGCTTTTAGAAGAAAATTACATAAAGAGGATAGCTACTGCTTTTATACCCAAGGACAGAAGTTCCTCTTGGATGTCTTTGTCTGTCCCTTGTCAGTCTTTTTTGTCAATTTTTTTTTCCTAATGTCTTTCACCATTCTTTCTTCCATATTTTTTCATTCTCTTGTATGCTAGTAGAAACATCTTTGACATATCTGAGTGGTTGTCTCTGCATATTTGCCACTGTGCATTATTTTTTTCGTTTCCCAAATGTTTGCATTTTTAAGGGATTTCATTGCCTAGAGGCTATTGTTTCTTGGGGAAAATTTTTAAGTTGCTTTTCTTAAAGCACAAGGAAAGTAACTTATAATTATTTTTTCATCTCCTGTCATATTCTAGAAACCTACGGGAATCTTACTAGTGATTTTATTATCGGTTTATCAGTCTAGAAATTTCTCAACCATATGTTCATTATGTCACTATTACATGTACGGTGCAATAAAATATCATGTAACAGAAAAATGTGAATTACCCAGTGTATAATAAGATTTACAAGCAATCACATAAAGAACTGGGGAAAACCAACAGAGTGGGTTTCATATTATTATAATCCTTCAAATCTGTGTGCCCCCTTAATTTTTTTTTAATTATAGATATTTTCTCATGTCATTTTCTTAGTATGTAGAAAGGAAACATGTTGACTACAGAAGAAACTACCTTGTAAAAGAAATGCCTTACAAAGATGTAATTTCCGTTTGTTAATACAACATTTTGAATTGATTAATGAGACTAATATAATTTTGTATCTCAGAAGGAATAGCTTATTTTTTTTCCAAATTGTTCACATTTTATTGGCTGTTTATTTTCTATTACATTGCTTTTCAGATTAATGGAAAGTACTTGTAATTATCATATCCTTCATTTGATGCAATGAATATGTTTTACTGGACAGCTTTATGCATTCAGTGTTACATTTTTTGTTTTGCAGCTGAAGACCAATTTCCTAGTTGTGCTTATGCATATAGATGTTTTGAGGTCTCTTCTAAGCTGCTGTGAATTTTGCATTTACATGTTAGGCATAGGCAATAACAGACTAAGTCAGCGATTTTACAAGTTGCGAGTCTCAAACAAACTCTTATTAGCTACTCTTGTAGTTTTCAAGATTACAACTTATCATTGCACCATGTATTTGCAATTGAATTTTAAATAATAATTTCTAGGTCAATACCCAGTAGTGCTTCGTGCAGAAGCAAAATCTTTGTGAAAACTTTTCCAAGCTGTTAATTGAAATTTCCATAGTACGTCTGCCCCGCTAAGAGCAAGAGCAAGAAAGGAATACTTTTCTGCCTGGGGCTTTTGTGCTTACATACCATGGAGATAGGCGCTGTATACAAATTTAACTTTGTCTTTTGTAGACAGCACTTTGGGTTATGCCTGAACCCAATGATTTTAAAACATCATTGCAGGAGTCATTTTTCTTTTGCAAGTAGTAAACATGCCACATCCTTAAAAGACAAAGTGTGAGACATAGCTGTAATTGCTCAGTTTTGGAATGAAGAATAAGTAGTTTGAAGAAAGCTTAGCACCCTTACCCCTAGGGAGATATAAATTATCACAGGCAATACCAGACACAGTAACTTCTCACTTGAGTTCTAGTAAACAACAAAGACACAACACAAGTATAATAGATATTCATGATATTCATATTCTAAGAGCTATAACAGTGCTGCAGATATCAAGGACAATATGATTTATTCTTTGTTTTGTAACAGTAGATGTCTTTCCTAGAACTGTGTGTGTTCCTCAGTGTGTTCCTATGTGTGGGAAAAAAGAATCGTGGGTGAAGAGGGACCTTATTACTGTCACAGAGGTGAGACTGAACCTATTAGCTTTCTTGAATGTTCTTCCATGAAGTTTACTTTCAAATAAGCTTTTAATTGCTCTGTAATGCTTTTGGGGTATGAGTTTCCTTGTTCCCACCAAAAAGGTAAGTAAATACAATAGGAGAATGACAGATATGGTTAAGCTTAATCCTTAATGAAATTGCCTGATTTATAGACACTGAAGGTAAGTGGGGACAAACCCTGCATAAAAACTAGTCTGCTACTCTCTCTTGTTGTGTGCACAAAAGACTGAAAATGCATCTAGGGTAGACCTTTATGGCATGAGCACCATTAACCAGAAATACTCTGGTTTTGTCAGGAAGGGGAAACTGTTATAAAGCTGTTTGAGACTACTGGTGTTAGCAAAAGCCCTCACCATTCAACAAGCACCTGAGCACTAACTCTAGGGGAAGTAAATTGGGCATCTTTGCCTATGTTCACCAAAGATCTGTACCAAGTACAATGCAACTTGGAATTTTTGGAGATTTTATCATGTAGCAGGGGTTCACACATCACGTTGTACACAAATGTGATGAACTGACCTGCTGGGACTATGAAAAGTGACATGATAACTGTTACAGAAAGCCACACTGGCACGAGCAGCAACACAGCCATCAAATTTCTTTCTAGGGATTTGCTAAAGAAGCAATGGCATAATCTCTCACTTCAGTATGTGAATAATTTATTTTGATGACCTAAATGATTTCCATCTGTATTCTCATAGTGTAAGGAATATTCAGTAGTGCCCCCATGGCCTACATTTGGGTGAGGATTGAGTATAGTCATAAAGCAGGAATCATACCTCTGGCAGATGTGATGTTTTTCTGCAATTTCATGTTTGGGAGACACGATAAACAGTAATCAACTGGCATTTACTTAAAGAAGGTACGAGGCTCCCACTGGAAAGAAACGATGAACAAGATTCATGTCAGGTCTCTAAGCTTGAATGAAGCATGGGCCCAGGAGCATTTGCAAGTGCTTTCATTTTAGATACTTTCCTACTAGTCTGACAGATCCCCCAGGTTATTGTCAGAGCTAGTCAAAACCAGGACATGTTCGTCCATGTAGCTGTCTGTTGGCCAAGGGTAGATTTTGCATGGCAGCAACCACAGCCAGATGGGTTCCAGAAAAAGTATATCCATTGGGATTCATGGGATACAGGTAGAAGTTTCTTCTTGTTTCTAGATTTACATTATATTGAAGTATGACTGGGAGCTGCATGTCATGGTTTAACCCCAGCCAGCAACTAAGCATCACACAGCCACTGGTTTACTCCACTGTGCCAGCAGGATGAGGGAAAGAGCAACAGTAAAAGGGAGAAAATGTGTGTGTTGAGATAAGTATAGTTTAATAGTTGAATCAAAATATTATAAGAAAAATAAATTGTAATTAAAGGGGAAATAACAAAGATAAAAATAAATAAAGCCCAAGAAAGACAAGTGATGCAAATGAAAAGAATTGCTCATCATGAACTGACTGTTGCCTGTCCCCAGCCAACAGCTCCCCAGCCAACCTTGCCTCTTGTTTATATGCTGAGCATGGTGCCATATGGCATGAAGTATCCCTTTGGTCAATTAGGGTCTGCTGTCTTGGCTGTGTCCCCTTCCACCTTCTTGTGCACCCCCAGCCTTCTTGCTGGTGGGGTGTCGTGAGGAGCAGAAAAAGGCCTTGCTGATGTGTAAGCACTGCTCAGTAGTAATTAAAATATTGCTGATTTATTGACAGTTTCCAGCACAAATCCAAAGCATAGTCCCATACTAGCTACTATGAAGAAAACTATCTCTACCCCAGCCAAAACCAATACATTCTCAATCCCTTATTCCATACCATTTAAATCATGTTCAGATCTCACACTGTTCAATACATCCCCATTAATCATGATCCCTATTAATCATCATGGAATCATAGAATGTTAAGGGGTTGGAATGGTCCTTAAAGATCATCTAGTCCCACCCCACTGCCATGGGCAGGGACACCTCCAGCTAGACCAGGCTGATCAAGGCCTTATCCAGCCTCGAACCCTGCCAGGGTTGGGACATCCACAGCCTCCCTCGGCAACCTGTTCCAGTGTTTCACTACCCTTACCATAAAAAATTCTTTCTGATATCTGACCTAAGTTTCTACTCTTTCAATTTGCACTGCATGCAGTATTCCAGGTGAGGTCTCACAAGAGCATAGCAGAGGAGGAGAATCACCTCCTTTGAACTGCTGGCCCTGCTGCTTTTGATGCAGTCCAGGACATGGTTGGCTTTGTGTTCTGCTGGTGCACACTGCTGGCTCATACTGAGTTTTTCATCAACCATCACCCCCAAGTCTTTCTCTGTAAGACTGCTCTCCATCACTTCTCCAAACCTGTAAGTGTGCCTGGGGTTGCCATGATGCAGATGTAGGGCCAATGAGTTCATTTAGTCTATGAATTTGGACTCCATCTGTTCTGGTGGAGAAGTGGTGTGCTGCATGGAGCTTTTGGGCACCAAAGCCAGCTCAGTTCAGGTCACTGCTGCACTGCAACTGCTTCTTGTAAGGCTTCTTCTCCACTGATCTAGTTGGTAACTGCTATAGTAATTCCTATAAAATGCAACTCAGATCATGAGTTAAAACAGTTGAAAGGTATATCCTTTGGGCCAGGTATAGGGTTTAAAATTGCAGTTAACTCCTCCCCTTGCTCCTAGCAATTCCCATAACATGCAACTTAAATCGTGGATTGTTTTCACCAGTTGTTAAATCACATTGTGGTACACATTGAACTCTCACATGTTTCTGCATTACCCAACAAGTGCACCCAGGTCCTTAAGCAAAAACAGCCCCACAAATAGGTTTACCCTTTCTTGTGGAAGGAATAACCCCAACTCTTAGACGCAGGGGTTCTAATTGGGCGGAGCCAGGTTGACTGGCAGGTCCTCTAGTGTTAGCTAGGCAAGTGGCTTCTGCTAAATGTGTATCCTAATACTTGAATATCCCAGTATTCATTGATCAGAGTGTAGTTTTTAACTCTCCATAGTATCTTTCAGTTTTCCTAGCAGCTGATGCACGATAGTGGGTGGCATATAGCACCTCAGTGCCATGCTCCTTGAACCAGGTATCTCTAAGGTTGTTTTCCAAATGAGTCCTGTTGTCCAAGGCAATTCTTTCAGGGATGCTGTGTGACCATAAAACCTGCTTTTCAACACCTAGGATAGTATTCCAGCCATTGGCATGGGTCGCACAGAATGTTTCTAACTATCCAGTAGTCACTGGATAAGTTAGTGGAGCAGGTTCATTGTAGTGTGATATAATCTGTCTGCTAGGTTTTACCTGCTTAACTAGTTTGCTTACAGTGCGTTTGACATTCATGGATAATCTGTGCAATGGCATCAATAGTCAAGTCTACCTCTCAATCACAAGCCCATCTCTCTGTTGCATCTCTTCCTAAATGTCCTGATGTATCATTGGCCCAACAAGCCATAAAAATAGCCCACCCTTACATTCCCAGTCTAAAACCATCCATGCTACTTCAATTCTAGCAGCCTGATCCACCTGCTCCTTGTTTCAATGTTCTTTAGTGCCCCAGCTCTTGGGTACCTGAGCATCTTGTGATGTACTTTTACAATCAGGTTCTCTGCCCAAGCACCAGTATCTTGCTATAATTCAGCAGCCCGGATGTGTTTATCTCTGCACTGTCGGCTGGTCTGCTTCCGTCGCTGTAACCACCCTCACTGAGAATTTGCCACACAGAGATAAAATACTGGCCACTTTTCTTGTTCAGTGATGTCTAAAGCCAGCTGGATGGCTTTCACCTCTGCAAACTAATTTGATTCACCTTGTTCTTCAGCACTTTCTGTGTCTTGTCATATAGGACTCAACACAGCCAAAACCAACATACTGTAGCTATTTTGAAGATAAATTATTCTTTTTCTTTTTAAGAAATTTTGTATAGTTAGAAAAGATTCTGAATATAGATCACTGAATATGAAAATTCTTGAGATTTTCCACTTGTCTTTGAAAAAGAGCGTATGATACATGTAACATGCCATGAAGAAATCTGGACTTAGCAAAATCCATTAAATCTTCGCCCAAAATTTATTGAGAGCTGTAAAATATTTTGGAATCTATGCATGAAGTTTGTGCTTTTATGGAAAAATATTGCAATGCAAGCATCTTGTTTTGTAACTTGTAGAAAACTCTAAAATAGCTCCTTATGTCTGTTCAGTATCTCGGTGGTATTCAGAAATCTGAAAAGTCTTGATGAGACTATCTACAAAGTCAGGTTTTACTTCTAAACATTTTAAAAAATTAAAAGAGCAGTTTGATTCAATGATTATTATTAAATGGTAACAACTGAAAGAGGAAAACTTGGAACTGAAACATACCTATTTAAAAATAAATATTCACACATACAGGGCTTTGCTCTGTTTTCATTGCCAGTTTAGGCTACACAATTAATCAGTGCTTCTGTTATCTTGATAATCTGTCTGCTTGCTGTTGTAAATAACTTACACTTGCTGGTGGAGTTGCTGACAGCTATTTAGGCTTTCATCTTTCAGAAATGCTTTTAATTGTACATGTTTGCAGCTTCTAAAAGCATTTGTTTCTGAGATAATTTTTGCATCTAATGTACCTCAAAGTCTTTACTGTTTGTTTGTGTTTATTTTCTTTAGATTTGTATTTCCACAGTGTGAATCTCTTTAATAGAGAGATTAATTCACCTGAGATTATAAAGGAACCTGGTAGCTTTTCCTGAAAAATGTTACCTTGTTTGTGACATTGGTTTATCTTTGTGGAAGATTCCTGTCCCATGTAACCTGTGAAACCTTGCACCTTGGGGAAGGGTATGTGCATGAAATTTTCACACTTCTGCATGGAGACATGAAAATTGGGCTTCAGGGAATTCTGCAGGGAGCTGGTGGGATGGGTTGCATCTGCTTCCTTACCCACAGGTGATGGAAACTTGACCTGTATCAGAAAAAATGTGGTATTCTGAGTATCCCTTCCCATTCCCCAATTTGGCAGTGCTTTGGAGTCACCCCTCAGCAGAACACAAAGCGTCCACCTCTCTGAACACACATTAAACAGTTCACTTGTCATCACAAATTTGGTCTGAGAGCCTGGGGCCTGTACCCACCTCTGCTATATCTGTTCAAATTTCACCAATAGAATGTCTTTCATTTCAAGAGCAGCAAAGAGCTGTTGGGCACATAATTGATTTCTGCAGCTCCCTGCACCTTGGCAGGTGTTGTTAACCAGCTTCAGCAGCAAGTCCACCAGACGTACAAAGGCTCTAGCTTGCTTGTGATCACGCCATAAGGCACTGGCTTTGCCAGGAATAAAAAAAAAAAATTTCCTTACATGCTCTGCTACGATCTTACCATGATAAAATTCTTCCTCCTGAAATGTTTGGTTTTAGCCCCCAGTGGTAGTTTAAAAAGTGTGTTAAATACCAGGCTCCTCAGCTTGAGACCATCTGTTTCCCTTGCAATCATGTACCACCCCCATGCACAGGTTCCTTGTAACCAGTGTTGTGGTTTCAGCAGAAGACAAAAAGAAAGCTATTTTCCTATATGATAGTTTAGCTACAAGATGGACCAAGGAAACATGTTCATGTGGAGGGAGTGTGATTATGCTAGAAATAGAGGGGTGTTTCCCCTCGAGTAGAAGGCGGCAGGCTTCCAGGGACTCCAGTCATACAGATCTCCTCTGGCTCTGTGCCTTGTAAAGTCTTGTCCCCCTCGAGTGGGGCATAGCTTGCTTTGTAAATCAGCAGTGTTACATGGTGAGCAAGCTGTCTTTACAAGTGCTCTCCCAGCACACCTAGAAATGCTTTTGCCAAATTTGTTACTGGTGAAATGACAGCTGTTAGGTATAAAGGGAGTTGACACACTTTCTGCACATGAAATAATTTGAAACTCAGATTCTCTTTATGTAGAAGTTAGATTCCTGTTAGCTTTCAGATCGATCTTTTTAAGAACTAAATAATATGCAGAATCTTTAATTTTGCCAGAAGGACATAAAACTATAATGAATCATTTTATTTAGCCTTTGCTTACTCCAGAAGAAGTGACAACATCTCTTTTGCTGCTGCAGTTGCTTGAAAGGCAGGAGCATCATGTGGAATGAGTTCTACTCGCATTTGTTAATGGTATGTGGGAGATTTTATCACTTCTCACTGCACCATGGTGGTGATTTTGTGGATTTGGGCAATTATTTCAAAACCTTTATTTTCAAAAAACCTATTTTAGCTTTGCTCTTTTGGAGTCTTTTTGTGTATAGTATCTAGTTGGCTACTTAAATCAGAGTGCAGTTGTGAACTGTGATTTCTCTACCTCTTATCTGTTCTGTCAGTGTCTGTCTGAGAACTACAGTAGTGTTATTAAAAGGAAGAGCTTACTATGACATGAATCAGCCATGTTTTTTTAAGGAGCTTGGTTCAGGCAAGAAGCTGCAAAGTTTAGCTGGAAACCAATGTGAAAGATCATCTGCTGGAAACAGCTTTGTGGCAACAGCACGATGAGGACATAATGAAAATATGTACCAAAAGCAAAGCCTACAGTCATTTACAAAAATATGTGTGGCATTTAAATGTAAGAAAGACTGATTTTATCAGTTTTCTGTGTTTTATAATTTTTTTAAACTCTGGAATTTTCCCACTAACTTTTTGTTTACTATTGGACATAATTGTTTATTATCATTAATTACAGTACAGTCTTCTTAAGCTGTTCAGCATACTGCTGTCCATCACAGTATTTGCAAAATAAATAGTGACCACATACAAATGCCTAATTAAATCACTCTCCATGTGCACTGATAGCCTGAATTTGCTTAAAATGCTTTGCTAGATATGGGAGAGTTTTGTTGATAAGTTACATGAACTGAGGCAGATTGAAAGGTAGTTTTTGTTTCAACTCTTAGCACTTCAAAGTTTAGTTTGATTTGAGGGTTAATGAGTTAACAACTTGATCGTCCTTCTGAAAAGGGAAGCAGCTGTACTGGAAACCCAGAACATCTTTTAAGAAATCATTAGCAATGAATTTGTTCCTTTGATTGATACCTAACTAGATTTGATTGTCATTAGAATAGAATAATATCTTAGTAAAATCAAGAGTGGTTTTGTTGGTTTTTTTTTTTATAAGGAGGAAGAGCAAAATTCTAATTCACATGTAAGCCTAAAAAGCTTATTTAAAGTCATTAGAGAACAATAGTTCCTCAGTTTGCTCTTGTGGAGGCCTCACCCTATTATGCGTTTCTCTTCCTTGACACAGTTAGGAGAGAAGAGTATTTAAAAGCTGTTTTGGAAGCTTGATTCCCTATTCTTTTCCTGCCTTTCATAATCTATGTATTTCTTATACTTGATAACAGATCAATTATTTGATATGGAGACAAAAATTCATCTGGTGTCCTATTGCTTTACTTCTCTCTTGCTCTAGGGTCCAAGGTGCAATGTGTAAGAATTTTTGCCTTAACTCTATATGGCAGGATTAAAATTCCTTTTTTTAAAAGTAGAGTGAGCATTTCATCTCCGTGTTTTCCACTGAAGTTTGATTATTATGATTTTCTACTTAAATTGTGTATGCTTTCTCATTTTTCTTAGAATGTTTCTCTCACCTGCTCACTTCTGTGAGGTCTCCTCTGTGTGTTACTCTTCCAGCCTCTTTTCTGTGCAATTCTACCATTTTCCCCCCATGGTTTTGTTTTCATGTCACTACCCCTATTCCTTTTTCATTTCCTCCAAAGCAAGACATTTATCTGAGTTCTTTCAAATCTGATGAAACAAATTCACCTATTTGTGCTCAGATGTTTTATATTGTGTTTTCCCATTCCTAACCTATCTTTCACACATTTTATTAATGTGGCCTTGTGTTCCCAGACAAGGTTGAGCACGCAGAAATTGGTCGAGAATTTAATTGCTTATAATGAACTAATATGGTGGGCCTTTCAAACTGCTTTTGGGTTTGTAAATTTGCAAAATATTCAAGGGACGCCGTTAACCTTTGCAAGTCCATGACAAAAGCATTCAGTTGAGTTATTTAGTGCAGAATTTTTCCCCTGGCTCTTGGCATCGAGGAATTCTAGTGATTTGCTCCTTCTTCATGAATGTCAGCCATATGTCAGTAAAAGTCAGGTTTAGTAGTAAAAGAGCCTTTAGATGCTATTTTATTTATTGGGCAGAAAGGCAGCTTTTTGCAGCAGTGGTTGTGTCAGCTGTAAGCATTACATAAGCATGACTTGAGTGTATTTTTTCAGGTTAAAGGTTTTGAAAGTTTAGATTTTCTTAACCTATTTATTGGTAACTGTGCTTCTCAAATAAATAGCTTTGGCAAATTGTTTTTCTTGGAAGTGTTAAGAAACAAAATCAGAAGACCTAGCTCACTTTAGATTAATGATTTTGGATAGGAACCAAAGTTATCTAACACTTGAAAATGCCAGGAAATCTATTAAGAAGTCGTACATCAGACTCTGCAATGCATACTGCCCTCGAGTTAAACATGCGGAATGAGATGAGTACATATATTAACACACTGTCATTCTGACTGAATTGGGATCGTAGAACTTACTCATCTTACAGCTGAAGCATGGTTCTTCTTTTTCACAACATTTACTTATATATCACAATTTTTCCAGTCAAAATTAAGTGACTGTCTGTATTTGGTATGAACATAAGGTGCTGGATAAGCAAAGGAGGAAATGACACTCTGCATCATTTTACCTGTGTTTTACAGGCAGGTTTTGGCTATATACTCAAAGATTTTTCAGATTAATTCCAGTTCTCTGTCAGCATTTTGGAAAGCTGATTTTTTTTTTTCTCTCTGTAAAAAATCTTTCAGCTGAACTTATCCATTGTTGCTCCATGTTTTGTTTTCTTACAATGAAAACCTGAATTCTCTGTTTAAAGAGCTATACTTCAATGAGCTGAAAACCTATTTCTCCACTGATTTCCACAAATGAAAAAAGAAAAAAAAGCAAAAAAGATTGTCTGAAACTAGAAGTAATTGTAGAACTTTCTCACTACTGGCTCTAAATAAGGACAAAAGATTATTTCAATTATGAAGATGCAGAAATGTCTATTCTGACTAGAAACACCTTTGACTTTAAGTGAAGCCTGTGGTCTTGGTGATCCGCAGCCTCAGGGAGTATTGCTCTGGGAGGCTGCTATCCCCCAGTGGGATGAAAGACAACTGAGGCCACAGTCCTGCAAAACATCTGAATCTCACTGCAGATAAGCCAGGCCAGGAGCACACAAGTGAGGGCTGCTTTATTATATTTTGAATCTCTGCATAATGTAAGTTGAGTGTAATTTTTGTGTCTCGAGTGAGCAAGCTTTTGTCATTTCTCACAGTGCGATAGCAACTTTGCCCAGTTTGATCTCCAGGTAAATTGTTGGAAATAAGTCAGTTGCATTTTACCAATGAAAGAATGTGTTTGGTTTCACAGACCTCAGGTCCTAAAAAGTGAATATAAATAATGTCTATTAGTATCCCTGCTATCCACTATGTGGGTTAGGCTTGGGTGGAAAGATACAGCATTTGCGTAATACAACAGCAGGACTGTAAGTACACTATTGCTTCCCGTTCTTTCTGTGTGTATTAGTTGCCATCATGTGTTTTATGTTATCTCTTTTACTTCTTTTTCTTGTAAAGCAAAATCATAAATATTTACCCCAGCAGGTTAAATTTCAATTTACTGTAACAGTATTTCTGTATTTTTCTTTTTTCATCTTTCTTCTTAAATCCCTCTGGGGATAAAGAGGCCACTATTAGGAAGGTTGTTAGCTGAACTAGTGCCACTATAGCTTTTTTCATTGGAGCTGAAATACTTATCTCAGTTTCAGCTTTCCTAAGGTGATGAAGCTTCCACAGCCTAGTTGAAAACCATCAAAGTTCAGCTTACTTTGTTACTTAAAATGTCTGCCTTATGAATGGCAGTGTCATCATTGGTTTTCTTTGATCCAGGTGAATTTGTTCCCCCACCTTTAGCTCTTTCACCCCATATACTTTTGTAACTACTTTCATTAGCTGCAGCCTTGTATAGTACTGGACAAGAAGACCTTATCACTATATGGTATTTAAATTAAACAGTTTTTGCCTGCCATATATATGTATTGAAGGAGTTAATGGAGTGTTTGCAGGATGGAGGTGTTTATGTTGGAATACTTTGACAGTTGATTCCAGCTAATGGAAAAAATGCTTTAAAAGTGAGCTGGTTCAGTTCCCATAGTGAACAACAGAGAGTGGAAACAACATTTAATAAACCTTTCAGAAGTAAATCCTACAATTTTTCCTTTCACCACCGTCTGTGGAAGAAATGTCCACTTTCTTCTCAATGGGCAGTATTTCTTCCTCCAGGGTGTTTGCCTTACTCTGTTAGGTATCAAGAGAAAGTTCTGTATGTCTTTTGACAAAAAAAAACCCTGAAAAATATATTCTGTTCATGTGTCCTCTAAGACTTAAATTGTACTGAATTTGCACGTTTTTGTTTAAATGGCAGGTTGACCAAAAATAACCAACCCTAAGATTCTTTCTCAGCTGCCCCTGACCATCTGGTTCCCAGTAAACTGTAGAAATTTTAACTGTCTGCATCTTGTTTTACAAAGATGGATGCTGCAAATTAATATCTTTGTTGTGCTTGGATTGCAGAGGAATGTTGCATCTTCTGATTTACCTGTATGCCGCCTTCATTATAAAAATTTGGGCACTTGGAAGATTTGTCAAACATAACCTTTTACTTGTGAATATAATATATTGCTTTTTTTTGTTTGTTTGGAGGTTTTTTTCCTGTAGAGTTCTCATGCAGAGTTGAGAGGCTTGCAATAATATTTTTACTGTGCTAATTAAGATGATTACATACAGATTTAAATTGAGGAAAAAGGCTTTTTTTTCTATTGATAAACGTAACTGAAAAATACAAGGTTTATTTTCCATTTGAGAATTGGCATGATTTTAAATACAAGACATATTTGTTGTGAACCATGAACAGTCTTTATGAAACCTGAAGAAGATTTGTGAAAACAGCCTGTAATAAAAATCACACATGCTTCATAAAACACTACTTGATAGATATCACTTGCACCATTAAGAACTAAACGACAAAGGATGTAATTTCAGTTCTGGCATGCAATATTAATCGAAAGGCTTTAAAGCATCTTGCTGATAGGAACTATGACAACATGACATTGAAGAATTACAAACTAGAGACATCTATCTTAATCAGATTTTCAAAGTAAATGCCATAAAGTAGAAAGTTATGTTATCTATCTTCACAGGGTCACATATCATATAGGGTATAGCCTTTTAGCTTGTTTATTCTAAAAACATCAGGGACAAAAAATTCTGCCTTTCAAGTAAGTTTTAAGCTCAGTTCATGTACTTCTACAGAGTTTTTGTGACTAGGTTAGTAACTGGTGGTTTCTGTTTCTGCAGTAAGATTTCTAAAACATTATGGAGAACTGAATTATAAAACAGAGCTGAGAATGCTCAGGTATTATCAATATGAAGTTGTTGAAGGGAAATACTATTCTCAATAGATGTGAAATAGAAAGACCAAGTTACAAGTACCTTTAACCGGAAATACAATGCTCCTGTAGACAGCACAACTGAAAGCCGTTGGTAAATGTATTTTTTCTTCAGTTCCTAGAGCTTGCATTTTTTGTGCTTGACTTGTTTCTTTGTCTTCCTATGTATATTTTACTGGTAAAGAACAGCATCCTTACAGGGTATAGGAAGTTATTAACATGTACTTTCTGGTTTTAAATATCAGTTTTGCATGTTAGGGGCTATCCTACTGCCCTTCCTGGAGCTCCAGATACTTCTCTCCTCTCATCATCTGGTCTTAGATAACTTGCAACATGCAAACCATGGGATTGTTTTGAGTTTCTCCACAATCCAATAAGTCTCTCTTCCCTTTCTGAGAAGTCTTTATTTCTCTTTAAAAAGTAAAATCATGTTGATATTTAAAGGAAAATGTGTTATCTGAGTAACAAAATTCAGGTTTTGTATATTATTTCTCCAAAACGTAGGATTATTGCAAGGCAGTGCAATCTTTCAGAGCATATCCTGCATTAAATTCACTGGTAGTTTCTCACTCCTGGGTAGGTTGACAGGTTGTCAGACCCTACAGGCAGGGTACTGATGAGGAGAGAAACATTGGCCCACTTTGGTCAAGCTACTTGTATGACTTTTTCCCATTTTATATTATAATAGTATACACACACACAAAATACATATCTTGCTCAAAGTGTCCTTGTCACTCCTCCTCATTCTTGTCAACATGTATCTAACACAGAAGCACAGAGTGCTTCAAGAGAATGTTGGCAGCAGTGGCTGCGGGTTAGTTCTCTTTCCATCTCTATGTCCATTAATTGTAAACCAGTCACAAAAGGACGGTGCAAGCTCACAACAAATCATAGTGAAAGGACTCTGCTGTGGTGATAGACAGTGTGTCACCTAATTCCTTGAGTAGAGTGTGTGGTTTGGATCCTTAAAGCAGTTGGCAGAGCAAAGCCAATTTGGATGTGGATAAGATTAAGCAAATATTTGTGATTAACCACAAAATGAGCACAAATGAGCACATACAGCAGGCTAGCTGGATTACCGCTGTACTTGTAAATGATCAGAAAGCAAACTGAGTCTTGCACACCTTGGCAGAAAAAAATAAAGTGAAGCAGTGGTTCATTCAAAATATAGATCTGCCTACTTATAAATGAACACTTAAAGATGTGATTTTTTTTTTTTCCAAACCCATAACCTTCTTTATGTTTTCATTAATTAAAGACAGCTTCTTATGGAAGCTGGTTCCAGACCAGAGACTTCTGGAGTGACTGGTTTTACTTGCCCGCAGAATCGGTGAAGCCCTGGACATAGCAGTTCAAGTAGCTTGTCTTACCCCTCCATAAGCAGGCACTTAAACAAAGAGCTCCTTTGGGAGCTCTAGGAATAGTTACGCCATAATGCTCACTCTTTTCAAATTGCAGGGATTTCCAAGGTAAATCCCACTTCTGCCTGCACTACTTTTGGAGATTTGGCCATGTGTCAGTAAGGCAAAATTTCAAGTCAATCAGAGTGTTTTATTGAGGAAATCAAACCAGTTCTTAGGGAAATTGCTTTTGACTGCAAGCAATCAAGGGCTATCAGACCAGGAACAAGTGACCTGGAAACAAAAGGTTATCTTTTTTGCTACCAGTTTTCTAAAATGTTCAATCTACTCCAGATGCTTACTTCTGGTATATATTATGGATGATTCCTTTACCATGGCCAAGCCTCTTCTAAAGAGAGAAAAAAAAGGAGCAGCCTAACTAGAAAGAGTTAAGACTCTCAGAGACATAGATATTGAATTGCATTTTGTTCACATTTGAAATGTTTACATCATAATGGAAGACTTCGCTTTTGTGTTTGTCATGGAAACTCAAAAGTTTGCATTAATTATACACTACTAAAAAGCCTAATCCTTATCAAATGGAAATCACCTCTTTTTCCTAGATGAGTAGCTAGCTGACAGGTCTCAGTGATCTGTCTGTTATAGAAAGCCTATCACGCAAAATATAAAACAAATTACTTTTTTTTCATAGATACTTGATCGTCTTTTCTCCTTCTGAATTAACCCCTTTCCCCCAAATGGCTGTAGTTATCATAAATGTCTCTCCTTTTCACTTTCACATATGCTTTTTTTGTGTATTCTTTCATATATTGTTCAAATTCTGTAACAATTAAATGATAAAATTAATTAAATATTAATTACTTTCTGAAAAATAAAAAAGGATTTTGTTAAAAGCTACAGACTTGCTTATAATTTACCTCTGCAATTGAAATGGCTGCTCTGCTTCAGTGTGGTTCCCCAGGGTAAATAACAATTTAAATATATTTTGAAAAAGCCATGTAACTGTAGTAAGACAGCTTTCTACCCAATTTCTTGTGACTTTTCCGAGTTCTGTACATATGTTTGCATGCATAATTATCTGATGCTGACTTATGCAGCAAATGCCTCAAAAATGTGGGGTTTGTTGCACCTGAAGAACTTGAATGCACAGGCTGGTTGCTGGGCCAATTTAATTTGCTTCTTGCTGCAGAAATCTTCTCTTTAAGATGAATGGGGTTGCTCTACAGTCGTTAAGGTCTAGATCAGACAAGAACATTTTAATTAAAACTTACCATTTTTAGACATAAGCCCACCTGTACCCATACCTGCTTATTTTCAGTGTGAATTAGACATTCCCATTTAGATTAAATCACTTGTGATAGCATTTAAAATCCAATTTAAAGCAAAGCAACTGTACCTTTCTGCAATAGTTTTTAAGTATTTCAACACAAATGCACTTTATCACATTTGAATGCTCTTTCTTCTAATAAGTGGTTTGTTGTGAGGGCTCTGGCCAAGTCCCAGGGCTGCTGATCTTTTCACTAACCAAGGGAAGAACTGTTTCCCCGTTAAGATTCCTGGTTTCCAACAACATGGCTGATAGAGAGGAAGGAGGAGTTACAAGATCTAGAGGAGGACACTGCAGGAGTAGTGACCAGTGCTGCAGAGCTCCTGAAGTATCTATCTGTGTCATGAAACTCCTACTGTCCTTATCAACTCCTTAAGTATAAGAAGCAAAAAACTAATACTCTTCTGTCTGTGATGCTGGTTTCTCAGGAGAGTTGTGTGAATTGCATATGTTTCAGTTTCCCTGCATGTGCAGTGAGAATAGTTCAGTGTCACAGGGATACTGAGACACTGTTAACTCCATAAAACCAATAGCTTTGTGTGAAAGTTGCTATAAGACTGAAAGTTGTTCATTAGCTATTAACTCCTTAAAAGAGGAGTGGAAAAGGGAATCTGGCTGCAGCTTAAGAACAGCATTCAAAACATGGCTGTTGTGATGATTATGTCTTCCTCACAAATCCATGGTGTAACATTGAAATTTCTGTTAGAAATTGCATGGCAATCAGAAAAACTGTGGAGTGGGGAAATCTGGCAGGTTGAAGAAAAGATCAGAAGAGCAGTCCTCAGTGACACGTTCAGAATGACAGCATAGGACTGAGGACATGTAGAGAAATATGGATTTTAGCTCTATTGATTTATGGAAAATCTAACTTTGTTAACTGCAGTTCTACCTGTAGCTCTTGCACAATTAGGAAAGAAATAAATCATTCCAGATTATTCAGGCCTTTTTGATTTTTTGGAAGCTGTAGATTCCCTGCCAGTTTAAGCCACCGTCAGACACTAGAAAATGTCACCTGGCAACATCCTATGGATAGAGACAGTGGGCCTTGAGGACATACGATCTTTGCCAAATTGTGCTTTCTGTGTCTTGTAACTCCCTTATAGCCTCAGTTTATTTTATATATTCCTCTGTATCTTCAGTTTCACTAATGTTACAACAGAAGGGCCTTATAGGTTCATAGTAAGTTTCTGTGGGAATAATCTAAATCCCTGGTAGTGGCCTGAGTAGCTGACTTGTGTTCTGAGTATTGCAGTTTCACTCTTCCAGCATATTATCAGTGTACTTACTAGATCTATGTGTTTTCTCAGTCAGTGCGTAAATATCCTTCACAGAAGGACATCTATTTTCCTTACTTGTAGTAGAGTGTGTGGGAAGGTCTGCCATCCACTTGAGACAAGCCTGCAGGCATGGCATAGTCCTCTTACTCACAACCGCATTTGTGGAACAGAACAACGTTAACTAATCCTCTGCTTGGTCTTTACCAGAGGATAGTGCAAGATCTTTAGTACTAAAAATGATAGACTGAAAGATTGATTTTCACCTGAGATTTTAAATGAGAAGTTAAGAAGAGGGATGTCAGAATAATGTTTCAGCAGGTAGGAGCTGCAGAGGAGGAGGATTTTGCACTGATTATTGCAAGACTGTCCAAGCAGGCTAGACAGGTAGGAGAGTCAAAAAGGGGAATAACAAAGAAAAGTCAGATCCTGAGAACAATTTTGATAATTAATTTATCTGATTAAAAGTAAATTTATGTGAATTATTTAATTCCACTTGTAATTTTTCTGTTGTTTTATGAAAAATTTATATGTATATCTTTACATATACACAGGTGTAAATATTTGCACAGACTCATGTGCACATATCTGTGTTTTTATACACACATGCACCTATATATTATAAAATATAAGGCCACTTTTCATTCTGCACCAGCAGATAAATAGCTTGCAATCTAAATCAGGTAAAATTTTAAGTAGACATGGGGAAAATTCTTTGCTAGTGTTGGTCTGTTAACTTTCCTTCAGTGGCTTGATGAAATGTGGCTTAAAGCCCCTGATAGTGATTGTAGTCACATGCAGTGACACCCTTTTGTGTGCTGTTGGTGAAGATAAAGCTGATCAGTTGTATCCTACCTGGATGGTAATTTTTCATTAATATATTAGGGATTTGGTGTTGAAAATGTTGGCAATGTAAATGGTGTAATTCTTTTTAGAAGAGATCCAGCATTGCTATTGTTTGTGACAAAAGCTATGCTGACCACACAAGATGACTGGAAAGGAGAATGGCATTCTCAGAAAGGAAATTCTTTCAAAGACTTTTTTGTGTTTAAGCTTAGCATGTCTATTCCATAACATGCTCAAAATGTCTTATGTTCAGAGCCTGGGCAATTACTCACAGTTAAGTTTAGTTCATAGTAGTCACCTGTAAGTTATTGGAAACATCTGTTTCAACAGAAATAATTTTCCTGCGTTTTCTGTACCAAGGTATTATTACTGAGTTTGTAACAATTTGCAGTTATAACCAGTTCCAAGCAGGGAACTGCTTATGAAAATCAAACAACTAATTTAAAGACTACCTGAAAGCATCTGCGCTGTGAGCAAAGGGCAGGCCCTGTATCTTCTGCTTTACTTAACATTTGCTTTTATATTATTAATAATGTTCTGCTACATTAGTTTAGGAAATAGATTGCAATATTGTTAACTGTTACATGCTTAAGTGTCATAATTCATTGCTAAATCATGATAAATTAAGTGCCTAGAGGTTTCTTTAATTTTGTGTGCATTGGTTTGTGCATATGTCAAGGTTTGTCTTCTGTTTATGACTTACTTGCCACTGATTTTACAGAACAGATTATTAAAACCTAACATTGATGCAGATATTTGATTGCAGGTTTTGCTGTTTTGAGATTTTCATTTTAAGCTTTATGGGTAATGTGTGCTTTGGTTAAATCAAAAAATATTTCCTTTTGTTTTGATGACTTGACTCTGTTACCACCTGTGACTTCCTCCAAACTGTAGATATATTGCATAGTGTGAAATTGGAAAATCTGTTCTGTGTGTGTTCTAATGGATGTGACGGTCATTAAGTATATGAGTCTTCTGACGTTGTAATCAGATGTGAATCAGTCTGTTAAATATCCATGAAGCAACATCTGCTTCACAGAGTGACCTTCTGCTAAAGAATATTTAGCATCTATTAGCAGATCATAGTGCAGATCTATCTTATTTGAAATGCACTAAACTAGAGTAGTCTACTGCTGTTTAGCAACTAGCTTGTAATAATTTATTGCAGTTAAATAAAGCTTAAAAAACTCCATTAAATAATTATAGGGATTATATGCATCTTGAAAACCTTTGTGTTCTACTGAAATTGCCCATTTAATTTCAGGGTTGGTTTGTTAAAAAAAGCTGAAGTCTAAAGGCACATTAGGGGATCTGTCAGATGCTATTTTCTGTAGGTGTTAATAAAATCAGATTAAAAAAAAACCTGAAACAAATTAAAACCAAAAGCAATTTTACCATCTGTTGTATATTAATTAGAACTTGGTGTATCAAGGGTAAACTTGCTCTTGGAGAATGTCACTGAATGTCTGCTAATAGAATAATATGCAAATATATTAGATGATGGGATTATACTGAATTTCTCATTCTGCCTCGGTTGTAGCAAATGCTGAGACATTGTATAACGAACTTTAATTTTCTTTCTTCTTAGAACAACCTCCAAATAACCAAGGCCAGTCAACCCTGCAGCCTTTGCCGCCTTCTCACAAGCAACATTCAGCACAGCATCACCCATCCATCACCTCACTTAACAGAAACTCACTGACAAATAGGAGGAATCAGAGTCCGGCCCCGCCGGCTGCTTTGCCCGCCGAGCTGCAAACCACACCTGAGTCAGTCCAGCTGCAGGACAGCTGGGTCCTTGGCAGTAATGCACCACTGGAAAGCAGGTAATTACTTAGGTACTTCTAAAGAAAACATTTGACTTAATGAAAGTTGACCAGCAGCTAATACTTCCCTTCATTCAGCAAATAAAACTGAAAACTTTTCAGTATAAAAAAATCTGTCTTCTCTCTAAAATCCACAGTGACTTTCTTCTCCCTTACAATGCCTACTGCAGAGTCATTGGATTCAGAGAGTATATTAATTTTTCCAGACAAACATTTTCCTACCGGTTCATAATTTGTGGCTTTTGACTGTTGAAAGAAATCTCTTGCCTTGTTTGACAGATATGTTATGTGTCAACTGTATTCTGTCATACAAATCAAATATCAAGGAACTTGGAGTAATACTGTTTAACTCCTATACTTGGTACCTTTAAAAAAATACTTACGTGAGGCTAGGTGTTTTTAAAGGTATCTAGGATTTGGTAAGACAAAAGAACTTAGTCCTGGTGTAATGATAAATTTGTCCTCATTCTTGATAACTGGCTCTAGGAAGGAAGCAGCCAATATGAAGCACTACTAACTTTACATCCAGAATGATGTATGACGCAGAATCATCTATAAAAAAATTTATAGGGCTGACTGGCACAGAGCTGAATTTACCTACAGTGATTAATTTGTACTCAAGTAACACTCAATCAGCACTAATTTTTTATTAACAGAAGCCATAATATTCCAATTTAATCTTCAAACTGAGCAATTTTTACTATATTGGAGCTGACAGTAATTCTTAGAAATGTTTATGAAATCCATTCAATTAATTTTTTTAATCCCTTTAAATTATGTTTTTTACCTAAATAAAGGTGATTTTGACATATTTATAGCATACACAACCTTAAGATTCTCTTTTAGATAGTTTTTGTCCCCATAGGTTTTTCCAGCAACTCCTCTGTCAGGCTGTCAGGAATGTCTATTCCTTTTTTTAGTTTTCTTGGACCCTCCTGTATTGCACAGACACTATAGAATAACGTTCTACTGAAGGGATTTCATCACCACACTCAAAAAATTTAGTACATTAAGAAAAAATTTTCCTGTGGAACAAATAAATTTGTAGTGGGAAAAAGATGTGTTATGTTTTCTTGATATTAGTTAATCTTACAAAGACTGGTAAGGTCTTTGATGTTTACTTCTATTGCCGTATGTTTTTGTTGTTCTTATGAAGACGTCTGACTTGAATAGAATGCTACTTCTAACCTGGAGTAAATATTTTTTGCAGAGTAAAGTCTTTTCATCTTTTAAATGTTCCTGATGAAAAGCTAAGCATATTAGGGTGTTAAAATGTTAACACTTGTGAATGAGCTGAAATGTAAAAGTTTCACATAAAAATGGACAGAACCCTACTACTAGTTTTCCTAATAATCTCGTTTGGAACTATAGGCAAAGAATCCATCTTATTTGTAATTGATTTTTCTCTTTTTGCTTAAGGTTCCCTATTGAGTGGGGGTTTTAGGCTCATTTTCAACTATATTAACAACTTTGTGATAGGTCTCTTCCTTCATTCGTTTTTTTAGCCTGCAAGAAAGTTTATTTCCTCTTTGGCAATATTTTAGCTTATGCTCATAGTCAGCTTGCTTTTTCCCCCCTCTCTCTTTTTTTTTCTGACTTATATGTCGGCCATTTAGAGGTACAGTATGTGAATGTCAGTGTATATAAACAGCTATTTCTGTAGCTCTATAGGCTCATAGTGGTGATGGGTGGTATAAAAATGACATACAGCTCACTGCCATGTGTAGCTGGGTAGTGAATTGGCTGTCTTTGTGTGTGTGCATGTAGGTGAGAGGGATGTATTTGCAAAGCCTGAGGAAGGTTTTAGTCCCTATCATTCTGCAGTAGTAACAGAAGCAACTTTGAAATACGTATTTCATAGTATTGGATTCAGTTGTGTATTTAATAGAATATACTCCAATTTGGCTCTGTGTAAAGTAGTATTAACAAGAGTTTACTTTTGTGTAAAACATTGCTGTTACTGGCGAAATAGATGAACTGTGAGGTAACAGATCAATGATGTCCAACAGAAATTCCAGTTTATGTTTTAAATACAAAAAGACTCTGCTTAAAATTTTATGAGAGCCTAAAACTGTAACTTCAATTATATGAGTGCTGTTTTCATCTTTGATGCCATCTTTAAATGACAGTGAGGTTACTGAGCAGTGACATAAAATTACCTTCCCTCTATCTGGGTTCAGTAACATATGCATTAAAACAAAGCAAGACAGTAGAGAAAATATTTCTTGCAGTTTTCCTGCAGACTTCAGGATCTATTCATTGATCATTTAGTGATCTTTACTATTTGACTGTTCCCCAACCTGCTGTAAGTGAGATTCAACTGTAGAAGCAATACATCTCCTAGAGAAGCCAGCACTAGAGAACAATATGAATTTTTGAAGAAATCAAAAAACTTTCCATGTTTTTCTTTGAACTGGTGGTTGGACAGCCAAAATCGTGCAAATATGTGACTATATGTCAGGTGTATCATATGATACATCATGATTTATTAATTAGGTATTAGTAGGGTTTTTATTATCATTGATATTTAAGTTTTTATTCGCCTACTTGTTTTAGTAATGATTTCTTGATCATTAGTTATATTCTCATGACTTTGAGTTCTAGTAGGATCTAAATTACTGATATTTAAAAATCGTTAGTAAATCACTTATTTAAATGCTTTCTCTTAAATATTTGAATGTGCAGAATTTTTCTAATGCACAATCAATTATGAATGTTAGAGATGCACAGAGGAAAACTATGTTAGAACTCTTAAACTTGTATATAAAATTAAGCTGGAAACATCTCTTAGTGCATATGTTGGGTGATATCTCATTAATTTTAGTCATTGAATCAAGATCAATTGATCTAAGATCAATTTGTTGGCAAGGGGAAATTTACATATTCCAATCAAGGAATAAATCTCTGAGTGAATCAAAGAAGAGCTTTGCTTTTCCTTTCTTGATTTGCTGTATAAAATACCTGCATTTTTGAAAGATGGCTGCACTTTGTATGAGGGACTGTGAAATTTTTGTAGAAACTAGCCAAGAAACTAACATATTTTTCATAGTTTATTCTGGTACTGCTTAGTTTTCTCTTACCACTTAGACTTAAAAGTAGAGTGAGTAGGAACATTAGGGTATTCAGTTACTTATCTACTAATTTTACCAAGAAGAAAGGGGGTATTGGTTGAAGAAATACTTGATGACTGGAAAATATTTTAGTATTTCGAGAGATTTAACTAAAGTACTAGAATACCTCAGAAATGGTGCAGACAAAACAATTCCTGGAATGTGTTACTTCAAAACTGTTCTGCAAACTTGATTCAAACTTCATTTTAGAATGTGAAGATTTTAGTAACTCTGTAGAGTGTGATGAACATACCCGTATGTCTTTATTGGGGTGGTTTGCCAATGGAGCTAGTGCCTTCAATATTGATTAAGGTGTGGAAGGGGTGTTGATAGTTTCCAGGGAAGTTTTAAATCAATTTGGGTCGAGGTTGATTGATTGTCTGCAAAAGCACAGTGTTGCTGGAGGTTTAAAGTCTGCTCAAAGCACCTATTTTATGCATTCCACCCACTAAAACAGTGCCTGGTTTAATCAAATTCAAAATTGTTCTGTTTTGTAAGTCTTCCAGGTTTTCACAGATGGATTTGATTAGACATGTTACTTAAATTGAGAAGGTGCATGGTACAAAATAAAGGCAGAAACTGGGGTTGGAGTTAAAGTCCTCCTCTTTTGAAGACCTTGTTTATCACTGGGGGCATGTCACATTGCTGGTCAGCAAGTTGAAGAAACAGTACTCTGCTTAGATTGCTGACAGCATGAGTGCATTTTTAAAGATTGACATGCCATAACTAATGGGGTCAGTATATACACACATTAGACACATTCTTTAAGTCGAAGCACCAATACTGCTTTCAAAGACTAAAGTTGAATAAAAAAGTTCTGTTTTCTTCTGACATTCTCTTGCAGTCGGGTTCTCACTGAGCATCTGTTTGAATCCTAAAACACTGGGCCCATATGCTTATACGCTTCCTTTGGTGTCATTAGTGTCTTACTTTAGATTTTTGTTTGATCTCTCTGGCATCTTTCCTGCTCGGATATCCCTTGCTGTCACCATGAGTACTTGGAATTTGATCATGCTGTGTATTTTGTCCCCTGGCTCTTAGACAGGCACTGACAGTCCAGAATTCTGTGGCTTTTGCACAGTATTCCTTGAGTTTATCATTCCCCTCTTCAGAGATACACAGTCATTGGAGTAATATTTTTTCCCATGTTATTCATTCTTTGTTTTAGATAGGACAAAAGAAATATGCAGTTCTTAAAAAAAATTAGTTCATAGCTTTGTTTCTCTCCCTTCTTTTTCTTACCATTCCCTTAGAGAACAAGAGTCTCTGGTCCTTCCTTTCCTTTCCCTACTGCTGTGCCTTATTGGTGCAGAGCATGAGATCTCCATTTACTCTGGTAGCCAGCCCTCTGCATATTTTCTGGCTGGCTGTGCCAGATAGCCAACAAGAGAATGGCCTTTTAGTGTCTGTTCACTTTTATCATTTCATCTCTGGTCCAGCCTCATCAAGTAAACAACGTCCCCCACTATGCACTGTTCAGTCCTTAAGGCTGTCTTGCCACAGGCGGCAGCCAGGAATTTTATTCAAGGACTTGCACATAAATAAGGGGTCACCAAAGGGTAATGACCACCTAATGGTAGCCTAGCAGCACTGTGTCTTCAGGTTACAATCCAGCATGTAGTTCAGTGGACAGCATGCAAAGCACATTCTGTTTTGTACATCCCTGAAAAAAAAGAAAGTTATGCAACAGGATTAGTGTATTCTTTTTTTTGTGGGATCATCCCAGTCCTAAATTTAAAATTGCACCGCTAATTTCATCTTTTTGTATCTTTGTGTATAGAGAATTAGAAAATCAAGCAGTCCTTGCAAATGGTCATGACAACCTTATAGAGATGGATGTGTTTTCTCCAACATATCACGATAGCAGTTATGGGTATGTGACTCTAAGTGTTTGCATGATGCTAACTGTTGACACAGAAGACAAAGTGTGATTTACCAAGAAATTTATTGCAATAATAAAAAACATCTGGGACAGACTTCCTCACCTTCATGTCTGATTTTTTAAAAATTAGACTTTGAATAATTTGTCATATTGACTCATTGTAGATACAAAATGGTAAACTTTGTTTGCTTTCACTTAAGACAGTAAGAGTGCAACTGAGATTGTATTAATTGTCTGTGGCCTGATCCTGCAAGCTGTTGAACACTATTTGTATGATTACACATTTGCCAGATCTGATTCTTAGTTTATAACGTATTTACTACTTAGCAAGTGGCTCTTTAAGAAATATTATGACTTAGCATAAGGATAGCATAAGGAATGACCAATCAAAGAAGCTAAGAAGAATTATATACCTAATCTGTAATATTTTTTACCAGCCAGTTTGAAATTGCAACTGCTGATAAGTGTATAACTATAAATAGAGGATTCCACATGAATATTTCAATCTGTTTAAATTAAGTTTGTGTTGTAGAACTGCTCCATAACTACAGTAATGTATGTCTAATTTTTGAACTATGCTTTGGCATTCTTATGCTAGATCGGTATAATTCATTTCTGATCCACACACATTAAAAAACCCTGACAAAGCAATACCATATCTAATGAGTTCCATCTGTTAATCATCACAGTATGCTAAATTTTAGTAAAGAACTGTGATTAATAAATTTACCTTTCTTTGTTTGTTTTTACTATGGTAAAAATCAGATCTTCATGTCACATTCTGTTTTGCTAATGGTAACTCTTAACATTATAAAAGGGGTAAGGTGCTATTTGATTAAATGAGGAGATCTGCATCTGCCCATTAATAACTAATTAATCTGTAAGATGTATTGGCACTGTACATTGATCTTCCACTTCTTCCAAAAACTCTTAAACTTTCACTTAGCCACAATTTACAATCAACAGCAGGAAGAGAATGGTATGTTAAATACAATTAGTCAATTATTATCAGCAAACTCAAAGACATTGCAGATATTTGCCAGAAGACCCTAATATATTAATTTCTTCAAAGTAAAAAAGTAAGCATATTGTACTAAAAAAGAACAAAGCCAAATATTATTGTTCTCTGTAAACCAATTACCGTACCATACTGATTCAGATGCATAATTGCTGAAGTGGAGTTAATAGAATCATGCCTGGTTTATGCTTTGTATATTTGTAATGGGACCACCAAATGCAAGTTTAGCCATCAGCGCGCTTGCAGCAAGCGTGGGTAGAGCCCTTCCCAAATCTTCGTTCGCGAAGCCTAGCCATGATGATGATGATGATGATGACCAAATGCAAGTGTTTTAGCAAATGGAATATGTTATATGAAATTCCTGTTAGTTGATACTAATTCAGGTAAACAATACAATGAAATTTATCTTGTTTGTAATCCCTTCATTTTTAAAATCATGGTAGCAGGGATCATCTCCTGATGTGAAAGCTGTCCAGAGGTAATAACGCATCAGTTCCAAAGCATAATAGATTTGAGACTACAACATGCTATCAGCATGAAGATTCAGTTTATCAACCTCACTAACATACTGTGTCACAGCTGGAATCATTATATATTTGTTTCTTTGTTTTCATGTCATGCATGCGTTACATTATGATATACTGTTTCTTCATCTATATGGCTTACAGAGCAAATATTAATCCAACGAATGTGACAACTTTAGTGTTAAAAATTTTAATAGAAATAGACACTTTACGTGGGAATTCCAATGATTCATATGCCTAGACCTAAAGAGTAGTTGTTTATAGCTTAGAGAGATTTGTGCACAGTGCATTAATTATCATAACACAGCTGGAAATCTCAAAGTATTTTAATGGTATGTATTGTTGGCTTTATTCTTTTCTCTAATGTGTAAACATATATTAGTATACCTGTTGACAAATCAGCTTAGTTTGAAGTAAGAAGTCTGTTCTTCTTTTACCTAACCTGATAGTCCTATCCCCAAGTTATTTAGATGTCAAAATCTAAAAATATGTAAGATTCACTATCAGCAAATGGCTGTTTTTATACTACTTGTAGATAAAGCTTGCTAGCATTTTCAAACTTCCTATTGGCATTTAAATAGGAGTTCTTTGCAAGGAGGTTGATTGGGGATTTTTGTCATCTGTTGGGGGGAAAAGTTCAGAAGAGCTGAGTTTAAAGGAGGTCAGGTTGTTATAAGGGCAGACTGAATTGAACTTGAGTGGAAGAAGCCAGGAGTGCAAAATGAGCAGGAGAAAACTGAAAGAGACAGGGCATAAAAGAGGCAGGAGCAGGTGTCCAAATGAGTAGATGGAGTAGTCCATAAGGAGAGGGAGGTTGGTTGGTTAGGCAAGGTAGGACATAGATAAAGTGCTAGAGAACTAAAATTTGGGCATCTAGAATGAAAACAGAGGTAACTTCTTGCCTTTACTGCTTGTAATTACTTGTGAAGTCCTGTTGAAGTGGGTGCGTCTCATCAGCTGTAGCACTGCCTCAAGATGGTGAGAAACCTTGGGCTGCTGGCATACACTCTACTAGTGACAGATGCAAGAAATAATCAAACCAAAGATTTTCTGTGATGGCCTGTGCAGATAAGAAACCATTCAATGATTTCTTAAGTTTCCTCAAACTCTCTTTAAAAAATCGCAAGTTAAACAAAAGAACGCTTTATTTAAAAAATGTCATCAACATCATAAAGCTAGGCACACAACATTTGCCACATCAAAAGTAACCTCTTTCTACAGTTACATGGCTGCAGTTGAGCTTGCAGTACATGAAGTACAGCTGGGGTTGATCCAGAAGGGAACTTTAACAGATTCTGGAGATTCTTTTGCCACACTGAAACTGATGAGGAAACAATACCAAATATCAAAAGACCTGGCAAAACAAAGATCTGGATGACTGTGTAGTGTCTTCATTCAGCATCTCTGATAATACTGATTGCACAAAGAGAAGTCCAGCTCCTAAAAGGTATGTGTGGAAATGAGTACAAATAAAGTGTCACCCTATTCTGGGCACAACACATAATCACTGCCCTGTAGAATCCCTAAAGGGTGGTCTCTCATTTCTATGAAACTTGGCATGCTGCATATGAGAGACTGTGCAAGCATAGTACTCAAGTTTTCACCAAGGAATAAAAAGAAATGGAAAATGATGGTTGCATCACGTGTGTATGCACAGTTGCCAAGTTGATGGTAGTGGCTGTAACTCAGAGGTTATCACAGTGCTGTCGCTGTGGTGACAGGGGTCTGGCTGTGTGGGTGGCTGCTGATAGTACAGTAGTCGCAGCACAGAATTCATCGCAGGTTATCATGGACCCTGAATTGCAAGAGAAACACAGCTAAGGTTCACAGGTCCATTATGATCGAATCTTCAGCCTGCTTGCAGCTTGAGGCAGAATCAGATCCCATCAGTCTCTGAGAGAATGCTACTTCACTTCTTTAACTTCCTTCTGCTCTTTCTTCTTTTAAAATGTCCAGTAGCTCAGCCTTTCAGGGGCAGACAAAATTTCAATCTCTGTTCCAACTTCTAAATTAATCCTTGGGTAAATAATGCAGCTCTGAGTCTCTCTTAAACAGTATTTCTTTTTGAAATAGTTTCCATGTGCCTTTTGAGACATCTGGAGCAATTGTTCTCTTCTGCCTTTATGAAGGCAGCAAGGCTAGTAAAAAGATTGGAGGAGTAGTTGTGACCTACCTTCCTTTGATTTTCTACCTGGAAATCTTAACTTATTCAAGACAGGAACTGGCCAAGGTTAGAATGCCTCATCTCAGAGACAACTTGTCCTGTCTTGGGAGGGATATGATTCCAGAAGAGCAGAGAACAAGATAAGGAATTGTAATATGAATCCTTGCTGCTCCCATGAGCATTTCAGGTCCTCACTGCAACATTCAGACGCTTTCCTCTCCTTCCTTTGGAGTGAGAAGAACTGCAATAACATGAATATTGTCAGTATCAGAATGTGCAGTAAGGGGCTGTCAGGTTTATTCCAACTGCTGCCTCCTTTGGAAGTGAACATCACCAACAATATCAAGAGCCAAGTCTCACTTACTGTAACCTGGATGGAAGTCTCTGTAAGTACTAGTCCTCTGAGGGACCCAGACGAAGCCTGAAAGGAGAACAGTCACTTGGTATTTTTTCAGCAATACACAGGTCTAGTTTCACTCTCATCTGGAAAGCAGATATTGGGACAATCCTGTCATGAACAGTATGAGTAACTAAAACTGGGCCAGGTTTCTTTGCTTCCCAACATGAGTCATTCTTTACATCGGACTCTCCTGTGTACTTCTGCAAAGTGTGACTTAGCGTTGTTTAGTTCCCCTTGTTCCTATTCACAGATTGCAGCATAGCAGAGAGGAGCATGAAGGGGCAGTCGCAGCAGTGCCCTCTGATAATACTGGCTCTTTTGATCCTAGATACATGTGATATATGTGAATTGATTGTCCTCTGGAGTAGAGAACTAGCAGCCTGCATCTGCATTTGGAGGGACAAATAATAGGAGAACAGGTGCCCTCTGTTTCCTGTAACACTGTATTCTCTCTTGCACCACCCAGAAGGTAGGGGAAATGCAGAGGAAGACTTCTCTTGCACACCAAAGGAGGGGAAGTTTGGGGCTTTGGTCAGTATTCAGTCCTTCAAGTCACCATGTCCTGGTGGCTTTTACAGCAGATTGGGATACTGTCTTGTCTGAATTGCTCCTGGAAGCTTCAGCTGCAGGTTGCCATGCCTGACTTCTCTAGCCTTTCTCCATCAGCAGCCAGCACTGAAGTGGTAGCCTGCCAGGGGCCAGATGTGAAAGAACACACAAGCGGTAAGGAAGACATAGCCCTAGCAATACTTTTGTTCTTTCTTGGCTTTCAGTGTTCGGTTGTGAAGAAAGCAGGCCCTTGGTGTAAACCCATCCAAATTCAAGCATGTGTTACCATATGTAAAGAGTTTATCTGAACCATTTGAATAAGCTGGTAGAAGAGGCTTATCTCCAGTTCTCACAGATGTTTCCTCTGGTTTTGCATATGGATAATTGCACTCTGCTTACTCTTTCTTTCTCACAAGCTTTGATCTTCATTTCACGTGTTGTGATCTTGGAGATCTTTCCAGGATTATGATAGTATTAATACTGGCTCCAAGGAAGCGGAAATTCACTTTTATCTCTTCCTAGGCAATTTTTTGATTGCAATTCTGCCCAGAAAATAAACTAAGACAAATTTGCAGTGTAACATAATTTCTGTGCTGGCTTGGATTTATGTTAAATGCGGCCATGTGGTTCTGTGGAAGTCAGTCATAAGCCTGCGCTAAGGGCAAGCACAACCAGCTACAAGGTTTCATCTCAGAAGAATGTTAACAAAAGATGAAGACAGGCATAAAGTGTTCACAGAGAAACAAAAATCCAATTCCTGCTGGAGCCTGCTGGGAAAGCTTATCTAATGCATCAGTGAACCAGAGTTCAAATGAGACCTAGCCAGTAATTTCTGTTATCTTTTACATCTCTCCTATAATGTCAGTCGGCAGAGATTAATCTTTTCTTTCCATCTGTTTCCTCAACTCAGTGCAAGGAATCATATTTATTGATGTGATCTATCCATTAGTGAACCAGGCAGAGCTCTCTAATGTCAGGTGGCAGGTGAGGGTCATGGTCTCTCTCAGAGAACCTAGTTCAATCCAGCATGAATAGAGCCTCTCAGCAGAAAGAGGGAACACCAGTCACTAGGTGTAATACTATGATTAATTGCAAACTTGGACCACTGTCTTTTCCACAGTCAGTGGTTTTCTTCTGATTCTGACAGTTGATGTATCTGGTGGAGGGTTTTTTAACAAACAAAAAACATGATAACCCATTCCCAGGAGGGAAAAATTCAGCTGGTTTGCGTCAATGAAAGTCAGGGAGGGATAAATGCAAAAATCTAAATTCCAAGAAGTTGGAGCAAACAAAAATAGCTGTAGCTAGATATATCCATCCTCTCTTAAGCAGCTTTCTTAAGATTAATTTATTTCTTTGTATGGAAATGGCAAATAAAATGCTAGGTCTTCACACAGAGATAGAAATGCACTCTCTCTCTGTGTCTCAGTGATTATGTATTTGAGGTAGAGAATGAGAGCCTCCAGACCTTAGAAGTCTCTCCTGACTTACCTATGCCCAGTTGAAGCATCAGAAAAATAGAAAGATAAAGTTGCAGGTACCCTTATGTCTTATTTCCTTACGTTGGCCTCATGGTGCTGCCAGACATTTCTAGGAGGTGTCTTAATGCTTTTGAAAAGCGGAATTACTGACTGCCTCTGTCTCCAGATAGGTGCATTGTGAATTAGTACCATTTGGGGGCAAAATCTGTTGGTTTATTTTTAGTTCAGGTAAGCAATCATCACAGTTGTGTTCATTACAAAACAGAATGGTTAAATTTTTTATTCCCAGAAATTCAACAATACCATTATATTAAATGCCAAACTGAGGTCATGTCTCCTGAAGTATTGGTCCTGAGACCTAAATCTGTCACCAAAACATAAAATCACTAAAATTTACATTTTATAGAAACATAGAATCATAGAATTGATTGGGCTGGAAAAGACCTCAGAGATCATCAAGTCCAACCCTTGGTCCAACTCCAGTCAGTTTACTAGATCATTTCTCCCAACTTGCATTCACTCAAAATGGATTTGGTAGAAGTTTTTTCCACCTCTGGTGGCTTTAAGAGAATGCAGTTAATGTGTTCCTAATTCTAGGTGTCTAAGGTATAGATACTGCCACTTGTGCTTTGGAGCGAATCCAGGCTGACAGACTGAGGACCTTAGCAGAATACAGAAGACATTTTACCTGGGCTTGCTTACAAGTGTCTTAGTTCATGTAATAATGTCCACAGATTCACACACCTTAGAGGCAAATAGATAAATTTTTAATAGTTAGATACCGTCAGATTTGAGTTGGTTTGGGCAGAGAAGATTAACGCATGCGCCACAATGTAAAAATTGGTGTGATCATTTAATAAAGTATGTAACTCATGATTACAGACAATGGTATTGTCTTAGCTGGGACAGTCACATAAAGTACAGTGATCTTTTGAGCCAACAGTGATCCCCTATGCTGGTAATTGCTATTGTGTCCAGCATTTTTCTCCAATTGTATTAAGAAAAGGTGAGTCAAATATAACAGATTAGTGGACTTGTTACTGACACGGAAGAAATTTTCAGAGAGTCACAGGTGTATCTAAATATTTGGGGGTCCTTTGATACCTAAGGGTAAAAGAAACAAATGCAGGAAATGTTAGGGATAGTTTTTCTTTTCTCTTTCACCTCTCCTCAAGTCACTTTCTATTCTGTCAATTTCAAAATGTCACTTCTGTTTTATTCTGCGCTGAAACAACAGGTATCTGAAAATAGCTTTCCTCAACTCCACAGTTGCCTTTGCCTCACCCATAAAAAGCCTAAGTTTTGCTTTTTTGCTTTAGGCAATTGCTTCTTAATGCTTTTGTATGTTTTACCCTAGAAAAAAAGTGAATCAAACAGTAATATTATAAGAATTTGTCTCTGTGTATTGCAGTGCAAACAGTACATACTCATTATGCAAGAATGAGGGAGTAATCAATTGAATTTAAATTGAAATTGATAGAGGAAAATATGTCTTGATATAGCGTGTGTTTAGCCTACAGAGCAAAATGCCACAAGACATCAGTGAGAGCATGAGTTTTGGACTCTACAGAGAAAGAGTGAGCTGTTAGTGGATAAGTAGACTAGAAGGCATTGGCTGCTTTCAGACAGGGTATTGTTCCTGGTGATCTACCATGCTGCTGTAATTCCTGTTTTTATTTCCTTGGGTACAGTTATCTGTATCTGTACACAGATTCTGTACAGGTAACTGTTCTCTATCAAATTAGATGTTCTCTTTCTCCACAATTTTTGAATGAAATAGCTTGTTCATTTTACTTCATGTGCACAGGGGAATTGTACCCCTTGCACTGTTTTTTAGACAGAGACTTCCTTCAGAAGTCCAGGCCAGAGATCATTTCTGACATTGGATGCCTTGGTAGTGCAGTCTTCTGACTGTTACAGCTGTTCTCCCTCAGTTGTCTTCTAGTAGTGGGCTGTGAAGATCTGAAGAGCCACATATCTTTAACACCATCATGGAACTGACCAAGCATTGCATTTAGAACAGTATAGGAGACAGTGCTGCAGGAAAACCTGTACTGCAGTGGCACTATGACATTGTTACTGATCGTGGTGGAAGCTCTCTATTCAGAAACATGACTAAACTAATAGATTTATCCTCCTCCAGATTTTTCAGTTTGCTGTTAGTGTACAACCATACACAAGGTACAAAGATTTAGAAGAGAGAGATTTAGGGTTTTTAAACACACATTTTAAATACAGTTGTATTCTGGATCAGTGGTATTACAGCTCTTAAGACGAGAAGTGCTCTATTGTTGTATATGCATAAGGCCCAGCAATATTGACCTTTATTCTGTGACAGCAGTTGTCAACCAAATAATAATGCTGCACAAAATAACAATAGCTACCCTTAAATCTCACTGTCAGGGTGATAAAATAAGATGCATATTCTGAAGTATTTTGAGAAGTTCAGTAGAATTTTGCTGGGCCTTATTCATTCAGTTCCATATTTAGTATGAAGTTTGTAAAATTACTGTGTGACTTTTAATACATTGTGACATACTTGCCATGGGCTTCAGCACTCTGTTGGCAGGGTTATGCTTTATGAAATAATTTAAAATGAACTAAAATGCTGCCAAGGAGGTTGTTCGAAACATTAAGGTAGACTCTTTTACATGTCTTCCAAGTATACACGAAGCATTCTGTATATATGCTGCCCAAAATTACAGAAAATAATCTTTTGCAAGGTGAAGTAATTTAAGCAGAAGCTAAAAAAAAAAGTCATGTATCTAATGTAAGAATTATATTAGGAATGTTAAAATGATGCAGTAACTCTATACAAATCCAGACCAGTCTGTTTATAAAGTAATGGGTAATGCTCCTTTCTGCTTGGTGATAGTTTATTTATATAATATCTCAGCTTCTGGCAGTCTGGTGTTTAGGGCCTTCCAGATGTGTTTATGTAATATTGCGTTCATTGATGCATAGTATCCATTTTCTTTTAAACTGAGGTCAAAAGTTCTTGTCATAGATCCTTTCGTAAAGAAAGTTATTCTAAATCACATTTCTGTTGCTGGACATCTGGCTATCTTATATCAAAAGTGTTTGGGCTTTTGGTCTGAGTCTTACTGCCCTTGAATATTTCAATAATCTGTCTCCATTTCTCTAAAGACACAGTTCTCAGTTAACTTAATCTTTCTGCTGGACTCATAGGCAGTTTTTATGACTTTTTTTACCCCCTCTGTTTTCACATTTACTGAATTTGGTAGAGAGTGCTTCAGTTTTATTTTCCACAGAGGCTGTGGCAGCACAAGAGAATCTAATTTGATGTGAATCCTCCTCCACCAGGTTTGAGAAGGAAGAAGCCATCTGTATGTCAGCCAGTGCACACCAGCATTTGGTTAAACACCAGCACTGAGTTAAATTAAAAGCGTGATTATTTTACTTGTATTCATATGCTTGCTTTCTGTGCTGACAACTTTAAGTTTTTTGATGCTATATTTCTGTCTTTTCTTGAAAGGACAGAAGCTTAAGTTAAAATGCCTTCCATTTATGAAATAAGGAGACTTCCCAGCTGTCTTTGCATCCAAGGATTAGTTTATGACATAACTTTGTATTTTGCTACCAGTCTGTAGTTTAGATTGATTAGGCACTAAATTCTTCTCCCTCTAAAATGTTAAGATTGACTGAACTTTTTAATAATAACATCTGTTGAATAAGCAGACAGAAGTATAGATTGAATAAATGTAAACGTGGAATATTATTTGCTTTAAGAGTTTAATTATTTAATAAAATAGAACTGGCTTGTCTTATAAAACATTAGCATGATTCACTGGATTTTTGTACTCCAAAGCTCAATAAAATATTTAAAGTGCTGCTCACATGAAGATCTAGCAAGTTCATGTTATGTGATCAATTTTGAATGAAAAATACACTATTGCAGATGCTATAAGCTCCCTGTGAGATGTAATATAGTGTAATTGCCCATAAGTCAGTGCCTGGTCAAGTAGTGCAAACAGTTTAGGCTTTAGAAATTAACTATTTAAGTTCCATGGTTTGAAAAGACAAGATAGATGAATATATATATATAATTAATTAAAATCATTTCTGGATGTATTATGTTTCAAGAGCATAAGAATTTCAGCATTATCTGGAAGCAGCCTGGATTTGTTGTCAGATACCGTATCCTTCTAAGTGTCTTATAGGAACAGTTTGGCGTGGCTTAGTGAGGCAGACAAGATGTGCAAGTCTGATAGTGTTACACTTTAAATACTTATCACTTGGAGTTAATGGAGCAGGAGAGTCTCTGACAACTTTGTTAGTAACTCCACTCATTAGAAATAGTTTTCTATTCTATAACCAGGGGAGGTTTAGAGTGGATATTAAGAAAAATTTTTTCACTGAAGGGGTTGTCAAAATCCAACCAAGTTTTCTTAACCAGAACAAGATGCCAGACTGGCTTTTCTGTCGTTATTTTCCCCTCAGTGTTCAGCCAGACAGTGCAACCACTATGGCTTTGTATTCATGGGATTCAAGGCAAAAGAGAATAGCTTACAGTGAGGAGCTGTGCTGTGTGCTGCCTAAGATGACACACTGCTGAATTCCTGCTGCTGAATTCCCACAGCATTCTCCTGGAGGAACTGTCTGATCACAGCATGGGCAGGTGCACTGGGTAGAAAACTGGCCAAATGGCTGGGCACAGAGAGTGGTGAGTGGAATTACATCCTGCTAGTGGCCAGTCATGAGTGATGTCCCCATGGCTCGGTGCTGGGACCACTCCTGTTTAATTTCTTTCTCAATCATCTTTATCAATGATTTATTGATGAGGAAATGAAATGCATCCTCAGCAAGTACACAGAGCTACTAAGTTGGGTGGGAGAATCTGTCTGCTGGAGGGTAGGAAGGTCCCACAGAGGGATCTGGACAGGTGGGATTGATGGGTTGAGGCCAACTGTATATGGTTCAACAAGGTCAAGTGCTGGGTCCTGCATCTGGATCACAACAGCCCCATGAAGCACTACAGGCTGGGGGAAGAGTGCCTGGAAAGCTGCCCAGCAGAAAAGGACCTGGGGGTGCCAGTCGACCACCAGATGAACGTGAGCCAGCAGTGGGTCCTGCTGGCCAAGAAAGCAAATGACATCCTGGCCTGTATCAAAAACAGCGTGGCCAGCAGTGATTGCCCCTGTGTACTCTGCACTGGTGAGGCCGCATCTCAGATCCTGAGTCCAGTTCTGGGCTCCTCACTAAAAGAAAGACATCGAGGTGCTGGAGTGAGTCCAGAGAAAGGTAAAACTTGTGAAGGTTCTGGAGCACAAGTCTTATGAGGAGCAGCTGAAGTTGTTTAGCCTGGAGAAGAGGAAGCTTGGGAGGATCTTATCCCACTCTACAACTACCTGAAAGGAGGTGGGAGTCAGTCATTCTCACAAGTAACAAGTCATAGAACAAGAAAAAATGGCTTCAAGTTGCACCAGGGGAGGTTTAGAGTGGATATTAGGAAAAATTTTTTCACCGAAGGGGCTGTCAAACAGCAGAAGTCTGACCAGGAAAGTGGCTAAGTCATCATCCCTGGAGGTATTTAAAATATGTGTATATGTATATGGCACATAGGAACATGATTTAGTGGTGGGCTTGGCAGTGCCAGGTTAACAGTTGGACTTGATGATCCTGAGGGTCATTTCCAATTTCAATGATTCTATGATTCATATATAAAAGTTACAACTTTCTTTCATTACCTTGATGCCTGAGGTGAACTGTCAGAGCTATGACAGTTCACACCACCACTGTCATCTCCTGAGTTTATCTATGGAATTAACTCCTCAGAGGCTTTGAGAATATGGATTACAGTCTGTAGTATGCTGTGCTCCACCAAAGCAAACATCTCACCTCTCACTTTCTCAGAGGGAGAAAAAAAAAAAAAAATCAGGGACAGACTGTTCCTTGCATTATTTTGTTAAGGCTTAAAGTAAATGGAGTTCCATTCAAGTGCTCTTATAATGCCAGTTTCAATTTTTAGTCTGTTGAGTCTAACAGCAGGAGAAGGAGAATGTGAAAATTGCAGGTTGGTCAGGCAGCTTCTTATTTTTAACATGGAAACTGCTGTTTAGGAGGAGTATTATTATATCTACTGTGTGGCTTTCCTTCTGTCCTCCAAAACAGTACACATTGCACATGGAAAGGGAAGCAGCTACCTTTGTGTCTTGCATTTTCTTGAGATCTGTGTAGACATACTTCGTGAAATATACTTGTACATAGCTTTTACCATATGTAGCCAGAAATGAAAGAGCCATAAAAGTAAAGTGGATAAAATGCTTTATCAGGACTTAATGAATTTACGTCATTCTGTGAATCTGTAAAACCAAAGTAATGCTGTTGTAAGGTGTAAAACATTTTTAACATAGGGCTAGTTATTGTTATTTTGGTGTCTGTTACATAGAAAATGTCACAACTTGTAATGAAATACCTTCTTAGCAGGATTTAAACCACCAGGGCTTTGTCTTTTGAAGTTGTTGGTAATCCTCTGAGCTCAGAAGCCAAAAAAATCTGGGATGTGCTCTTGTGCGTCAGTAGGTCTAGCGTATATCCTTTTGTTGTTACTGCCAGGAAGTTCAATATTGTTCAGAATGATGTAACCTTTGTGACATATTTCATGGAATCGTGTTTGTAATGCAAATATTTTCAAGGAGAGGGCCTATGCCAAGATGTCCTAGTTCTTCTGTTAACCTCCCATAGAAAAATCACCTGTAAATAACAAATCTTGTTTATCAAGTGCTAATATTTTTCTCAGGCTGCAGTGGGGCAAATTAATTTCTAGTGTCTCTGTAGTATATTTCTGGGAAATCTGCTATATCTGTATAAATTGGTGCATTACTATGCAAGGTTTCAAGCATGGGTCCCAGAGAAAGTCCCATCAGCTAAGCAGCAGTCCGCGTTACCACTTGATGTATCTAGTGAGGCTTCTCTCTTCCCCGGGTGGCTCATTTGATGCTAGATGCTCTGACCCATGCCTGTAGAGGTGGCATGCAGTCAGCAAACACAGTGTAGGCATGCGCTTAGCTTCAGGAGGACCTGGGTATCAGCAATTCATGTGTCTCTTACCCCCTGAAAAATGCAAACCTCTTTAGGTCAGTTTAGTCCTGTGGTTGGGATGTTCTAAAGTCTCCACAATATGCTTTCTTACCATTTTTAGCTATAATGTATTCATTTTGCAAAGCTTAATTAGGCAAGGCCAAGCCATATGCTACAGTGTTGCCAACATAACAAATTGGTGTAAAAATCCCTGCTGCAAGGATCTTTCTTTGAGGTTTTGTTGTTTATAGAATTGTGTACATGCACCAGGAGAGTAACTCTAGGTAGTGTATGCCATGCTTAGAGGCTCTTTCAAAATAATTATGCTTGCATGAACTAAAATTAAAGGATTCTAGCATAGAGAGTCTCAGGGAGTAGTATTTCCTTTGGAAATACTATTGGGGGGAAAAAGTTTACTGGTAACTTACAGTGTGTCTTGACTTTGTCTTTACTTTTTATACCAGTTGCTGGTGGTGGTTCTTTCTGAGCACTTACTAAGTACATTTCTTTAAAGTACTTTTCATATATCCATAATCAGATCTTTTAATGGTAAGGTTGTGTGTGAGTAGAGGCGAATTAGTGAACTGATTATTTAGGACAAATTAAAAAAAAAATCTTTTACATTACTGTTTTTGGCAAAGTTGCCAAAAGTTTGTAACTGATAGATTACTGTTCTCCTTGTACTTAATCCAGGAAAGCTGTGATAAGTAGTGTGGACTGCAGTCACATTGCTCATTATTGACTTTTTAATGGAGTTCCCTGTAGTCTGTAGCAGAAGCCAACACAAATAAACAGCAGCAGAAAGCCTGTCCCTACTTGTTGGATAAACTGTGAGAGCCTTCCTCCCTACTGCACTGTATTTTGGGTAGTTCTGTTTCCTGTCTGGATATTAGTGTATTACTGATGTTTGGGGGGCTTTGGTCTTTACTTAAAAGAGAAGTATCTTTTTACATATGAATGTTGTGACAAGTTACTGCTTCTATGACCCTTTGTAGATTGGATGTTGTGATAAATAGGCAACATTAAACAAAGAGATATGATTGCCTGTGCTCCAGCTTTATTTACTTTTATACTTTACCGTATTCTCTTTCTTTCACAGGCATTTCCTATTCAAAACAGGAACAGGGACCACACCGCTGTTCAGTACTGCAACACCAGGGTACACAATGGCATCCGGCTCTGTTTATTCCCCTCCTACTCGGCCACTACCTAGGAACACTCTATCCAGAAGTGCTTTTAAATTCAAGAAGTCTTCGAAGTACTGTAGCTGGAAATGTACTGCCCTCTGTGCTGTAGGGGTCTCAGTGCTGCTGGCAATACTGCTGTCCTACTTTATAGGTGAGTCCCATTTTTATAATTGTCACTATGAACTGTGGTGTCTGATGGATTGTATGTGGACTCTGACATACTAACCTTTAACTAATAAAGTCTTTGGTAGCAGTAAAAGCCACAAGGATTTAATGAGGAGTCACAATTTTTTAGAGGAATTAGAAAATTTGAATATTTTACAGTCATTCTGTAGCTTTATGGTCAGTGAATTAGCTTCAAAGAAGTATTTGAACTACAATTAAACTACGCGCTGTCAAGTTCTTATAAAAGTGTGGAAAATACAGGCTGTAAAATTCCATGATGCGAATATAGCTTGCAGCATATCTGTGAAATTCTTCTCCTCTCATTTTGCTTGACGTATTGCTAACACAATCTTTAAGAACGTTAAGTCACTAATTTCATCTTTACATACATGTACATTGATGTATAGAGCTAGAGCAAAAGTCTGATACAAACATTTGATTGCAAGATAGGGAAAATAATTGTCCAAAAGGACAACATGCTGTGAAGATGTAGACTTCTTCCTCACTTAGGGTTTGTTTATTTTTAATTATTGCCACTTTTCTCTATTTGTTTGTTAAATTCCATTTTCCAATTTTTATTTTAGAATATTTCCTTTATTTCTTCATCTCTTTAATTATTTATTTTTGTAAATGTTCACTATAAATATTATATAATTTGAGTTTTAGGCAGTTAATGGAGGCAGTGCTTGTCTATGAGAAAATGTAATTGACTTTAATAAGGGAACAGAACAGGATCATTTTGCATTTATAGCTTCCTCTGTAGCTTTGTCCTGATGACAGATTTTTTCATCTCTGTGTCCATAAACGGTCTTCAAATATTTTCTTTTATGTGATTTGTTAATTAGAAGTTTTAAGTCATCACAGTTAAGGAAATATAAGTGCAGGGGTCTGGTTTTTGGTATTGGTTGCACACAGGTTCAGAGTATTAAGGAGTCAAGAAAAGAAAATAGAAAGTGGAGACTCAACCTCTCTTTCCCTCCCTCTTTTTAAAATCAGCGTAAATTAATAATAAAGCCTAGAAGGCCTTAAATCCTTAAATCTTCACTACCTTGGTTGAAATAAGCTTGCTGCATTTCAACACAAGACACAGCATAAGCTATATAAAGCCTTTGAAGTAGTTCTTTACTGGGTTGAGACTGCTGTGAACAACACAAGAAACTGGGTTGCTGAGTAGCTGGAGAAATTGCTCTCTGCCCTAGCAAAGCAGAGGCCCCTGGGCACCCTTTCCACCTCATCTGCCAGCCCCAAAGAGCAAAAGGTGTGTCTGCACATGCAGGACTTGTCCCTGCTGTTCAGCCCCTTCAATCACCAAATTTGTGGTTATTTTGTGTGAATGTGCACTGGAGTTTAAAGGTGTGGTTTAGAGTTAAGCTTTGATACTAAATCTTTTTTTAAGTGGAATTGAAGTAATCCCACATATAAAACACAGAAATTGTGCTCAGTCTCTGTAACACCGCCTCATAAATGATCAGAAAACATCTGCTACTAAATAAGTACATAAATACAAAAGAAGGAATTCAGAATGAAGTATCACTGTCAAGACCTAGGAAAAACAGCCGTACATGTAGTAAAATAGTGGAAACCTGATTCTGAGCTGAGCCCTACACTTTGCTAGCCTGAAAGAGCCAGATTACTTACGAATCTGAGGGACACAGAAAGATAGCTGTACCGGATTATTTCTCCCATAGGCACATTAAGAAATATAAGCATGTCTAATGCACCTCTATTCATGTATTCAGGAAAAAGAGCTAAGATTTCCAGTGAGTGAGGGCTTTCAGCTCCACACATTATTTATTCACATAGCCTGTATAAAAAATGAAAAAACAAATATAGCTGTACAACATTTCATTTCGTGGGCGCACGCCAGCTCACATCCTTGCTGAAATAAACAATGCACAAGGGCCTTCCTCTGCCCAAAGTCAATAGGGAGCTCTCTGCCTACTGGTGATATTACACATATTTCAGCTAACTCAGCAATTTAAATGTAAAATTCAGCACTCAGGGATGCTCTCTAGAGAACTTTGGGTCCATAAAAGCACGAATGGTTTGCACTCATTCTTATATGTGGTTTTGCCATCTCTACAGATGTAATATCAGAAATATTCTCCATTTGATAGGCCATCCAAGTGTAAATTGGTAGAAATCATTAATGTTTGATGGAAGCAGCCCTTTATCTTGGTTAACTATTTCATAGAATCATGAAATGGTTTGGTTTGGAACAGACCTTAAAGATCATCTAGTTCCACATCCCCTGCCATGGACAGAGACACCTTCCACTAGACCTGGTTGCTCAAAGCGCCATCCAACCTGACCTTGAACACCACCAGGGATGGGGCATCCAAAACTGCTCTGGGCAACCAGAGCATTGTCTGACCATCCTCACAGGAAAAAGTTTTTTCCTAATATCTAAACTAGCCTTATTCTCTCTCAATTTAAAGCCATGCCCCTTTGTCCTATCACTACCAAATGCCTTTGTGAAAAATCCCTCTCCAGCTCTCTTTCCCCTCTAGGTACTGGAAGGCTGCTGTAAGGCCTCCCTGGAGCCTTCCCTTGTCAAGACTGAACAACCCCAACTCGCTCAGCCTATCTTCATAGGAGACATATGTTCCATAACGTAGGTGTGAAAGGGAAATGGCTGAGTAGGAAATTGGTCGTAACATAAAAGAATGGGAAGACTGCAGTATTATGTGACCTCTAGCATCCCTTGACATGCCTCCAGCATGGTGGTCTGGCATGTCTGCTGAGGTTTACAGCAGCTGAGGTAGCGTGTCTCATTTGTAAAGCCAGTTTAAGACATGTTTTGAACTTCATAGAGAGACATTGTCACAAGCATGAAATGCTACATCTTTGTAGCATTTGCATGAAAGAAGAACTTCAGTATGAAGTATCATTGTCAAGAGCTGGGAGAAACAGACTGCAAAATATTTGATTGCTGCAAAATTTGCCAGTACACAGTGATAAGGAACATAGTATGGTTAATGTCCATTGTGTGACTGTGGTAGCTGCAGATTGAAGAATTAATAGGACCATTTATTCAAGTGAATGGTGGTGTAACTAGGCCCTTCTCAGACATGCAGAGAGATGAACATGTCATGCCCAGGCTTATTTTAGCTGCAGAGAAAGTGACTTGAGATCCTGCTGCCTCTGCTCAGGCGACATAAGGCAGAAGAGACAGTTTGCCAGACTTCATGTCTGCCTTTGCAGAGCTGCTCAGTCAATTACTGCTCCGTCAATTAGCCCAGCCAGAGGAAGGAGCTACATCAAGAGTCTGGTGTGTCTTGCACTTCTTCCATCACTCTGACACGAAAGACTCCTACTTTTACAAAGTCTGCAGAGATGACATTAGAGCAGGGAGTGTCAGCATGAGTAGAGACCAGAGCAAACACTACACTGTAAAGCCACTAAATGCAGTCTTGGGGATCACAAGGAACTGAAAATGTTATTTCGGTGTAAAGGAAAGTCTCTTTTCAGCCCTCTTTTATATTCTTGTTTTGACACCTACTAGTTTGTAGAGAAAATAGAAGTGAGTTGTGGAAAATGTTAGTCCTTTGTTTAGAGGCTTCATGTACTTTTACATGGTTAAGAAAGAAGTTAAGCAACAAAAACATGCAAGTGCTGAGCCAGAAGATAGTGCAGCAACATATAGAAGAGTGGAATTAAAAAATAGCTGTAGTTTAAAGTAAAGGATTTAAGGAAAAGCTCCCTGAAATAATAAATCAAAAATATGGGGAGTAAAGAACATAAACTGCCTCGTTTTGGGATCAAGTTTACACTGGCATTTCTTCAAGTTTCTCATTTGCTGAAGTGCTGTCTATAATCAGATTTATAACCAATGAAGAAGAAAATAATTTTTTTCCAACATGGAGATTTTATAACTCTTTCCATCTTTGGAAGACTAGGAAGAGCAGTATTAAATTTAAGCCATGAAAGAATAAGAAGTATGAAGTTGCCTTTAGTTTGACATACTTAGTTTCACCCAACTTGATACAAGGAGTCCATGTCAGAGACAGGAATAGAGTCCAGCTTTACAGTGTGTGAGACAAAACTGAACTTTGCCCTTTGTCTCCCCATGGTGTGCTGCCTCCTTCAGCATCTATCATTTGCAGTGAATGAATGAAAGGAAAGTTTTGTAGAGCACCTCCTAGGTCAAATATGGGCATCAAGTCAAAGTTTCATTTGTCACCTCCATCCTTCAGTTTTACTTTTCGGAATCTTCTCTGTCCACTTTTGGTTTAAGGGGAGGAGCTTGTTATTCTTGGATATGTTCTTTTCCGAACAGGAAAATCCACAGTGGAATTATGGAGAACTAAGCAGTCAGGAGTTGTTTCCAAAGTAGTTGCATAGCACATACTCTGAGAGCTGCATTAACAAACTGATTTGTACTGTACTAATTATTTCTCCTGTAGAGTGGATTCAACAACGGCACAAAATTAATGAGAATTTGGAATCATCAGGGCCCCTCTTTCTTCCCCAGGAGATGCTCTGACAATCGATTCTCCATTGCCAATGGCACTGTCTTGACATTGTCTAAATCAATACAAGAAATTACTGCCATTTTCACTATACATGGAACCAAGGAGGCAAGCATTTTTTCTCAGTCAGTGCTGGAATTTCACAATACCAGATTCAGTCACCTAAGCTTAAGGAGCTGTATGCTGAAAGACTGCATGCATCTGTCCTGCATTTTGTCTTATGTCTACTAAGTAGGTTTGTGTGAACACAGGACATTCTTTGAATACACAGTAAGACCTGAGCTGTCATACTTCCAGGTCTGTTGAGCAATTCACTCCATGTGTAACTTCAGATTGATCATTTTGTTACCCTTAGCTCTGCATTCAATGGTCAGAACAAGAATATACACCAGCCAGCTATTCTTTGTGATAAAAGAAGTATTTACGTCAGTGATAGCAAGAGGACATCTCTTCTGCAGGAAAAAAAAAAAAAAGGGAGGTGGGAGTTTTATTTCATTTAGAAGACCTCAGGACTATTTTTATCACTGCTGCTTTCTTAATCATTTTTTAATCATTGCTTTCTGTATCTAGCACTATTTTTCTACTAGTTAAGCAAATCAGTTTTGCACAGAAAAGAAAGCTAGCATTTATGCTTAACAGATGGAATGTCTTTGGGGAAAACATGCATTTTAGTTTATATTTCATTCTATGAGAAGCAGTAGAAAAATATGTGTTTTGCTATGACACAAAGATGACCATACAATCATAATGCAAATTGCAAATGAAATATGAATGGAAAAGAGATACCAAACTAGAAAGCCATGTTTGATAATTACAGATAATTCATATTTTCCACACTGTATAAAAATAGCTATATTGCACTTATTCTGTAGTTACTATCTTGTCCATTCGATATTTTTGTCCATCTAAAAATCTTTCTATTTTATCATCTCAAGGTATTAAAAGTGAGCTGAAAATTTATACGCTAATAAATTTCTAATAGTGGACAATTATGTTCAGAGTGATCTCAAAAAATTCCTGAGAATAGCAACAGAGCAACTTAAGAGGTTTTAAGGTAGAAAGAGGAGAAGGAGGTGACCAGGAAAAATGGCAAACAAGTTTCATCATTCAAGGAGACTGACGCAGAAGGATGCTAAGTGTGAAAATTGCAGCTGAGAGTCACTGAACTGTCCCACAGGCGAGTTTTAAGTGAACATTAAAAATTATTAAAATGCCTGATTTTGTAGACTGAGGTTAACTTTCCATGTCTTCAGTGCTCTTTCCAAGTCTGTGGTTCTCCCATAATGCTCAGGGTTTAGTGTCACAGGAGCTCTCATTCACATCTTTTCCCAGTTTGCGGAGGACCAGTTGCCTTTCCTGTTGGATTCAGTGGCAGAAGTCATGGTAGAGCAGAACCACCCTTCCCAAAACTAATGGATTTGCTGCCATGACGCTTATAGAACTGAATGTTGTGTCTAAAGCAATGACTAAATATGCCTGTAATCAAAAGGAATCTATTTTATTTTATCAGTAAAGAACAATATAATATTTATTTTTGTTTACAATGCCAAGTTAATGTTATTCTGCTATTTGTAAAGCTCAGGTACTGCCAGGAATAAGGAAAACAACTTAATTAATAATGCCATTTAAGTAGAATTTTTATTACAATGCCCAGCATAAGTATTGTAATTAACAGGCATGAGGGAGAATATGGTCTAGTTGCCATTAATCACCTTTACCTTTATTATGTGTTTATATAAACTGCTCTTCACTTTGACATGCATTTAACTCTGAGTATTGTAATGCTATTGTCACAGAGTTTCATCAAGAACTTTAGGTTTTGCTCATTCTCTTCCCATTTCTGTCTGCATCACTTGGTTGTGCTGGGACCTTAGCCGTGTCTGGAACTTCACTGAGGTGTGTGGATTGGAAATGTGTTCCCTGTCTACAGATGTGTGGCAGAGTTTACAGCTAGCCAGGTTTCTGCTCTTATCCCATTTCTTTTTCCAACACATTAAAGGCATTTACATTTATATATACATTTATATGTCTGACTTGTAAAGAAAAAACAAAACAGAAATACTTTGTCACTCCTTTCCATCTGTTGTCTTGTTTGAAGAAAGTGGTCTGAGATTTTACAGTTTACCAAATCTACATATCACAATGTGTTCAAACTACCATGCAAAAATCTGCAGCAGGGAAACCTGGTCCCCCTGAGTACAAAGTAAAAGGAAAGGAAAACCCGTTGGTGAGAATGGTGGTCGCAGTCTTGTTGAGAGTGGCAGTCACAGTCCTGCTGAGGTTCTGGTCCTCCTCTGGATTCAATGAGTGGTACCAGAAATCCCAAAACCCAAAGATTATATATGTTCAGGTTCAGGTGGGAATGCCCAGTACCTCCCCCAGGATGGAGAGTTTCACAGTGGGTGATTTTAGTCTGTGAGTCATGGGATATTTTTGGAATCTATGATGGTCTAGGTCATTGCCGCTGCCTATTGTGCCCGTTCCTTATAGCCCATTAGCAGACATGACCCCTCAGGCTGGGTATGAAGGTGCTAATGCCTTCCTGGACGGGAGTTATCACACCTGAGTCTTTGGTGTGAAGACAGAAGCATTCCGGTGCCTTGCAGAGTTCTTTAACACCCAGCTTGTAGCCTGAGGCATCAGGTGTGCCCTGGGCAGCTGCTGCAAACCATCCATTATTAACAGTTCATCAGAAATGACACAGAGGGTATAGAATATGCAGTTTTGGTTACACCCACATAGTGATAAACTGGTCCTGGCTCCTGTCACTGGGACACAGAGATAGAATGACTAGTCAGAAAATGAAGTTGTTGTGCTTTACCACCTGTAAGTTTAGAAGAATTTTTTAAGAAGAATTATTTGAGGATAAGAGAATTTATGTCACTCAGGGAAGCTTTGCTGCATGGAAAAAAAACATCTTCCCTTGGATTGTTTGGTGTTTTTTCCTCTCTCTTGCCTTACAAGAGGTTAACTCCCTGAAAAGATAAAGTTCTTACAGACAAACTTGGAGGTCCCACAGGGCAGGGCCAGGAAAGCCATTAAAAAGGAACTGAGAGAGAAAAGCAGCCCGCTTTTTCCATGCCCAGTGCTCAGTGCCATAAAGTTAGTGTTCTCGGCTTTCGGAAATAAATTTTCCTAAATCCTTCTGCTGCCTTGTATCTGGGGTACCTGTGTGCAATTTTTCTACACACCACCTTATTGGGCTGAAAGTGGTTTTAACATCTTTCCTTGAAATAGTACAAAATCTAAAAGTGTTGTACATCTATGTCTTGAAGCATAAACATTAAATATAATTTCTTGTCTCTTGCAAGAATACCATTGTGGATAATGTCTATGATTTATGGTTTTAAAGCAAAGATCTTGTTATGGTGTTTCAGATTAAGTGCAAAGCATAATATTACTGTTTCAGGTGTGCACAGTGTTAATACTAGATTGGCGTTGTGGATGTCAGTTGCTATTATTGTTAGTGGCATTGAGAATAAAATGTTCATTGAGAAAGATAATCCTCACACAGAAGGATGTAGGAACATGTAATCGGCAGTCAGGAGGTTAAAAGAGACTTGACAAGATTTCAAGGGATTAAAAAAGTTAATCTGTCAAGGAGTATACCCACCTCTGCTCCAAAGCAGGCTTGTATTCTAAGTAAGATTTATCACAAGGTTTTTGGCAGTAGTCCTGTCACCCTTCCACTTTTGCTCACTGGAGCAAATTGAAACTCATTAATTCTGGCAATATAACAGTTGTAGTAATAAACTTCAAGATGACATGATGATGCCATTGTCCATAGGTCTCATATTTCGATTCTGCAGTCATATTGTGATCCAGTATGATGGTTTTTTTCAAAATATAGATACTGGTTTCAGGAATACTGAAATCTCTTGCAAACATTATGTAGAGATGTGTGTCCTTCTGCACTCCTCCTGTAGTCTAGACTACCAAATAGTAGCAATTTTTCAGTCTAATGAGAAATTCAGGTAAAGGGCACCATTTTTTGATAAACAGCAAGCTTAGAGTAGTTCAGAGATGTTTCTATTTTATCAATCCATGTAAACACAGAGTATATTTTAGTAGTATGTAATACTTCAAATGTATGCTTATGTTTAAGAGGTTTTGCAAAGCAGAAATTAAATTATTTGGGTGATTACTCAAGTTGTTGTGGACACAGGATTAGTCTTCTCTTCTTTGTAGTTTCAATTAATTTCTAACTCATGCCCATGAAGAAAGAAGCCCACTCTTGGAGATGTGCTGTCTGCTCTGATACTTGAATTATAAGACATGTATTAAAGCTGGTAGTTTTGTGTATAAATTGCATCTTTTCTGTAAATGGAAATCTTTTCTTGGATTTTTCTTTTGTGAAGAAAACTGCTTGGTCTCTTTTTGAATGCTTTAAAAAAAAGTAATGCTGTTAAAAATGTCTGATTTAGATGAGATTTTGGTAAACCTCTCATACATAAGCATCCTAGAATGAAAAGGTCAAGTACATGGGTCCAACCTTGCTTTAAGCAATAGCATTTGATATTACATTTATGACTGAGATCACATGGGTTTTGTATGAGTGTAATTACCCCACTGCAGGAATTAATTATGGATGAAAGTTAGATGGCCTCTGAAGTAGACAGGAATCCTTAAATATGAGATCCTTCATTTTCAAATTGATGGCATTTCAGACTTCATTCACAAAAAAAACCCCAAACCAACTCACTGTCTCTTAGGAATTGTCACCTATGGCAGCATTTGTAGGTCAGTAATCCAGGGAGTAGAAGTGTGCTGCAACTTTTTAGATGGTGTGGATATTTGCATTTGAAATGCATAATTTTCCTCAATAATAAAGCAAATCAAACAAAACCAGAGTGGTTTTGACAATATTTGATTAAACATGGTCACACAAATGCATCTCTTTTACTAACTCTATAAAGGCAGTAATGTAGGAGGAGGATAGGTATTATAAATTAGTATCAGCCATTTGAAAAATTAGGTAGCTCCAGAAACCTTTTAAGTATAGAAATATGTATGTTTCCTGTGAGTTTTTAATTTAAAAATACTTCTAAGTTATCTTCACTATGGTACAGGAAGAGTAGTATTTTTATTTCAATAATACTTGCTGAAAACTAAAACCGTGGGCTGCATAGAATTAACCTAGTGCTAACCACTGATTCCATGAGTTTCACAAGGTGGTACACAATAACTGGATACAATAAATTTGTCTTCACTTTTGGAAGTATTATCTGTTATTTCACCTTCTCTTTTACCTTTGAAATGTCAAGTCTAACACCACTTTTTACTGAGGTATTTTTGCTGGGGAGTGAGTTCTCATTTGATTCACTCCAAATCTTTTTACACTGCCAAGAAATAGTTATTTATGTTTTCAGCTTATTTCTCAGGTTTTCAAGAGTCCACAGCCACTTCTTTTTGGTCTCCTGTTAGTACTCTCAAGTAGAGGTAACAATATTGAGGTATCCACATTTGAAAAGGAGAGATACAATCCTTCCTATTATTTCAATTCAGCTATAGCCGAAAGTAGAGGATAATGTTTAAACACATCCTTATTACTGACCCAGCGTCTTTTCAAACAGTGAGAGCAGTAGTTGGTTTTCTTCATCAGTTTTGGAAGTGACTTTAGAGCAAAGATTGGCTATTCTTAATACCACCTATAAGATTTTATAGTTCAGTGTTGTGGCTGATTTAACTTCAAAGAGGAAAAAAAAAAATCAATGTGAAACTGTAATCCAAGGTTGTTTTTCCCAAGGCTTACATAACCGTTACAAAATAGAGTGGCTTATGAACTGGCTTGCAAGCAATTCACTGACATTACAAACAACTAACAGTAAGGTTGTCCTTATGTCATAGTTTTCTTTCATAAATCATATATGGTAAATTATTTTTTCTATTTGCTTTTTATTGGCAGTATTTTCCATGTACCTACAGCATAACTTTGCGTACAGGAACAGTTTCATAAAAACCATGTTTCCCTTTAGTGTTGGAACATAGTGTGTTATTCCAATGCACAAAAAACATTAATGACAATGTAATAAAGGCTGCTCCTTCTAAAGCCAGTCCCTAAGGTGGTGGAGAGGTTTCAGGAAGGCGATGACTTCAATCGCTGAGCTATCTTAAACCTTGAGGTTTTGCTTATACAGGTCGCTAATGGCTTATAAGTTTTCACTGGAGGTGTTGCTGTAAGCTAGAGTTGTGCAAAAAGGCTTCTTTGATGATGAACTCAGCGTGCCCATTCTTTTTTTAAATATGGATTTAAGTGGAAATTCTGTGGATTTGGAGTTCATCTGCATGTGGTGGTTGGCTTATGTATCTACATAATTGCACGGTTCAAGTAGGTGAGTGGTAATTAATCACCATGAAGAAGTTTTCTAAAGGGGTTGTAGGCTATTTTCTTTTGGCCTCAATCATGTATCTTTGATCTACAAGTGGACTGCTGTAATTGTGATATCATGAAGCCTCAAAAACAGCAAAGGATTAGAAAACCTATATATTGACTTGCACGTTCAATCGACTTGCATATGATCTCAGCAGGAAATTCAAAACAAAAGCTAATTTATGGAAAAATATGGAGTTCTAATCACAGTTTAGCTCTGTGGGGTTCCAAATAACACACTACAATCTCTACATGCAGATGCTTTCATCTTACATTTCAGATTTGGTGACATTCCAAAAGTTCTTATCAAACCATATTATCATCTTTTATTAAAGCTTATTACATTTCTCCTTATTGCATGTTTGCTGTAATATTCTGTCATTCTTAATAGGGAATAAGAAAGCTTTGATCTTTTTTAGCCAGTCATGAAATGGAAATATGCAACACAAGTGTTTGACTATATACTATAAAATCCCAGCTCAGTGTGTCCTTTGAACATTGCATTAATTGGCCCCTGTTTCTTTGTCCTTTGGTTTGTAAATCTTTTCATCAGACTGCACTTCTCTGTGCCATCAACATGCAAATAGGTTATGCATGATCATATAGTGCCACTTACTTATTATTATATCCCTCAAGAGACTTGTGAGGGGTTTGTTGGGTTTGGGGTATTTGGTTATTTTGTAATAAATGGGGCTTTTGAACTATAAAAATGAATGGACAATTCATCGATGCTCTTGCCTAAGAGAGGTGTTTCCAACAAATGTTGAGATACTACACTGTCATTGCTTTCCTTAACACTCCTGCTTTATAAGGGCTGGGCTGTGATCTAAAGGATGAAGCAAGACTTCTGTTGGAGCCTTGTGGAAAAAATCTAAAAAAGATAAGGACAAACCTTAGCCTCAGCTGTTTTCCAGAAAGCAAGTTTAAGGATGGAAAAGGAGGAGTCAAAGATTGAGAAGGAATATGAGAAGGAATAAAGTACAGAATTGCCTCAAGGAATTCAGAAAAGTTATTACCCTGCAGTCTTAACCCCGTCTTGAAAAGTGTAAATGCAGAAAATTTTTTCTCCCCACAATACTTGAAAACAAAATCTTTGAATATGACTTTATTAGATAGAAACCCAAAATTTACAGAATGTTTTTATGTCTTTGTGTGAACTAGAAGAGACAAAACTGGAGCCCTTGTCTCAAAAAGAGTCAGCAATCTAATTTGCACTTCCCCATCATCTCTGTACCTGTAATGATTTTTCACCATCTTGTTAGACTGTAAACAACATTAGCTGAAGAAAAAAAACATAGGCCATATTCAGGAGAAAGCCCAGGATAATTCTGAAGACTGTTTAGGTAATATTAAAGACTGTTATAAAATGGGGTAGGTTGGCTGTTTATCAGAAAAAATGGACAAATCTGAAACAAGACATAACAAATACATCTTACTTAAATAAGAGGCTACTGAATCATGATCTTTGTTTCTGTTTTAAGAAATCTGAGTTCTCCCTTAAGCTTTGAATGAGACTCACATAATGCAGTTGACAGAATTAGACCATTGTTACATAAAAGTCCCTGGCTTGACAGCAGAAATGAGAGATATAGCTGTACAAGTTTTCAGAGGAATAACTGTTCCAGTTTTGGATGAATGTAGTAAAAATATTTACTCCAAGATTTCCATACATCTTTGTTAACAGTTCGAATGCAACAATACTTTAAAATGGCATGTAATCATCTTTGATTAGTAAGTTTAGTAAAGACAGTAAGCTTGTCCATAGTAGATGGCTAATATATCTTTGTTACTATATTATTCTAAACAAATTTTTGTGATGTGTTTTGCAAATTCTTTATTAGAAGGTTTCCAGGGAAGATGAGGAATAGACTAGAAAGGCTGGATTTTTCTGCAGATGAAACAGTAAAATCAATAGGATAAAAGGGAAAAGGCCACCCTTTTTCAGTTACGTTATTGATCTTTGATAGATATTACTAAGTTTTTCATATAATGCTATACTAAAATGTTTTACATTCATACTATATGTTCAGCAACTTTTATATGATGCTGCTGGTGACTAATCTTTTGAAGATGCTCAAAAGCATGTACTTTAAAGTTATTTTAAATTTAGAAATAACAGGGGTTTTGTTGATTTGAGAGAAACAGTAATAAATAAAGAACCTGTCTTTGTAACTTTTAATTAATTTTATTTAAAATTTTAATTAACTATTTTTAATTCACTATTTGATCTGCAGCAACATCCAAGGTATCCTATTATCTGAGAAAAAAGCAAATGAATGCAAATCACTGACAGTTCATTTGCACATCTTCTGGTCCACTTCAGGTCCTTCAGAATAAAATAGGTTTAGTTTCTAATTATGGCTGCAAGAAAAATACATGGAAGATAATTTAAAAAACCACTTCAGTGTTCAAATATTTCATTTTAAAATGTATTGCCAACAGGGAGATGAACTAGAAGATAATCCTTCAACAAGATTGAGCAATAATTGCAATTTGCTTAGTTTAAATTATAATCCTTTTGCATTGCTTTAAGTATAAGTTATATTCACTTTTCCTTGTATGCAAGTGTGCATATATATTATTCTATTAATTCTAGGGAAGCAATTTTGTAAATCATGGTTTGAAAGCACCAGCACACAGAAGTATGTAGCAGTGGCAGTCCTGGAAGATGAGTTCAATATCTTACGGAGGAGCTCATCTTCCGGCACAACTTCATTATTAATAAGACTTGATTACCATACCTTGTAAAACACATGGGAGAAAGGGAAGAGGGTCACCAACATCATTCCGTTCCTCTTGCCAACTTTCTCCGCCGTGTTGAGTTCTTTATGTTTATAGAACATACGCCATAGGCCTTATCTTTAGAGGTCTTGGGGACATGCGTGCTCTTTAGAGATAACCAGTGTTTTTACTTTCTACTGTCCAGTGTTAATTTTTCATCCATTGTTATTCTAAGAAAAGCTGGAGGAACACTGGAAGTGCATTCCCCAATTCAGGCAACTGTTTCTTTTTCTTTCTACTTAAAAGAATCCTCCTACCTGTGAATTCTTGTTCCCCTGAAATACCCTGTGTCACCTTTAGAATTCTTTTGTGACAAGAAAAAGTTTGCCAGATGCGGAATAGAAGCTTGTTGAATTGCTGGCACTCCTGACCAGTACTTCAGAGAGTTACCTTTCCACTGGGAAAAGGACTACTTCTGTGAGTAAAGCCTCTGCTCGTATAGGTATTGTTTTGTTTGTGCATCCTTATCTTCTGCATCTCTAATGCTTTCACCTGCACAGCTCACAGGGTGTTTGCTATGCCCTTTGTTTTTCATGTGAGCCTATTTGTCATTTAACGTACTTTAGAGAAAGTTGTGGTTGATTCTGGTGAGTTACAGTAGAGACACCCTTGAATTTTGACCAGAACACTAAACAAGTTTCTCTTGCTTTTACTTTATATTGCTACCCAAAGAAAAAAATTTCTTCCTTCCTGATGGCAATTTCTTTTTGGATGCTGAAGAAAGTCTAGAAGAAGGTTTTGAAGTGATATACAATGTGTTTGCTCAAAAACAAGTTCCGTGTAAAGGGAATGCATAAAGCACAGCAGTACTAGCTTGAGAAAGGAGCATGCACAACAAATGGACTGGCAACAACAAAAGAATGAAAAAGCCTGAGAGCCTCAATTGCAAAATGTTTTACACGGTGTAAACTAGTCATACTTTTTTCAAGTGTTTGCTCTGAAATGTGTTCTTAGTTGCTATTTTAATTATTGAGTGGACATGACGGTTTTGTAGGCTGGTTACAAGCCAAAATAGCTAGACCTCAGTTACACATTGAAAGACAAAATCAGCCAAACTTGAAAAAGCAGTTTAAGGTGGTTCAGAAACCCTTCAGTGAACTGTGTGGTGACAGGTGATAACATTGCCCAATAGCCTGCAACAAATGTTTATGTGCTCATCAAGGCTACTGTAGGTATAAATGCACTCCTTTAATCTGAGCTCTGAATTTTTGAATATTGCAGTCTATTTCCAACATGGAAGTTGGGGGGAGTGTGGGGGAGTAAAAGCCCAACTGTTAATTTGGTTACTGCTTTTATGTTTGAGATCTGTTCTGGTGAATTTAGCTATATCCGTCAGCACCTCCCAGACAAGACACTGGTGCTGTGTTCATACCAAGAGCAGCCCAGATCCTAAGCAGCTTTCTTGTCTCTCATACATCTTCTTCCCACTCTGTTAGAGGGAATGGACTCCTCACCATTTAAACTATCACCACATCCTGAAGGCTGGCCATGCAGATAATTTGTCCAGGAGCAGTACAAGTACCACCTTAAACACCTCAGTCCAAAGGTAAATGCTATCTCGTCTTCAGCAAATGGACATCTCTTGCTAGCTAGAGATTACTTTGCAGAATAGATATGGGGGCTGAAGCAGCAGAATAGGAAGAACTTCCTAGCAAGTCATAGAATAATTAAAGATGAAAAAGACCTCCAAGATCATTACATCAGCTGCCGACCCAGGACTACCACCATGTTTACCATTGAACTGTGTCCTCAAGAACCATATCCACACAGGTTTTTGAAGACCTCTGGGGACGGTGACTCCACTACTTCTCTGGACAGTTTGTTTCAATGTTTTACAACCCTTGCAATGAAAAGATTTTTCCTAATATCTAATCTAAACCTCCACTGGCATAACTTGAGGGCATTTCCTCTCAGCTTGTTAACTTGTTACCTGGGAGAAGAGACTGATACCCACCTCACTACAACCTGTTTGCAAGTAGTTGTAAAGAGGAGGAATGTCTCCCTTCAGCCTTGTTTTCTCTGGCTAAACAACCCCAGCTTCCCTGGCCGTTCCTCATAAGACTTGTGCTCCAGACCCTGCACTAGCTTCATTGCCCTTCTCTGGACACGCTCCTCTGGAAAGCACTTCCATGTCTTTCTTTTAGTGAGGGGCCCAGAACTGAGCACACTGTGGCCTCACCAATGCTGAGTACACAGGGCAATCTCTGCCCCAGTCCTGGTGACCACACTATTTCTGTTACCAGATGAGATGCCACTGGCCTTCTGGGCCACCTGGATACACTGCTGGCTCATGTTCATTCTGCTGTCGACCAGCACCCCCAAGTCCTTTTCTGCCGTGCTGCTTTACAGGCAGTTTCTCCCAGCCTGCAGCGCTGCATGGGATTGTTATGACCCAAGCACCAGACCCAGCACTTTGCCTTGAACCTCAGACAATTAGCATCAGCCCATCAATCCAGCCTGTCCAGATCCCTCTGTTGAGCCTTCCTACCCTCCAGCAGATAAACACTCCCACTCAGCTTGGTGTCTCTGTGAGCTTGCCGAGGGTGCACCTGATCCCCTCCTCCAGATCATCAGTAACAAATGTAAACAGGGCTGGCCCCAATACTGAGCCCTGGGGATGTCCACTCATAACCAATCATTGGCTGGATGTAATTCCATTCACCACCACTCTCTGCACCTGGCCGTCCAGTCAGTTTTTAATCCAGCAAAGAGTACACCCACCACACCATGGGAAACCAGTTTCTCCAGGAGAATGCTGTGGGAAATGGTACCAAAGGCTTTACTAAAGTCTCAGTAGATGAAATCCACAGTCTTTCCCTCATCCGCTAAGTGGTCCACTTTGTCACAGAAAGAGATCAGGTTGATCAAGCAGGACATGCTTTTCCTAAACCCGTGCTGTCTGGGCTGCTCCCCTGGTTGTCCTGTATATGTTGTATGATGGCACTTAAGATGATCTGCTCCATGACCTTCCCAGCACTGAGGTCAGGCTGACAGGCCTGTAGTTCTCTGCATTCTCTTTCCAGCCCTTCTTGTAGATGGGTGTCACATTTGCCAACTTTGGTGACCTGGGACCTCCCCCACTGAGCAGGACTGCTGGTAAATGATTGAAAGTGACTTGGTGAACTCTTCACCAGCTCCCTCAGTGCCCTTGGGTGAATCCCATCTGGCCCCATGGACTTGTGTCTGTCTAAGTTGCATAGCAGGTCACTGACCATTTCCCCTTGGATTCTGGGACTTTCATTCTGTCTTCCAGCTCAGGGGGCTGGATACCTTGAAGTCAACTGATCTTGTTATTACCTACTGAGGAAAATAAGGCATTAAGTACCTGAGCCTTTGCCTTGTATTTTGTCACTGTGTTTGTCCAACAAAGGATAGAGGTTCTCCTCAGCCATACTTTTCTTGCTGTTGTATTTTTAAAAACACTTTTTGTCATCTTTTACAGCAGTGGCCAGATTAAATTCTAGATGGGCTTTGTCCCTTCATGGCCTCACAACATCCCTGTAGTCCTACTGAGCTGCTGGCACTTTTTTGCAGAGGCAATAAACCCTCTGTTTCCCCTTGAGTTCCATCAAAGCTCTCTGTTCATCCAGGCCAGTCTTCTTCCCATCGGCTCATCTTTCAGCTCATGGGGACAGCCTGCTCCTGCACCTTTAAAATTTCCTTCTTTAAAGCACATCTAGCCTTCCTAGAGTCCTTTCCCCATCCCGTTCCACAATGGGAGCAATCATCCCAGTCTTGATACAAGTAAAATGAGGTTTTTGTTAGGGTTTGTGGGCACATTTGGAAATGCAATAGTCCGTCTTTTCTCTCATCCCCTGAGGATTCATCCATGCTTGCAGCTGTGGGTTATTTGGATTGAATTGTTGTGATCCATGCCACAGCCATCACAATCTGCGTACCTGCTGCCAGAGGCATCTGGCATTCTCAGTAAGTCCTTGCTGCCATCAAAGTTATACCACTATTGAAAGTCGTTCCAGTGTTGGTATCTTCATAGATTTGACAGACTGAGAACTAGTAACTCTAGGAAGGGTCTCTTGACTTCCTTGTTATCCTGTAACACCAAATAATGCCAAACTGAGTGGAAATAAACCAGACCTGACAGGCAATATTTAATCCAAAAATCAAGAAACTGTCTTACATTGGATTTGGGAGTAAAATGGCAGTAAGCAATACAGGAATGTATTTTGCGTCGTATGTTTTTGCTTTAATTTTGCTTTATATATCAAATACTTTATAGAAAGAAAGAAAGAAGCCCACAATTTCTCGGAACACTGTAGAGAAGGAGAGGGGATTGAACTCTTACATCCCTATCCCAAAGGTGGAAGAAAGCCTTGATCCTTTTCTAGATCAGAGGAAATCAAACAAACATATACACCACTGCAGTCTGCCTGCATCAGTCTCCCTTTGGAAATTCAGAACTAGTTCATACCATTGGACTTGAAGGTTTCAGACACCCTGCTGAGGTACCAGTACTGGGTGCTGCTTATCAGATTCATGATGACATCAAGAATTTTTGTCAGGTGCCTTACTGTCCTTATAAAAAAGACTTTAAGTTTGCTTTTATATTGATGGCTGGCTGAGAGGAAACCAATTCTGAATGACAAAATAGTGCCTGAATTTGTCTTAATCAGTTAATTTACCCATGTTCTAACAAAATTCTGCCTTGTATTTTGATCTTTTATCAACAAGCCTGTTTCTTTCATGTTGTTCTCGTATGTTTGTAGTGAAAGGAGAATTATCTAAATTGCATAGAACTATCTCAGAGAAATTACATATTTGAATTATTTAACGTATTAGTGTACACTGTAAGTTTTGGGTTGTCATTGGAATTGTCTAGCAACATTTTTTGTCTGCTTAAAAAAATATTCCTATATTCACAGTCTGAAACAACTGCATGTATCCATCTGTTCATTTTTATTAGACATTATTTATTGAACTTGTTGCTAGTTCATTGTCAAAGTTGAGAAAGGAATAGTATTTTTGAGGGATACAACTAATACTCACTATCTTTGGCAGTAAACTGCAATGGTATTCACATCAATACAAACACAAAGGAAAGGTAATTGTCACTTACCATGTAGTAACTATGGTTCTGTGAGTTGTAATCAATATAGATCCCACAGTAGTTGCCTTTGAAGACTTCAAATTCCAGCTGTTTTGAATTATGAGGGAATGGCTAAAAGGTCATGTCAGAGCTTCCCCTTCTGATCTTCCAGTGGACCATGAAGAGGCACAGGGCATGTATAGTGCTAGCAGATGTTAATGATGGTCTAAGCTCATGTGTTTGGAAGGAGTGCACTTCAAGGGTTGCAAAATTAATGTCACTTTCTTTTTTTTTCCTCCTTAAGAATTAATAAAAGAGCTGAGAAGACAAAAAAGTTGGGAGAGGCAGTTTAAATCTCCAGACTGAAAATAAGAAATGTACTGGGTTTAAATGATGAAATATTTTACTATTTGTGGACTTTCATTTCTTCCAGTGCAATGAGCTAGTATAACAGATAGTCAAGGTTGACCCTACAGATTTTGTTGAAATATATTAAAACATATACAATCATCAGCTGATTAATACATAAATACAGATTTCAGCTGAGGTAGGCTCAAAATAAAAGTGGCTGATTCTAGTGATGTGCCAGAAATGGTGGTGGTCAGATTTATAGTTTAACAAGAGATGAGAGGGGGAAAAAGAAGTTTTTAGGGTCAAGGAACATTCTACATTATCAGGCTTTGACAGGCAATTTAAGGTCTGAGAAGGAAGAGTAATAGTAAAGTCAGGGACTTGGAACCAAGAGAATATGTCATCTGTAGTGAGGATTTCAGTCATTGAAGTATTCAGTAATAGGTCTTTAGCTGCATTCTAGTTTTTCGTTTTGTTCAAGGTAAGGGGGAGGGTTTAAGGCAAAGACCTGGCAGACAGTGTCTTAATTCTGCAGTTTTTGCTGTTTGCCTGACTAAACATCCACTGATGCTTGTTGATCTTAAGTAAGAGTTGCCATAGTCAGTACAGAGAGACTGAAAGATCAGAGGCAAAACCAAAAGGGATGAAAAACTTTTTGTCATTTGGATAGAAGGAATGAATAAATTAATAACATTGACTATAACAGTGATCTCCTTCAGAGACGGAAGGAGCAGAAGCAACAAAGTACTGTAAATTATCTTCCTTATATTTTGCACTAATAGTTAAAATACATGATTACAGATTTTTTTTCCTGTGTATTTTTATTCCCTATTAGCACCAAAAGAACTGCTGTCTTGAAATGAGGAAACCCATGTTATATAATTGAATAATTACAATAAATTTAATTTTGGCGGTATTATAGAGATGTTGGAAGAGAAGAAAATAATCCACAGATATCACAAATTTGTGTATGTCATGTGTATCACAGTATAGCATTAAAGTTTTCTGAATTTTTGCTCTAGAAGTTTAGACACAGGGTTTATTCCCTAGTCCTTGGTGATATCAAGGTTCCTAAAGTTCCCCTTAACACCATGGAAGGTTGACTCTGTCTTTCATAATTAATTTAGCTAAACTTTTTAACATGGTATCACCTTTCTAATAAATGTAGTTGTGTGGAATTAAGTAGTTCAGGAATTCAGCTTACGCATTATCATTATCAGAGCAAAGTGCCCCAGTGTCTCTAGTTCTGCTCATGTTCTTGGCCTTTTTTTGTAGATGAGCATGGGGAATGGGCATGTAACTGGAGATTGTGCAAGGTGTTGTTGACAGCATGAAGTGTTCACATCTTAGGTTAGCCCTGCAACACCCACAGCACTCTCCTTCCTCTCTTCCTGCATTTTTTTCTTTTGTCTTTCCGGCTAACCAGGACAGATCCGTCTGCTGGGGAAATCATTCCTTTTAGTAGGTCATTTAGGAGCTTGTTTAAATGATTTCAGAAGGATCAAAAATGAAAAAAGAGAAGAGAACATAATTACTGCCTCTCCTTTTGAACATTGATTTGGGACCAATAAAAGGTTCCGAATTAAACTGGTGATCTTTCTGTCAACTGCATTCACCGAAAGCACTGTATCATTAAAGGACAGTGGTAGTAATTGCTTAGTGCCATTGCTAAGTTGAACTATTAGTCTGCAAATGCTTGTCCATGTAATTTAATTTTTTAATGTATGAGTTGCTATTCCAAAGTGAAGCATGAAAAGTCATTATTTGTGGTATTTGTCATCAAATAACCTGTATCCTCTACCACCAGCAATGCATCTATTTGGCCTCAACTGGCAGTTGCAGCAAGCCGAAAATGATACATTTGAGAATGGAAAAGTGAATTCTGATACTGTGCCAACACATCCTGTAACAGTACCTGCTGGAGAAAATGGTAAGTGAAACGGGCACCAATTTTTTTCCTTCTTTTGGAACATTTCCTTCCTTTGTGTCTTACTTACATTGTCGGCCTTTAATAGTGTTCCTCCAAAACTCTGTATTTCATGGAAGTACAGAGCATTTGTAAGTATATTTGTAAGTATTATTTTAAATAGACAAACAGAAGCGCACAGTTTCTCCTACCTAGCATATGAAGAGGGCCATGGTTCCTCAACAATAGTGTTGATCTTACTAGGCAAGCTAGCTGTCAACTAAAACTCCTCACAAGAATTTACACATAGTATTTGGTGAGGATAGAAAAGCTCTCATCCAGAGAAGGAGAACCTCTGCTTACTCTAAAGTGTTTGATAATGCACTGGTTGTTGTGGCATCCTCAGAGATAGAAGGATAGTGCTGAGAGGCTGGCTCAGACCATCCTGCCTTAGAGGCTGGGTGAATGCAGTCTCATGTTGAAGAAATGGCCACAACAAAGCCAGGGAGCCTGAGATGATGGGATATACTGTTTCCTAAGGGGGACCTGAGACCAAGATTCAGTCTTTGGGAGTTCCAACAAACTCTCTAGTTTTCAGACAAAACATTTTGTGTGTGTTCCCCTCACCACCCCCACCCCCCTCTCACCATAATCTCTTTTTCTGAAGAGTTTTTTCCAGAAAAGACACTTCAGGAAGATTTTGCATATTTTTGAAGCTTCTCTCTTAACTGTGTTCAGAGGGCAAGTCATGATCAAGGAGCTACGTATGGCATGATGTCCTTGCTATGGAATAGCTTGGATTTTTCTTTACAGAAGATGATCCTTTCTTCTCTTTTTCCTTAATTTCTCTCTGAAATTTAATACGGCAGATATATGTTCTTTTTTTTTTTCTCAAAGTCTCTAGCATATAATGTTGAGTCTGAATCATCCAACCAAGTTATAAAGTAGGAAAAAAACTTTCTTAATTTTGTTGTAGGAGCTTTTAAAATACAAGCCACATGAGGGGATTATTTTTTATCGACCTTTTTCCGTATTGCCCTTTAAGATTCTCAAAACATTTAAGAGCTTGTGCACTTTTGGCTAACAGAGGCTTCAAAATCAATAGGTTTTGAATGGAAAACTTGATTTAAATGGTTGATGAATGCAGTGTTTGCTTCATTACACAAAAATCCATTTTCCCATTCACAAGGTACAACTGACCTCCTTACCACTGAGAAGGAGGAAGCCAGCAGTTGACATCATGAAAATTTTTCAAATTATTACAGCTCCAAGTTATTGAAAAGATACATCTCAGTTCACTCTTTGTCATCTTTGTAAGCCTATGAAACTTCTCCAGTAGGACTTTTTCTTCTTTCATTTCTTTACCCTACTGCCTTTTTCTTGCAATTAGATTGTCATTATCTCTTTCTGTGTTCTTGTTTTGAATGAATAGCAAAAAGCTACTCAATGGTTAATGAATACTGATCCTGCAGTGACAGCTCATCATCCCATTGTCTTCTGCCCTCAATAGCCAGTACACTTTCTTGTATAAAATACATTGATGTTTTTGTAAATATTTTGTAAATACTAATTGTTCTTTTTCCCTTGATAATTTTTAAAATTTTTTGCAAACTAAGACCTGTTATACACTGGATCAAAAATAAAAGAAAATAACAGGTATATCACATCCCATTTTTACTTCCTTATATTCCTAAATACTGTTCAAGACAACAGGGTTAATTCTATCACTGTTAAAATGCTCTCCTCTGCAGAACATGGTAAGTGGTCATTTATCAGCATACATCAATACTAAACAACAGACAGACCAGAGAATACATATTTTAAACCACAAAAGAAAGACGGGTTAGGCAAGAAGGAAAGTGTAATGACTAGATGTGAAATTTAAGGAGCAGAGGCCCTGTGCTATCATATGAATTATCGAAAACTGTAAGGAAGAATCAATAAAGCCTTGAATTGAATATTTTGACAACTGAACAACTTCTAGTGCCACCCCTCTTTAGTCCCCTGGTAATATCCTGATATCTCTGATTTAGATTTGAGAAATTCCAACCACCCTCACAGTAAATGTGAATGAACGTGACATTTCATGTTTTGATTTAAAGCTCTATGTAAGAACTGATACTGTTTAGAAAGTGAAAAGATGATGATGACACTACGGAGATCTTTCTTATGCTCATTGAGGTACAACAGGGAACAAAGAATATTTAATGTCCTAAACTTAGGAGGGCAATCAGCCAGTGACTATTTTGAGAGAGATGCTGGGGTGCTAAAGGGACATGTGGCTATAGGGTAAATATCTCTTTTTTGGTGAAGAAAATGGGAGTCTGTAAAAATATTAACTGCAAAGTTATGAATCCAAATAAAAGGCATTCCTGGCAAGTGGGTCAAAATGTTTGATAAATGCCACCTGCTCAAGTTGTCTAGTTCATCTTTTCAGTAGTACAAGGTAGTTGTTTTGTCATGTGAAATGTAGAAATAGAGGAAGCTGCAGGTCAATACTGCAAACAAGTGTTTATTGTTTAGTGATTACCAGTCACCAGTGTGTGAATTTATACAACACAATATGCTTAAATTTGAAGAAAGAGGTAGAAAACAAATGCTTAAATAAACTGGAATAGTGAGTACAGATCCATCTTCTAAAATAACTTATGAATATTATGAATGGTTAAGTCTGAAGTTAGAAAAGCATCAGACTCGTCCAAAAACTGTAAAAAAATGGTTTCCTCAAGATCAGATATTACACTGACCCTTCTCAGCAGAACTCTGATCAATGTGATAATGTTGTGAGACATTTTCAGTGACTGCAACACCATCGGGACACAGCTCTGATGATAATACAAGCCCCCACTAAAGGCGTTTCAGTAGTGCTTCTCTACCTGTTTAATTCAACAGCAGTCTTGATTCATCTTAAATGCACAAAAAGTGGTGAGGATCAATCTGTGACCTCACCTGGCATTTCAGATTTTAATCTATTTTTTACAATCTAAATGTTTGCAAAAAGGTTGTGTCAGTTTGTTACATCAAATGATGAATAATGTAGTATTTAAACATAAAAGACAGGGCAGCGTTGTCAGTTCTTCGGAACACTTGTATGCAAAAAAGTCAGCATCACATTCAAATGGATTCAGTTCAATCTTTATAATAGACTAGCTGCTGCAAAAAAGTATGAATTGGTAAAAGCGAAGCAAACTCTTAAGACTGTAGTGACAGTTCCATTTTTCTTTATATTACTTCACTCCAGCCTCACCTTGATGTGCCAGCTGCTTAAATATGGCATTACTTACTTACTCCAGAGTTGAGGTATGTTGGTAAGCAAGTTCTTACACCCATCTTTGCATCCTAGTCTATATTTGAAAGCACTGATTACATCGTATTGAAGTAGGTTTGACTCTGGCACCAACTTCCAAGACTACCTATGTTCAGCTGCACAGCTTGAAGTTAGCCTGAGTATCAGACCTGAGCCTTTGGCCTCAAGCAGGCTGGATGCAAACTCACCTAAACCTTCCCGCATTTTAAAGCTGGGTGGTGATGGTTTGTGCAAGAGACTTTTTTAGTGCATCATTTGTAGTAGTTCTCTTTCCTACAAATCTGGCAGGGAGAAGACACTACAACAACTAAAATCACAGTTTGCTTGCTGATGATCTTTGAGAAAGGCTTGTAATCTTTGCCAGTCTTTGTGTGTGCCTCTGTGGTACAACAAGGGGCAACGGGGAGATCTCAGAGCTGTCACAGGCCTGTGCTGCCTGTAGGGTTCAGCCCCCTGCCTTGCAGGGTCATGAGCTTGGGCTGGAACAGTTTTACCCCTTTAATTTATTTGATAGTGCTTCACCTGGATGGCACAGAGCCTTACAAGACTGGATGATATTTTCTGTACTAATGGTTGTGTATATTCAAGTGAACTTAGCCCCTTGAACAAAAAGTTTGTTGGGGGTATCTAAAGTTTGTGACTCAGTTTTCTTCTTCAATGCCACAACCAGTAGGCCAGTTTTCCAGTGTTAGTGTTTGACACCACGTATCTTTTGCATGGTAGCATCTTCTTTGCTTCTTGTGGGTATCTCCAAGCCATCATCCTTGACTTCCTATGCCTAATTGCAATTGATAGTTGGACAGATGCTTTATAGAGCAAAATCATTGATGTACTTCAGTTCCTATTCACAGTGCAAGACTGCAAGAGAAATACATAGTCATAATATAAAAAGCAGTGAAAGTACCAGATGTTGACATGCTAGTATACTATTTGTTCAGGAAACAGTAAAGGTATGGAGGTGGATGAGGAGGTGATAACAACTTTGGGACTAAGGCTAGGTAGTGTAGAGGATGTAGGCGTTATGGGGAGCAAAGGCATAAGAACATAGGCACAATGGAACAAGAAACATTGCCCTTTGCGGGGAGAGGAACACAAAATGAAAAGCAGGAAACTAGAGCTGTAGACATTTTTAGTATTGTATACATGCTCTGATATTTATTGTGGAAAAGATTGTATGTTAGTTCTCTTGACTGCTTATGTTTATGTATCTATTTTTCTTAAAATCTATATGCTACATTTCCCTTTAATTTTTTTAGTGTGAGACTATTCTGGAAACCCCTGTTAAAATACTTGAAAGGGGGGGAAATGGTTTAATGTAAATCCTAAACTGTTTCTGTAATGCTCATCCTTCAGGATGCAGCAGTATTTTCAGTTGGTAGATATTTGTGGTATCGTTGCCTATTTATTCCAAAACAAAGATTCCTGGGATCTTATATTCAGAAAGATTGCCAGGTAACATTTTTTCTGAGGTGATTCTAGATCTATGAAGGATGATTGAAAACCAGAGGAACACTAATTTTTGATCTCCTTATTATTCTAACCTGTCAGGAAAATTAGGGGGATTTGCACAAGAAAACAACACTATAGATTCTGGAGAACTTGATATAGGCCGAAGAGCAATACAAGAAGTTCCCCCTGGAATTTTTTGGAGATCACAACTCTTCATTGATCAGCCACAATTTCTGAAATTCAATATATCTCTTCAGAAAGATGCATTGATTGGAGTATATGGTCGAAAAGGCTTACCACCTTCACACACTCAGGTGAGAACTGCTTGCATTAAAGGACACATTATTGAAAACTCTGAGCTTTTATCTTTTATATCATTTTTGTCTCTCAGGAATACATCCTTTTCCATTTTCCTGATTTTATTTTAACTTTTTATACTTTATTGATCTCATGTGATGTCCAGAATATTTGTAAAACTCTAAGTGTTGGGATCTGAAATGTGGGTGGAGAGTGTTCTTATTTATGAGCTGTTCTAATGCCTAATCAATGATGATGCTTCAGACACGGAGTTGTTTCATGCACAATTTATAGGTACATTTTTCCTTCTGTGGTACATAGACATATCTTTAAAAACCTAAGCAAACTAATATAGCATCTTACGGTCTCACGTGATTGAAAGTGCCTGACTAACAGCACATTAGCCAAATTTCCAAACTAGAAGACAAGCAAATGCTACAGTATTTACAGCTTGGTGTCTCATGAGATAAATACATAAAAGAAAAAATATATAGTATGTATTTACAGAGATACAGTGAACTGAGGTTGTGAAAGTGACAGTATTCACTAGGTGTCTAGTCTCTTGAAACATTGTTCTGAAGTGTCCCAGAGGATTTATTCTGTTCCACCCCTCAGGTTTCTAATGACACCCTCTATTGCATATGGCCTCACCTTTGTCCAGTAACAAAGAAATACTTTTTGTCCATAGCTAAAGTATAAAAGAATGAACAGTCTTCTGGATTGGCAGGAGAAAGGGAGAATCATTGCCTGAGATGCTATTTTAGAATTAATTGTATTCATATTTTATTTTAAAGATTTAAGACCATCCAAGCTTAGGTTTCTTTCCGCACAATATTTGTCCAAGTGCTGGCTCTAATCCATTTTTCCACCTCAAAACCTACTTCAGCTCATGTTCTTCTACCCCATTTGGAGCAACATCTTACTGATTTATATTTTAAGTGTATGGATTTGCCCTGGACACAAATCTAAGTATAGCAACCTAATGGTATAATTGGATCAAAGCTTGATTGATTATGCCTGATACATAGTTGCAACAGCAAATCCATAAGTGCAAAATTAATATATTTTAATTCAATCCCATATTTTTTAATTTTTTTTTTCGTGCTACTGTGCTATTTAAATTTATTTTACTTTTCAAGTGCATTTTTCAAAAGATGCAGAACATAGAAATATATCTAATTATTACACCTATTTAACAGTCGCAAACTGCAGAGGATGGGTCAGCAAAGCAGCTAAAATCACAGAATATTATATTAACTTTATTTTTTAGTTCAGTTTCTGTTAAACCACAAACACGTTACTGAGTGCTGGAAATGCACTTATGTTTACTTAAAAATTTGATCATTATAAAAATGATTAAATGGATTTTCTTCAGACCTTCACATATGAACATCCACCCTCAGGCTGACAACAAGCACGAGAAATTCTAGCATAAAGAAAATTGATTCAGAAAGTTATCAGCCATTGGAAGAAGGGGTTTGGAATACAAATGCCATCTCAGTGATAACAGTAATAACAGGAGTTAGGGGAATACGTGTGTGGCAAGAATGAATAAAACTGAAGAAACTGCTTTGGACTGTGCATTTGTACGAGGAGTTATGCAAGTAGGTATGTCTAAAAAATTGGTCCTTGCTTGATTCCTTGCCCTGTTAAAAGGTGGAAATAGGTTGCCCTTTATCCAAAAACACAGAAAGGGGCACTACTAAATCTGTTTCACATCACCTGTCTTACACAGACTTCAAGTTCTTATTAATATTTAAGTATGATGCAAGAAAAAGAATCATATGCAAATCCTGCTGCTGTATCTTCTGTAGTTTCCGTGGCCTTTTGGATATATTGTTTCCAGGATATAGGTCAAGCTCTCTTATCCTATTTTTGTCTGGTATATAATTTTTTACAAACCATTGACTGACATTTAATACATTCAAAAATTAGGCATGCTTACTTATCAGTGCCCTAGTGAACTTACAGGGCTGCTGAGAATTCCCAAGGGTGCAGGTTTATCAGAATGTTTATATGGCCTTGAACCCAATGATGTCTAGTTTAAGTGCCTGAGATAAAGCACGTACATAATGTCCTAAAAATGTAGTTTCAGTGAAAGGTTTTTTGTGACCATGCTTCTGCACATGGGGAAAAATGGAGTAAAATATTTCTCAACAGTTTAGGCCTTTCTCCAACAAAGTTGTAACACAGGACTTTTATGAAGATACCACTTGCAGTGGTAAAATACGTATTTTATCAAAGTAGCTTACATAAACAATATAAGGTATTTAGGCAAAAAGACATCTGATGAAACAGTACACTGAGGCAGGCATAAATCCATTTATTACCTTCTTATTTCCCCTAACCCTTATGGCTTGTACTGACAAAAGTTCCTAACTGCAAGCCAGGCATCGCTACCAGGGTCAAACTAACAGCTGATGTTGGGCTTCACTGCATCCTTCCATCAGACAAGGCAGGTTACTCATATGGCTCCAAATATCATTGGAACATAGTAGGAAAACACGTGAATGTCCATCTAGCCCAGCATTCTGTCTGTGATGGTGGCCATACGTAGAGATTAATATGGCTGCATGACAGTACTGTACTTTTTCTTCCCACAATGTGCTTTTGGTCTCCAGAGTTTTAAGACTGAAGGACTTTGCCGAGTCAAAGATGCTGTCTTTGTATTTTATAGCCTTTGATAGATTTTTTTGTTTTCCTGTGAATTTGTTTTTAGCGTCTTTGACATTTGCAGCAAGGCTTAACAACATATCTCACACTGTACCCCTCAGTGTGTTTTGAGACAGCATCCTGGTAGGTTTTGTTCAACACACTGTTGGTAGTATTTTAGAAAAGGCAGTGGAGAGTTTCTCACATATCTCTTCTCCATGCTACCCTTGATTTATAGATCTCTACTGTCATCAACAAGCTGTATTTTTTCCAGTTGATTTTCTCATAATTTTTATGAAAGCTACTTCAATCCTTTGGTCATCCTTGGCCTTTTCTGAAAGTTCTCCAGTTTTAACACAACCTTTTCAAGATGTAGAGACCGCAACAACTCAGAGCATAATCAGTGTTCAATGACTGATGTCTTTTTTTTTTTTTTTTATCATGGGACTGATATTTCAATAGATCTATCTACAACAGCTCCAAAATCTCATCCCAAAATGACAATACTTGGCTCAGAGCCCATGTGGATGTGTAAAGCTAGAGGTGTTTCATGAGGACTTTGAAAAGTAGGATCTCACCCATATATATCACTTAATGTCTGCGTCTCTTGAATGTTATCTGCCCTTATCTCCTATTCCCAGAGTGACAAGTGCTAATAACAAAATTTGTGCTACTTGTCTCTCAAACATCAGTATTTGAATTTTCAGATCTTTTGTTAAATAATAGAAAACTCATTACTATCTGCACTCTGCCAGCATTTGTAAAGTTGCCATTTGTCCCACTCCAATATCTTTGCTCCTATGCCTGTTATACCCTACACGTGTAACTACACACCACAATCTTCTTCAGCTCCCTTCTTATAGCTTCAGTGTTTCTACCAGTGTCTGCCTTCTCACCCTAGTCACCTTTGACTGTAATGCAAAACTTGCCTATTACATTTACCACCTTATTCTCCACTTCTCTCCTGTACCCTTTGTCTGTTTATTCACCTTTTTGTACCCAGTTAAAACCTGACAGTGAGTAAGAGGAAACTGTACAACTTCTGATGCCAGTTATCCTACCAGTGCAAGGGACATAATAAAAGTATGATAGAAATGAGATTGGGAGAGATCTCAAGAAATCTTAGGTTACACTGTTGTCATGGATCAGGATGAATTGTATATAAACCGTTCCTATCAGTTGCTTAGCACTTTAGTATTAAATAATAACAGAATGCAGCAAATTTAACTCTTGTTTTGTCCCGTAATACAAATAATAAGGATGCAGCATATAGGAAATGGTTTGATGTATTGTAACCTGGAAAGAATTTTTGTTAGCCTTGCTGTGTTCTCTTTAGGTGCCAAAATTAGTCTCAAGCACAACTACTATGTGTGTGTCACGGACTCATCTGAGATGCATAGTTCTCCCTTTCTGGGGAATCATAAATAAATCAACCAGAAATAATTGACGGTGGCTGTCCATTCAAAACCCAATCAATGCAAGCCTGAAAGTCTTTGTGACACTTTCTAAAAATGTCAGTTCCATTGCAGCCAAAGAATCAATATGTTTATTTAAAGAGACTTTTAAGAATAAAAAAAGGGATTTTGGTTTAAAGCAAAACTGTATGAAACGGTAGGGCAAATCAGCACATTTAGACTCAATATAAAGGTAATTAATTTATCCTCATAGGAGGAAAATTAAATTGATATGGTTTTGCTTATGAGAATAATTGTTTTTCCAGTCTGTTCTTGTCATCATGTCCTAAATATAAAAAACCCCCAACCTTTAGAAGGGCTAAGATCAATTTTTGCTAGGGAACAAAATGAACAATATATTCCCTTCTGTGTGGCTTTTTTAATGTATTATAAAATGGTTTTCTGTTAACAGCATATGTCCCAATTACATTTTAAATATGAAATCATTAATTGTACCATGCTTGTCAGCCATTAGTGGTCAATCAAGTAGTGTAACCACTTGTTTCTGTATCAAAAATACAGCTTTAATCTGAAATTATTCTTCTACAAAAATGGTCTCCTGCCGTATACAAATTACAAAGTCACTCCTAATGTCTATAAATTGCTCATTAAAACTCAGAGCTCCCTGAGGTTTTCCTTATATAAAGTACTAGTGGAAACCACCAGAGAGAAGTGCTCATGAGTCAGGCAGGAGTTAAAAAAACATAACATGTTTTTTCTCTCCCACACAAAACAAGATAAATATTTAATTCTCTGACAAATGAGAATGTTGAATGGTTTTGAATAATTGGTGCTCTGCCAAAACAGTCACATTGGTTTTCATGTGGTGCAGCACATACAAAGCTGCCAAAATGCTGGCTCCTGTGTGTCCTGATCCCATTATGTTCTATTCTGCTGGTTCAGAAGTAGCTGGAAAAGTGTCTCAGGTGTTGCTGGAGGTGTATTAACAATGCATTTCCTTCACATCCTGGCTGGTAGGAAGATGATTCTGATTACTGGGGAGGAACGGTCTTATAATAGCAGAGAATTTTGGCCTGCAATTTCAAGAAGAGAACATAAGCACTTAAACCCTCGTTCCAGGACAAAGGCTATCATATTTTCCTTTGACCTGGGGGCAGTTCCTGAAGGTCACAGGTCAGGGTGTAAAACCACTGGTTCTCTGGTTGTGGAAACTGATCTTATCCCAGCTCAAGTGAATCAGTGATTTCACATGCTGGCCTTTACGTTAGTAGGCCCTGGATATAACTCCATTCGAGAGAGATCTCCAACGTGGGGGAAGATTGAAGGTTTATGTGTTACAGTTCACTTCATACAATAAACATGTGTCACAGTAAAAGTGAAACAGTCTTAGCAGGAAAAGCAGATACCCCCTATCACAAGCAAGAATGCTCTTTAATTTTCCCATTTGTTTAATTTTGCTCTATACATATTGATCTTTACATGCTAAACATGCAAAAGACAACTTTCAAGCCATGAGAACAGATGCCAGACAGTGTAAATCAGTGTACGGCCTGGAGCAGTTCTAGCCCTCCAGGTGTCATTAGCCTTAGTTAAGATTAACATGCATAAAACCTTGTGTTATGGGTTTGCTTGCTGTATCTGCTGCGATGCTGCTACATTTTTCCAAGCCCCACTGATGGTTGTTAAAAATGCAGTATGTGCTGTCCACTGACCTGAGGTACCGTGGGTTTTTGTCAGTTTGTCATGTTCAACAGTTGCAATGTTTTCTGCTTTCTGTCTCCTCTTTTGAGCTTCTGTAATGGGACGTCAAGCTCTTGCTCTCCTTCCTCCAGAATTGCAGACTGTGCAAAAGAGGGATTGAGCAGTTTAATCCTTCGTCTGAAACTAAATGAAGAAAAGCAGATTATTAGTGTGGGATATTATTTTTAACCCATATGCTTATAACACAGTTGGAAAGTTAGCTCTTATCTGTAATTCAGATGGCAGTCGTGACTGCAGACTCATTTCGACTCTTTTCTTCCCCTAACGTGCGTAATAAGTTCATTGGCCACTTGTCCCTGAAAAAGCCGCTCTAATAAGCATGAGAACTAGCTGGTAATTTTGTTCGAATGCTTCGCAAGGGGCAAAGAAATAAGAAAGGGTTTGTTTCAACTCCTGCTTCCCTGCTCCAAAAGGCAGCTCTTGGTCAAAATACAAGCATATTGTCAGGGTGTTGTGGGGAAGCTGGCAGTGCCATGGGTCATCCCATGACTTTGTCAAGCTCCTGTCTGTTTCTCCTTGCAGTACGACTTTGTTGAGCTCCTGGATGGCAGCCGGCTGATTGCAAGGGAGCAACGCAACCTGCTGGAATCGGAGCGAGCGGGGCGGCAGGCGAGGTCTGTCAGTCTCCATGAGGCAGGTTTTATCCAGTATTTGGATTCTGGCATCTGGCACCTGGCCTTTTATAATGATGGGAAAAATGCAGAGCAGGTGTCTTTTAATACCATAATTATAGGTAAGCATAATCTTTAAAGCTCTTACCAAACAATAGCTACTGGTCAGGTTTTTCAGGAATACATACAAAGGTTTTCATAGTTAAATGATCTGATTTTTTCTTCACAGGTTTTCTATCCATAGTGTTTCCTTTGCTGCTCAGAATAAAACACAGAGTATATATTTTAATTTCTTGGTCTAAAGCATAAGGGGTGTACCTTCTAATAAAATGATGCTTGAAAGAAGGACACTGTTTTGACTTATTTGTTAAATGATACAGGGCACAGGTTTTAAGTATGGAGCTCATATAGTTTTAGCATTATAATTTTAGCCTTTTTGTTGGAAAATAATGTCCTAAGATACTGGAGGCATCAACAATAGAAAATCGCAGCTATTCATGCTCTTCAAATCAACCAAACATAAACACTTCTTGGAGCAAGAGCACATTGTCAGTTAGTAGTGGTTCACATGATAGGTACTTCATGCAGTGGGCATCTGTGAATTAACCTTCTCTTTTTCCCTTTAGAGTCTGTGGTGGAATGCCCCCGAAATTGCCATGGTAACGGTGAATGTGTTTCTGGATCCTGCCATTGTTTTCCTGGGTTTCTGGGCCCCGATTGTTCAAGAGGTAAGCGAGCCCAATGCTTTTCTCAAGTCAGCTTAAGTGGGTGTGAAGACAAATGCATCAGAAAAGCAACTTCTTGAATGTTCTTCTTTAGAAAGCTTTGGTGAAGATCTCGGTTTTAATTTTTGTGCCGTGTTTTGTTTCACAGCAGCCTGCCCAGTGCTGTGCAGTGGCAATGGGCAGTACTCCAAAGGACGCTGCCTGTGTTACAGTGGCTGGAAGGGCACCGAGTGTGACGTGCCTACAAGTCAGTGCATCGATCCCCAGTGTGGGGGCCGGGGCATTTGCATCATGGGTTCTTGTGCCTGCAACTCTGGGTACAAAGGAGAAAACTGTGAAGAAGGTAAATGAGTAAATATTTACGTCAGTGGCTGCTGTTGTTGATCAGGTTTACAGCTGGCACATGCAGCATTATCAGTTGTTCTAGATCTTATGTACTAACCACTTTTCTTCAAAAATCATTTCATAATTCTACAAAACAAGTTTGGGAATCACTAGTATCACTGAATTCTACAGAATTATCATGCTGTATTTACTCTCAAGTAAACAGTGTGAAAATCTTCATAACATGCATTATCTTTTTTGCTTGCCAGTATAATTTTTTTTTCTTCTGGCTGAGGTCAGCTAAGAAGAACGCACACAAAATACAGATGTAGGAATACTTAATGAATTTTCACAGTGTAGAGTGAGTCATTAATGTATTGCATTTGTTAGTGATCTTTTCCACTGACCCCATTGCGGAAAGTGCTGATTCAAATGCATCGGAGTGAAAAATGATGCATCATTTTTGTATTCCAGAGATGTGCATAATAATATTGGTTCTGGTGTGCTAAAATGTGGTTCATTTTCCATTCTATTTTTTTAGGGAGTAAAAAGTGCCATTTTCTTCCTCAATCAAATTGATTTTATTGATCTTCACATACAAAGTAATGCAATTAAGTCTCTGGAATTAAATTTTCAGACCATTGACCCTACAAGTGTAACATTTTATTGAGTCAAATTGCTAAATTAAATCTCGTCATCTAAGGCATATTAAAGTGAATTAAGACAGATAGACAGGATGCAACTCATTCATTTCTGAGACCAGTCCTGTATAGCTGTCAAAACTGTATAGCCATGGGTCGGGTCAGTTGATACAGAGTGCTGCAGGGAATCCCAAAACTTGTTACACTGTGATTAGGCAGAATCAGGGTCAGTTGCCTGAGACCCAAAGCCAATCTTGTTGTTACTCAGAAAAATTAGCAAACCTTGAAAGATTCTCAGTGGTAACCTGTAATTTTCTTGATGTCAGTTGTGTGCACGCACATATTTCACAGTATCAAAGTCGTGGAAACAACGTGTTCCTGCAAGGAAAATTGCAGCTATGCAAGTAGTGATGACAGAGTGATTTGCCTTGTAGCCAGAGAAGGGAGGCTGGCACCAAGGTACCTTGGTCCACTCTATTTTTTCCTCACTCATTGCAATGAAAGAAAGGTGAACTTCTCAGCTTCAACCTACTGATGTCTACTTTTAAGATTAGTGCAATGCTGCCTATTTTGTAAGGTCTTAAAATGTGAATTAAGCCCAAAAGCGCCATGAGCATTTAGGGGTTGATTACTGTTGTTAGGAATTACAGGTTTAAGCAGATCTTTGTCATCTCCCTGCAGCGGATTGCTTGGACCCCGCCTGCTCCAGCCACGGAGTGTGCATCCACGGCGAGTGCCACTGCAACCCAGGCTGGGGCGGCAACAACTGTGAAATCCTGAAGACAATGTGCTCTGACCAGTGCTCTGGTCATGGCACCTACCTTCAAGAGAGTAGTACCTGCACCTGTGACCCCAACTGGACAGGTCCAGATTGCTCCAATGGTGAGAGTTAAAAGCACGGGCATTCTGCGAAACTTTGTTGTCTTGAATAGCAGCATTTTAATGACATTATTGTGTTAAGGCCTGACCTGCTGAGTTGACTGATGTCTTTGAGTTGACTTCAGCATGAACCGTGAATTGATTCAAAGGTTCAAAATAATTGATGAATTTGAAGGATTTGAAAATCAATGTATTTGTTTTGTATCTTTTAGCTGTCTTCGCCTGGTAACTTCAGGTCCTTCACATGCACGTTCAGAATATTCTTTGCATGATATGTGGATCTCACCTAATACATCTGTTTAGAAACTTGAAACTACGCTAGTGAAATCAGAGACAGTCACGTTTTAAAAATCTCTCCAGCTAATTGAAGGCATTTTTCTTGGAAAACAGACAGCATTCAAGTTTGAAGGCAAAAGGAGCACAACAATGAATCTTAAACAGCTTTCAAGGCAGGGTACAGACTGCCAGGGTGGAAAGAGTTGGTAGGAGTGAAGAAGCAGAGGGATTTCTTGAAACATGAAACTGAGTTTATTAAAACCATAATCTGAGCTTAGAAACAAAAGGAGAAAACTAGAGGTACTAGCAGAGCAGATTCTAAATATTTATAAAGCATGACAGCAGCCTTTTGACAAAGGAGTTTTCAGCATCTTGTTGGGTAGCCACATATTAAAAAAGATATGGTGTCTAACTGTGAGACATACATTTGTCTAAACTAGTTCACCTAAGAACTCAGACATTTTGTTAATGAAAACTGAACACATGGGCTAGCTGGGTTTATGCCAGCTTATGAATAAATATAATTTCTTCATGCAGAATCATCTTTTCGGAACAAATGTACTTTCTGACCAGGATCTGTGATACTCCATAAGGGTTTATGCATACAAGAGTGATAGGACAGAATTCCAAACATTCAAGAAAAAGTGATAGAGAGAAGAAAATGTTGCCTTCTGTGAAATTTATTTAGAAGAAAAAATTCTTTTCTGAGCATTTCTAGCGCTAAAACTGGCTATTTATGAGAGACCCTTTCTGGTTCTCAGGAAAAACATGGATCCCCTATTTACTGACACAGTGTCCTCTACACCTTTTTTGATGACCAGTTATGCTCTTTTACTAGTGTTTCAAGAAAAGATTTGTCATTAAAATAACAGAAAATGTTTCTGATCTCAAATATTTCAAGTGTGTCAGACTGACAAAAAGAGCTTTGTAAAAACGTGCACAGATTATTTGCTGAAACTTTGCAAAATGACCTTCAGAGTAGTACACTAAAAAAGTAAATCTTAGCCATAAACATGTTAAGTTGCTAGATGAAGAAAAGAATGAGTTATTTCCATCAGAGGGTTTTATAGGTTTGAAATCAGCAGAGCTTTCCTCTATCTTCATCAACAGTTTGTCTGTTAATTAGCCTTTCAATTCCACTTCAATTAAATTAGCTCTAATTAATAAATTCATTACAAAGATTGACACACCTTGCTCAAAGCTAGTGTGCTAAAAGCTGATAAACACCTTCCCCCTAATGAAAAATTGATTAGATTGAAGGGAAATAAACCTTTCTTTCTTGGAGCTGCGTTGAGGTTTTGTGACTCCTAAAGTTAACCAAACTATCTTGCATCTCTAAATCAAAAATTTAGTTCAAAGTAGATATAAGATGCTATATGGTGGGGGCGGGGAAGAGGAGGGGGAAATTACAACTGTCTTTCTCCACAAAGGTTCTGGGGTGTTTCTTACAGGAATTGTCACAGCTCCTTGATACTGTTTAATGTTCCACAGCACTTTGAGACAGCTGGGAAGAAAAACACTGTTGGTCAGGAAGCTAGAAACCTTTCTTGCACTGAATGCAATTTTCTTTTGCTGTTAAGAATAATTATAATTTTTATTCCTAAACTACTTGTTGTCTTTTACAAGCAAAAAAAACTAAATACACCACTTGTGTGAACCAGTACGTGGCTACAACCAGCTGTATGCCAAGAAGCTGAAGTCCCTTAGGCTATATTGTATCTCCTCATGTTTTTTTGTTGTCTGCTTAGCAGAAGTAAAGTTTGCTGGAATCTGACTAAATGAACCAAAACTGTAAATGCAAAATCTGACAGTCTAAATTAGCATCTTGTATTAGCTGAGTCTTAATATGCGTTGTTTGGGCTCTGACTACCTTTGGCTGTTAACATATTTTTCAATTATTCTATCAGATACAAGATCCTGTTACTATATGTAAGTGACAAGTTAAATTGCTGTATGTTGATTTTTTTTAACAAACTATTATTCAAACCAGACTGTTCATAGCTGTCACTGATACAAATTTACTGAAAGTAAAAGAGAATCATCCTTTATATTTAACACATGTGTCAGTGTGTCAGCACAGTAATAATTTGTCTCACCAAGGCTGATTCTTTATAGTGAAAAAATGTGTCAGAAATGGCACATTTTAGCTTCAAAAGAAAACTGGGTATGGAGGGGAAACCTTGTTAAAATGAACTTCATCATGTTAGATTTTCACTCACAACACACGATGGTCTAGGTATATGTTGCATTTAGTCACCAAGAGTACAGTGGGGGTAGGTCTAACGGCCATATAATCTAAGATAAAAAAGGTTACCCTTAAGACATATGTGGTCACAAGAAACATGGTTGAAAATTACTCTGAGCTAGCAAAAGAGCTGTAGAGGCTTAAGCATCGCTAAAGTGTGCTAGCTAAATAAGTGAACATTAGCAAAGAGATAAAACTGTACTCTGTTCTGTTGAGTTTTACATGAAAATATCTTTCACAGTAAATTCCTTTGATTTAACTCTCAATTATTTTGCCTTTCTTATTCTTTGCATGTTGAATTAAGGTGTAGCACTGCTAATTAATATGCTCCTTCTCTCTCCCCTGTGCTTCCTGCCTCCTTCTGTGCCCCTCTCTCCTCTCAAATGCAGAGATCTGCTCGGTGGACTGCGGCACGCACGGCGTGTGCATGGGTGGCACGTGCCGCTGCGAGGAGGGCTGGACGGGTGCAGCCTGCAACCAGAGAGCCTGCCATCCCCGCTGCACGGAGCATGGCACCTGTAAAGATGGGAAGTGTGAATGTAGCCAGGGATGGAACGGAGAGCACTGTACCATTGGTAGGCTGGCTATGCTTTACCCTGTCTTCGCAGCAAAATTCAAACAGCCAGCGCTGCTGGTCGCGTCTGAATAAGAGGTGTATTACTTTGAAGAATGTTTCTTCAAACAGAATATTTGCATGTGTCAGTCTATGGAAAAAAGATGATATTTAAAGAAAAGAGATGGTTATATAATGGCTCATGAGTCCTTCATGCCTAGTTTGCTATGAAAAGAAGATGGAAGAATTTCCTTTTCAATCTTTTCCCTTGAACCACCTTTTACTGAAGGGGACGTTACTTTTACTTGAACTGTAAATATATTATTTGATTTCTGCTTTTCTATTTTTATAGATAGCTTTATGTCTTTTGGAAATGAAGCTTCCTATTGTTTTTCTTTCTTTTGAGGAGAAGTAGCTCTAAAAAGTGACTTGCGTGTGCAAAAATGTTGCTTCCACCATGTAATAAATGTGATCTAGCTGCCCAAAATTATGTTTCTGTCAACATAATGTTCTATTTTAGAAGTCTCTCAAATTTCTTACATGTTAATTATGTAACAGCAATTTTATAGAGCTGATTGAGAAGAAGCCATCATTATTAGAGCTTCTATGTTTCTGTAAAGAAGTTAGTTCTAGTGCCTGAAAAACTTTGGAAGTTACTATTCCTTTATCAATGGAGCTTTTCTTACTCTGTTATTTACAGTCCGTATGTCCCATATACAGCAGGATATCCCTCTCCACTACACAGGTTTTGTCAGTGAGCTAGTGTGAGAAATCATGCATGTAAACAAGAAGACTAAGAAAAAAGTGGAGCTGTAGTGATAAGAAATTCCCTTCCACACTGATTTCCCTTTGTGCAAAACACTGCAGGTCTGTAACAGAGGAGGGTCCTATGCAAACAGTTTTTGTCTCAGCATAACCACAGAGTGAAACTATTGCATGACAACAGTTAGGAAGCACAGGCAAAGGAACTGGCAATGTTCTACGTGCAAGAGATGACTAGTTTGTACTTAGGTGAGTGGGGAGCATTGCACAAAGCTTATCAAAGGCTGTATCAGGAGTAACAGTGTGACTCTGGAATATTTATGGGACACATCTCCTAAGCATGAGAAACATGATGGCTGAGCAATTGGAGGTGGATTGAATAGGCAACAAAAGAGGTAGCCACAGGTCAGACAAAGGCAAGTGTAACATTGAGTGATGAGGAAATCACAGACAATCAGAACAGTCAGAAAAAAATCTAGTTAAAAAAATCACATAGTTTTATGTTTGAAGAAATGGAGGAGAGACGGTCAAAAGAGGTGATACAGCTGAAGCAACATGATAGGACAGTAAGTCTAACAGCAGTGGACCTGTTAGATGTGAATATAGAATGATTTGCATTTAGCACAAATTAAAAAGAGGCTGGAGAATTTTAACTTTCATGGAAGTTTTGGAAGGACTTTAACTCTGAATGTGTTAGGACAGCTAAGCCATCACCATCACTGGATCATGGTTATTTCAAAAATAATAAAACCCAACCTGTGTTCCCAGGTAGTTTATAGCCCTGACTGAGAGGCAGATGCGATTACTGTGCTTGGTGGTCATAGAAGCAGTGGTGGGAGCTCTGAGGGCAGGGAAAACATGGGCCTGTTACAGCTGCTTTAACTGATACCACCACATCATTGCACCAGGAAGATGAGTCAGGTGTGAAAGTAGTAAGATGGAGTTGTGAATTATTTTTTACAGCAATCACAATTGATTTTTTTATTACTACTGTTATTATTTACTAATGAGATTGTTCAGACATATGAAGGAGCAGTAATCAAGGTGCATCTGCAGAATCCCAGGGAGAACTGGTAGGGTTAAAATTTTTGAGGAGCTTCCAGAAAACATGCTGACAAAGAGAGCAGAAAGGTGGGGAGAGAACTCCTTTCTGAACAATAAAAGAAAGTAAATATTTTGAAGTAGGATAAAACCTTTCCCTGGACTGCTTTAACTTGCCAAGGAACAATTACTCAGCAGATCACTCTGCTGTTGGTCTCACTGACCTTGGCAGCGTTTCAAGGGTTGTAGTTATATACGGATGAACTGCTCTTGAACAATTTTTCCAACATATTAAGCACAGACAAGTTTTTCCTCAGCACTGGGTGAGCAGGTCGGTCTTCCCACCTGTTTATTCTTTAAATTGGTGTTTACTTTGTGGCAGCTGCTGTAAAGATAGTTTGATTTGTTTATATTGCCCTTACAGCCTCTAAGAGAGTAAGGAGGTACAAGCTCTAGCCTTCTATTATATTTGTTTATTTTAGAGCTGTTTTCTTCAGGAGCCCAGTATTATGGAGAAGCCAGGTCATTTTATTGCTCATTTCCAAGAGTATTTCCACACAGTGGTGTAAGAATCCTCAGCTTGGCAGATGAAGAGTCAAATTGCTTTTCTCTCACCTGCTCTACAGTAGGTAGTAGCTCTTTCTAAGCAGTAAATTTCAAAACACAAGGGACTTCAGAATGTGTCTCTATGCAAACCAGTTTATTATTATCATCCTCCATTTGTAACCCAGGCATTTTATGCTACTTACAACTCTACATAGTAGCAGAATCTTACATAATTTGCGTTATGCCTATGAAAGACTCCCACTCTCTCTCTCTTTATATGTCTAAAAATAAACAATTGCACACTTCTTATTTCTTATTTTCATTAACCATTTAGCTGCAGTACTGTGAAGTATTATAGGAATGCAAATGTGTTTCTTTTTTGCAGCTATGAGCTGGAAGTCATAGGAAGTGCAACAGCCAAAATTTACAGCTTCTTTGGGAAAAGAATCTTTCAAAGAAGTTGTAAATCTTAAGGCCAATTCACTTTATACTCTTTTTGGGAAAGGAATAGACCTGCAGATCTCTAGCTGGATGTAGAAGATGAGTTACATATGTATGCGTTACTCAAAGAGGCGCTAACTGGAATGTATACTGGATCATCTAAATCCATAACTCATTTGATCAAAGAGTTTATGGTATTTTTATGAAGCAGCAATGCCATTTAAAATGGTAAAAAATGTTTTTCACCTTAGCTAATGATTTTTATGTATTTCTAAGTGCTGGCTATCTGTCCAGTCTCATTTTCAGTTAGCCCACTGTTTGTTTGTAAGTTGACTTGTGTTAAAATGTAGAACAAAGGAAAAAACAACTTATCTCCTTAACTAAAACAAGGTTTAGTTTTATTTCTCTCTAATATCATTTAAACCCTAGATTGCTTTTTCAGTTATGCTGACTTTTACATGTACTTCAGAATATTCAAATGGAATTTAGCTAAATGAAATTCTATTTGCTCTAAACTCCCAGGTACCTTTTCTTGTTTTTGGCTTTTTATTTCAATACTTCAGGATGTCGGGGAGCAAAATCATAGGTGATTGCAAAGGTTTGATTTTTTTTTGTTCAGAAAAAAATTTCGACATCTGCTTGCCTGGGTTAAACATCAGGATTTCCCTAAAGCTGAGGAAGACTGGATTTGAGGAATAATATGCATCTGTATTTTATAGACTTTGGTTTATGATAGAGAGCATAATAAATTAAGGGTGGGGATTATTTGTTTGACACAATGTGTATAGTAAGGTGGGCAAGATTGTTTTGACTAATGCAGTAAACTTGATGTGTGTTGCTGATATCCACTGTCCCATTATGCATCTTTGGCACGTGGTAGCTCCAACGTCAGTACCCCACTTGATGTCAGCCACACTTGTGAGTCATTCCTTTTGTTTTGAACACATATTCCACATATTTATATCAAAGATCTTCATCAGATAAGTATTTGCTCAATATTTTGATAATCTAATAAGAATTAACAAAACCCAAGACTTGGTGCTATTGTTCAGCATCTTACAGATTTGAAATAAACACTGGTGATGTATATTTCAAATACTAAACAATTTAGGGCACCTAATTTTCTTACTGTCTTTTCCCTCCTGAGAAATGTAACCATAAAATCATAGGATCATAGAATAGTTTGGGTTGGAAGGGACCTTTGGAGGTCAACACTTCCTGCAGTAAAGCAGGAACACCTTAAATTAGTAAAGCAGGGACATCTTCAAATAGATTTGGTTGTTCAGTGCCTCATCCTGCCTGGCCTTGAATGTATCCAGGGATAGGGCATCCTCCACCTCTCTGGGGAATTTGTTCTAGTGTTTCACCACCCTCACTGGACATAACCTCTTCTTTAAATCTAATTTGAATCTACCCTCTTTTAATTTAAAGTCTTTACCCCTAATGCTGTCACAGCAGGCCCTGCTAAAATGTTTTAATGTAATGTTTTACCATTTCCTGTATCCCCATGAGAACAGGGTAAATCAACAGTTTAGTGCAAAGCTATGGAAAGTCACCTGTCAATTGTTTATTTGGTCTAGAAGTGACATTTGTGGGTCTGGAGTGAACATCCATATATTATTTTTTTGAGGCTCAACCTGCATCTCAGTGTGATACAAGATCGCACATGCACAGCTGGTGCCCAGGTGATAGCCTGGATGAACATTTGCTCTGTAATTAAGTTTTCATAACATGGTTGTACTAAAGTATGTTTTTGTTTCCTTTATGTCCTGGCTTGCAGTGAGTTCAGTGACCCTCTCCTGTCTGAGTAGTTGTTTTGTGAGATTAGAACAGATACTATTTCAGAAAGTCTATTATTTTTTGCTATATAACTGTCATGGACCATGAGTATATTAAGTAACTGTCATAGGAAGCCCATAAATATGAATACTTTTCCAGCTGCTTTTCCATTAAACTGTGTTAGCTGAATAAAATTAGTAAATAATTATGTTGGTGGGGAACCTGCTGTATCCATGCGCTGTGTAACATCTCAGTTTTACAATGCCGCTTAATTTTTTCTATAGACTAAATTAGTTTTCGTGTAATCTAAATTGCAAATCGGCCAATTTGCATTAAAACTATGCCTTCTTGTTCAGAATTGTCAACACCTCTTTTTTAAAAGTCTTTAGCATTAAGCATGGGTGGGTAAGACCATCTGTTTATAAAGCTTGCCTGCAGCTCCATTACTTAACATGAGACAGGTTACAGCTGTTTAATTGTTATCATGTTGAACGATTATCTTTCAATCCAAAATTAATATTTATGTATGCATGGAAAGCATATCGTTAAACATAAATGAGCTAAATGTGGATTAATGTCATTAAGCATTCATATTAATCCCCCAGGAGGGCTAAAGTTAACATCATGGTACTTCCATGCTACTTTTGAGTGCTGCATGAGGCTACTTCACCTGATATACAGAACTGTAAGTCAAATCCAGTGGTGATCCGCTGAGAAGTGTTCAGTTTGTGTTTATATTCCAGTGAGAACCAGGATCTAATCCGTTTATCTTCTAAGGATTTCCCCTAAAATTTAGTTGAGGAAAAAAATAACATGGGACAGCAAAGTATTAATTTTAACTTTTTTTTTTTTGCATGAAAAGACAGTAGCATGACATTCAAACCTATCAAACCAAAAATTGTTTTCTTCAGCAAGAGTTTTCGAGTTTCAGCTATTTTGGCCAGAAAAACAGGAAGATTACCTGGCTTAGATATTCAGAATTATGAAAAAAATAAACAGCATGTGCAGCACTCTCCCATAAGTGTGTTTCCATTAGCACAGACTCTGATTTGGTGACTGATTAAAATGGTTTTGTGACTAGGGACAAACATGAAGGCATCTGTGTGCTGTTTTTCTCTGTGGCCAGGATAAGCACAGAAGTACAGCTAGTGTTGGCGAATGCTAAGACATCTACTCCACTAAGTTATATATGGTCTGCACCTGTTCTCTTCAACATGTGTGTAGCTTAGGGCTCCTTATATTACAGATTTCAAATATGACTGCAAGGAAAGGACACTTCATCTCTTTTTAAATCAGAAAGCAAGTAAAGACAAACACGTTCCTCCAGTTATTGAATGAAGTGCGTATACTTGATACAGCTATATATCATTACACTGTACATTTTTGACACATAGGCATGACACAGAATAAGTCATGGACCAGACTGAGGGCATGGTCTATCTTCTCCACTTCTGCAAGTGAGCGGGAGAGCAGCATGGACAACTGGTGTTATAATGACCACCGTCATTGTAGTGTTGATGCTAATTGCCAAGCATGGTTTACTTTTCTCTGGAGTTTAAATTACTGGCAATATTTACATTTCATAGTGGTTTAATGCATCACATATTTAATATTCATGGAAAGTCTTCATAAATTTTAAGATTCTTTTGAAATTTTAGAATTTTGATCAGAAGAAAATTTTTGTCCCTCAAATTGGAATAATTAATGCTGTATTAATATATTCTCTAATTAACAAAATTCCTAAATTTATGTTTTTCTTTCATTATGAGTTCATGAAATTACACCTGAGTAAAAATTTCATCTTAAAAGTAAGATTGTATCTGAATAAAGGTATGACCCTTGACATTCAAACAGTCTTTTGTCGGATAAAATCAACCAAATATTCAAAATTAATTATATCCAACATCAATTAGTTCATCGCAGTATTGTGAGTGAAATCCATCTTTCTAATCACCTGACTACATTGCAGTTGGGATTTCACAATATTTATACCAGTACCCTCAATGAAAAAACCCCACAAAAAAGAGATGATGACTTTTTTTGGCACCCAGAGGACAGAAAACCACAGTTTAATGAGATTTCATGAAATTTAGGACAAAATTTGGGTTTGATCTTCCCTGTGCCTAAAGGTCATGTTCTTAATTATCCAGGCCAAGCCTCAAATATGCAAAATGTTTGTACATTTAGTAACCATGAAAGTACTCAGTTACCAGGTGAATTTAAGATAGTGCACATGTTTCTGGAACTGTGAAAAAAAGTGAATTATTGGTCGGGCCTTAACACATTTCAAGAGCAAGTATCTCAAATACAAATTATCTTTTAGCATACTTTAAATTGCTAATTGGTTGATTTGCATTTAAATGGGGACCACATGTGAAGTTCAAGTTCAGCACATTTTCAGAGAACAGCAGAATTTTTCGAGATGTGAGGAATTTTAAAACATGCTACAAAACTGGCCAGAGAGTGCTTTTGTACATTGTATAGTTGCATGCTGATCAGACACGTTCTGTAAATACTTTTAGCCAGGAAGAAAGATGGAAACAATAATGCTTCCCATCCTGATCCATCCCCTGATATGTTTTCAAGTCAAATTTACCTTTCACGCAGTTCTTAACGTAAGCACAGGTTTTACCTGCCTCTGAGGCAGGTCTTCACAAGTCTGTGATCTCAAATGGGCATTTGAACTTTTTCAGTCTGTACATATGGGATAATTCTAGTTCCATAATGGCACGTACATTTTCTTCTAAATCACGTTCGAGCTAGGTAGTTGTTAAATAGGAAACAACACTGCATATGAACTTAGGAGCAGTCCCAAATTTCCTATGTCTGCAGCATCCTGAAAAGCAACGGAACTTTTTATTGTAAGGTATCTGTGGCTTTCCAGTAAGAATGATGAGAAATTTTACTTGATAGTAAAATGGAGATGGTCTCCAGAACAAAAAAATCTAAAGTGTAGTGGACTTATGTGCCTTTGTGCATAAAAGGCCATAAATGGTTGCTGCAAAGAGTGGTTGCAGTTTTGGCAAGGGATAAATTCCACTGAAATCAGGTCTGTCAGAAGATACCTAAAGTGCATAAATGATGAAGGAGGTATGATTTCAGGATAAAGATTGTTTTGGCCGGTGGAGGGAGGAAAAGAAATAAAATCGTTTAAAACTATAGTTCTGTCCATGTTCTCTCGTTTACAAAAAGGGCAAAATGGGAATTTAGGCGTAAAAAAGTATCAGAAGGGAAGAGTGTTTGTAATCTGTATTGGCAGCAGTGGTCTGAACATATGGTGTGTCGAAGGCAAGATTCTTATAAACTCAGAGAATGGATGACAACCATGAGCTGCTTACAGTGGAAGAACATGTGCTTTCAGTAGTGTTCAGTGATGAATAGAAGGAATTGCATTTACAAATGCTACCAAAGCCTGCTACCCCTGAGCACTTTGGAAGACAGGACAAGAATTTAATATTACTGTAACAAGTAGCACAGATCATGCAGAAAAATAAGGTGCAAGTCAACAAATGCTGGGTTCTGCACTTAAGTAAGAATAATCAGCTCTGTAGAAATCCAAGTTAGGAAGCAGTTCACCAGGCAGAAATTACTCAGAAAAGACTGTAGTGGATGCTGAATTTGATATGAGTAAACCTTTCTGAAGACAGACTACAACAGCAGTACTTTCTGAATTCTGAACTCCTCTAAGTTTTCTGGTAGAAGCATGGAACTCCTCAGAATTTATATATGGGTGCATGGCTTTTCTTAGTCACTCTTTGGAAGTAAAACCTAAGGGTTTTACCTAAGGGTTGCCTAAAGGAATTGATATGCTACTCCCTAAGTTTGCTCTGGGTAGGATAAGAAATACTGGGTTTAAATATTACAAGGGATATTTGCGGTTTTATTGTCAGGATAGTTAAGTTGTGGCTGGGTGGGAATGAGAGGAAATAAGAGTGATCTGGTAGCTGTATCCGGAGAAGTAAACCACCATGGACTGAGTCTTGAATAGATCAGAGAGGTCAAACCAGAGCTCTCAGCTCTGAGTTTTGTACCCAGTTCCTCCCAAACAAGCACCAAAACCTGTTTACAAACTGCATTCTCCCTGAATCTTGCAATGAGTTTTCTGCTGGCAGGTGTCTGTGAAACCACTGATAAAGTGTGTGCCTTGTCCTCTGCTCCTGCTTGGCTGCACAGGGAGTAAGAAATAATGTTCATAATAAGAGGCTGGTGCACAGGCTGATCTCCTGGTTAGGGATGGTTTTGAAGAATTGGATTCCAACCTTGATTCTACTATGTGTTTTCTGTTCATTGTTTGCAAATGCAGACTTTAAAGGAGTGTTCTCTAACTGTTACTCAGTTTCTGGGGACAGGACTTGTTTGTGTGTGAGTTGTTAAAAAGTTGGTTTGTGTATTAAATCCTATATAATTCTAAATATCCTGGAAAATCACATCATGGGTGTTTGAGCCAAGTGGATGGAGCCCTCTCGCTTTGATCTTTCTATGCCTTAGTTACTCACTGCTAAAATGAGATGAGTATCGTCTCTTCATCCCAGTAGTATGAAGATACTCTACTGAATAATTCTGACTTAGAAAGGAAGGTGACAGAAAAGTCTGTAAGAGACCAGTTGTTTCTTTGTTTACGTTAGCATAGTGTGCCTTCTACAAGGGCATCAGCCATTGGTTGTTTGTGAGAGAATGAGTACTGAATGAGGACTAGTAGCTCTGTACATTCACAAAGAAAGAAGTATATAAAACATTCACAGGTAGCCATAAACCCATCCTTACCTGATTTAAAAATTAATTAAAATAATAAGCGAAGATATTAAAACTATCAAACTCTAAACAAGTAGATAAATGTGTAAAAAGCCTAAGGGAAACAGTATAGTACCAACATAGCATAGTTTGCTTACAGTCAGTTTTTATTCCAAGAAAAACCTGCTGTCTCCTTATGTGACACTTGGTGCAAGGTTATGCAGAAGCTCAGACAAGACTGATACAAGGTACTTCGTTCACGTGCTCCTGCAGATCAGTGTCTGAGGGCATGGCGTTTGTTAGCGGCAGGGATATCTACGGAGTCGTTCGCCAGGGAATGGGAATTGCGATAATGAACTGTGGGAGATGGGGAGAGGAAGCAAAGCAGAGTTTGCTCCGAGCAGAGCAGAACAGCATTATTCATTGTTGCTGCATAGCAAAATTATTTCTTCCTCATCTCTTTTTTTTTTTTCTCCCCACCTTCAGCTATATTTTCTCTTCCTAGTTTCTCCTTTCTGTTTTCTTTGAGAGGAAGAGGCTATAATGCAGTAAGGAGTCGAGAAAGCTGATAGTGTTAGTGGAGAGGAGGCAATGGTTTGACTCACACTTTCAAGGTATAGGAAGCAAAAAACCTTAAAAGTTTTTTTTTTATTTAGACTGATCTCGATCGATATGGCTTTGGTCACATTCATTTGTATTTTTGCTTCATGTCTGTTGGTGCTATGAGGTCAAATCTGCTCCTGAGCAAAGTAACTCATGACTTGTGGAGCTGTTAAGTAAAAACTGTAATGTGACTATATATACACTACAAAAATATGTGGCATGTTGTAGTCTAGTGTACAGATTACAAAGATTGTGATGGGTGAAGATGTCTGATGGAGGATAACAGTGTAAAGTAAGAGAGATATAAATTTGCTACGCAGCATTTAGAAGCATGTCACTGTTGAAATCCTTTATGACAGAATAATCAGAATAAAGCAGTGTTATAAGTACCAATTAAGGAACATCAAATCAATTGATATGTGACTCATGCTGATTTAAACAGGAGCTGATTGGAATAAATGGATTTAATATGTACTTTTATTCTTAGGCTATTCTGTCATACCTGGAGGAAGTAGCGTATGAATAAGGAAGACACTGACATTTTTGATAGGACATTAATGGGAGACATTTAAAAAAAAAAAAAAAAGTCAGGGTTCTGACTGGTTATGGAATATGCTGTGATTAATATGAATTTGCCTGACTGTTATTAGTTCTTTGTAAAATACATTTATCTGCCACATATTTATATAAACAGCCACACAGATTGATAGATTGATAGCATCTTTGATATTTTACGTTGTATGATTAGCCTAGAAAATGTACAAATTTTGTATCTTAATTTTTGTTTTGGTTTGTTCCATTTGGACCTGTTTTATGAAGTCCCTCTACTCCTGGAAATAATAGCAAGATTTTAAATAGCGCAGTCTTAAACCCTGCAAGAAAATCCCTGTAGGTATATTGCCTGGTCTGCAATTAGAATTTGTAAGGACATAACATAACCTACATGTGTCACATGTGCACCTGCTGAGATGCTCCATTCTACTGAAGTGCTCCAAATCCCACCTGGAATTCTCTATGCAGAGGGGAAAAAGGCTTGTGTTTTATAATTCCACACAGGTTCATTCCTCTTTCAGTTGCAGTGCCATGAAGATAAGGAAGATAGCATCGCCAGTTAAAGTTCACTGCAAAGTTATGCTATTTTTAGTCATTCATTTTCTGCTTTATGATTTTTCTACAATGCTTCATATTAACCAAAATAGTTTCTAATGCTGTCCTTAATGTCAACTGACCATGAGTAAAAGGATGCTGGAAGGTAGAACTTATTTTCCAAGCATTATAGTTTTATGTTCTGGAACTGCCTTTTTATAGGACTACTAGATACAAAAAAATCTTAAAGATCATTTTCTTATTCTCTCTCTCTCTCTTTTTTTTTTTTTTTTTGAATGAAGATTGGATTTCTGAAAGGAAATAGCATGTGGGGGCCCAGGGTTGCAGGGACTATTTTCAGCCTAGGAGGTTTTTTAATGTTCTGTTACCTATCCCTACGTTTGTAGAGGCATTTAATGTTTTAGTTGTGAACAGATGCATTCCCCAGGCAGACCTAATTGCTTCCATTTTATGAAATAAAGCTTGATTTTTTTTTTCCTCCATGCATACTACACCATGTTTTAAGCTATGTAAGAGCAAGGGAAATTATACTGGACAAGTAAGAGAAGAATTTGATCCACCCTGAAATGCAGCTGTATCACTTTTCTTTTTGTTTGTGGTTAATGTGAGAAGGTACTTTGTTTGTTGCTGCTGCTCTAAATGTTCTGTAATTGATGTTTTCATCTTCTTACTTTGTCTCCCTTTAACCTTGCCATTAGAGGGAAAAAGAAAAAAAAGACTGTACAGTGGGCACCTGACAGTTTCTTTAAGAGAAACGAGCTAGAAAGTTTTTGCCTCTTTGTCATAGCACTCACTGTGGCTTCTGTGATAATATGTCTCTCATCACCTCCTTGCTTGGACTCAGGAGGAGCTTTTTCCTATTCATTCAAATGGGAGGAAGGGATGTATTTGGAAATTCCTTTCTTACCCAACCAAAGGGATCAGAGCAAGTGACAGAGAACTGCCACTGTCATCAATCAGGGATTTAGAAAAGGTCACATTTTGAAAGAAGAGAGCCTGTGAGGGCTGTGTTGAGAGACCTTGTCCACAGCAAAAAGAGGGTATTGGATCCAACATTGTTGACTCAGCTTGGCATGTCCCAGCTGCAGTGGTCTCCGTTAATGTCACCTCGTGTGCAGGGGGCTGGGTTTGGTAGCCTGTCATGCACCTGTCCTGTGTGGTTTTGCTATAAAAGATTAAGGCCTCTAACACAACTGCAGTTTATGTCTGTTTCCTGGAAGTAAAGAGGGAAAGTGTAACCCATCTGTGCTGTGTCTCATGTATTAAAAGTAGGGCCTGCTGCTTGAAATCTGTCTTATGCTCTGTATGTCATTCATCCATCTGCCTCCTCAATTTTTTTGTGAAATTTTAAGTGTCATAACTTGCCCCCAAAAAATCTTGCTATTCTTGTATATATCATGTTATTTATTTTTATATTTCTAAAGCCTAGGTTTAATTTTCACCTGTTTTTCCAAATTAAATGGATCACTACACTACTAACCCACTATGCCCTCTTCCACCCCATATATACAGTCCAGCTTATTTTATGTACTTGGTTTGTATGCTCAGAGAAATATCTGTGGCTGAATTGAAGCAGAAGATAAAACCCTCCTAAACGTCCTGATAATCGAATGAGAATTAAGATAGTGTGCTTGTTATGCTGTCAGAGTCATATGTGACCTGCAAATCAAAGATCTGCCTGCATGGTCAGTGTTTAAAAGTTCATAAGCTAAGGAATTGCTCGTGTTGAAAATTGAATTTTTTAGCTAGCTTTGATTATATTTTTGTTTAATATGTGAAAATCAAAGCATGTGAAGGGAAGTCAGAAGGAAAACGTAATCTCAGAAAGGTAGCATCTCTTTTTCTTCTGCAGGCCTCCTTTCTGAAGTAGTTTCATTGAATCATGATGATGTTTGCTGAAAAGAGAATTTCTTGCATTTTTAAAAGCTTTGAAATACATTTTCATTTTGTAATGTAAGACCTCTCATGTCAGGTGCACCTGCTTGATTTGCATGTGAATTCTGAACAATTCTTGTTTTATGTGACACTTCTGAAATGTCTGTCTTTTTTTTTTCTTTTTGATTCTCAAGCTCACTATTTGGATAAGATAGTGAAAGGTACTGTATACTTGCTCTTTGATGACATGCCTATACCTACATGTATTTTTTTATATATAAATATATAGCTAAAAACAGACTAGTCTGGGCAAAAGAATCTTCTCTTACATACATTCCATGGATTATATATATAAAACTCATATGACTTTCAATTCATTTCAAATTAAAATTTTACTTCTGTTATATGGTAACACTTTATCAGTAATTATACATTTATATACAAACTGTATACATGTATTAGATTTTATCTGAACCAATAACTGAAGATAGTATTCATTTGCTGTTTGGAGCTCTTTTTTTTTTTTTNTACCTTTAAAACTCTAAATATTTAGGAAACAAAGCAAAGCAATACTCTTGTCACAGAACAAGTGTCATTAGTTCTAAAGAACAGATTAATTATAGAAATGTGTGTGTTTATATACAGACAGATCAATAGAAAACCTGAGGCTATTAAGGTTTTGATTATCTGAATGTAGAAAATCTATAGGAGATTATGACTTTTATTTTGTAGGAGTCTAGAAAAATCTTTTATAGTCTATGCAACATTTTCAGGTAAGAGGTTCAAGGATGCAAAAGCCTAGCATGAAACAGCAAAGATTCTTGTATCTTCAGTTACGGTGAAAATTTGATTTAGAAAAATGTTTAAAATATTCCTACCCCTCTTTCCCTGATTATCTTTCTCTATTCCTTGTGGGTTTTGTTTTGTTTTGGTTTTTTTTATTAGAATATGGCAATATTGATGGCAATATCCAGGCTTTCTCATAATAAGTCTTGAGTGTACCCAGTTGACTCCAAAATGCTCTGTCAGTATTTCAATTATATATGTAAGTCTTCCATAAATCACATTGAAGAATATTAAGAAAAAAGTAGTTCTCAGTTTGTTAACAAATACTCGTAACAGCTGCAGTCTTAAAGAATAATAGTAGCAAAACTAATTTCAGCCTGGCATTATGGCACCATATCCTTAGCTGTAGCATCCCCGTCCTTCCTCACAAGAGGTTTTCCTGATTCTCTGCCTTCTAAGAGTGATCTGACAGGAGTTAAGCACCCTTCATAACTTTTTTTCTGGGAATGTTGTAATTTGGTGCTATGCAGTTGAAAGGAGTCAGTAAATTCAAGTCTCTTGAAAGAAAAAAATGTTGGCTATTACTTCTGAAAGACTGCTCTAAGCTCCACCGAAATGGAACAGTAGGTTAGTTCACAAAGACAGTTGTTCAAAAAGCGAAGAATTGTTTACTCGGTTACTTAGGACTTTTGGATCAAAGTTTACAGAAAATTTTTGTGTCCAGAAAAACCTGATTTGTAGCCACACTCTCATAAGACTTAGTGCCATATCTGTACTTGCTTCTGTCAGTATCTTATCATAGTCACAGATAAGGAACACCAAAATTACATATTTATAGTATTGTCATCCTCATACAGATCATGTTGGCTGCATGCCAGATTTCATCACTAGGAAGTGACAGATACTGTTTTTTTTAATGCAATGTTAGACTGAAAACAATTATCGATTTTGGATATATTAAATTATGTTAATTGTTTCCCAAATTTTCCCTCCTTGGCCATAAAAGCAGACAAGATAGGATATAAAGGTAACAGCACAAAAGCCTTAGGGAGATTGTCACAAAAAATCACTCTCTGCTATCTGTCTTGAAGCACGTCACTACCGTGTTTTTGTTCAGTCTATCAATGTTTATTGTGGTCCTTATGGTATTTCATTTTGTCCGTCCTAAGTAATCAAATACGCACAGCTATTACATTTAGTTGGAAATCCTGTTGGTCCTGTCCCATCCGTATGCAGCCTGAATCCTAATGTTTGTTAGAATAGATGCTAAGCTGCTTCACTCTTTCCTGGGCTTTGCTTATTCTGTGAAAAGGAATGTATTTTTGGCATAAAGTATGGTCATTGAAACTGGCCTATACTTTGTGCAACTATTTAACACACTGTAATTTCACATGAATACACGGCAACTCTGAGACCAGATAAAGTTAACGTTCTCTTTTATTACGTGCCTAAAATCATACCTGTTTTCCTACCTAAGAATTTGGAGGGATTTGTTCATAGAAACGGGGAGCTTAAACATTTGTGCCAGTAAGTAACCACTACTGCATAGAGCAAATAATGATCTACTCTATGAGCACGGAAAAATGTATCGTTTTACACAACTGTGTTTGCACTATGCACTCATCTCTTGTTGCTTTGCCAAAAAGAAAAAAAAAATAAAAATTAAAAAAGCCCCAAACTTAATTTTGTCTGGCCTGCAGGTATTTAGAGGATTGGTGCATTTATTTCCTGCTTGTACAGGTAAGTGGTGTCTCAAGTGTCAGGCCAATCAAAGATGCCACTTTGTTAATAATTACATTCCCCAGGTAATGTTGCTGTTCCACTACATGTGCAATTACAGTATTTGTGCTGTTCCTAAGGCCTGTTCCCAGTAAGTGTCCCTTGTTTGTATTTTTTTTTCTTTTTATATTATTGCAATATTTAAATTACTTGTGCTTTTTACCTTTGTCTGTTTCAACAGAGGGCTGCCCTGGCTTGTGCAACAGCAATGGGAGGTGCACGCTGGACCAAAATGGTTGGCACTGCGTCTGCCAGCCAGGATGGAGGGGAGCGGGTTGTGACGTAGCCATGGAAACTCTCTGCACTGACAGTAAGGACAACGAAGGAGGTAAGATACACCAACTGGATCTTTAACTCTGGGGAGAATGTGTTGAGGGATGGAGGTTTTACAATCAGGTGATTAAATACTGACATGAGAACCATTCACACATTTTACTAGCTCCTGTGCCTGCAAGAATACACTGCGGTCGGTACCCAGTGCTTTTATATGGCATATCAGCAAAGCCGCCTTACAAGCTGCATATGACAGATGAGATATGTACTTAGAAAAAGATGGGTGTCACCTTAGTTTCCCTGTAGTGTTCTTTTATACTGGAATAAAACATAGTCTCAACTCAGTGAACTCTTGAGGAGGAGAAAAAAAAAAGCAAGGAGTTCAAAATTTCAGTGACCTCACAAGGAAATTACCCCAAGAGAAAAGGCTGAACCGGGAGTTTACATTTTGACCTATGATACTCTTGCTGGAAACAATTGGTTGCCCAGCCTACAGAGATCTTATCCCTCCACAGCCTGTGAATGCTCACATAACTGACAGGATGCTCCCAGAAGTCAATTTTTTTTTGGCTTACTTTTCAGCAGCCTGTCATTTAGGTGACAGGTAACAATCTGCAGCAAGACGCAGGCAGGACTGCTGACTTAAGAAATCAATCTGCAATTATTGTTGTGGGTTAGTGAAGCTAGAGGGGCTGTGGCTTTGGCACAACTCCAGAATCACGTAGAACACTCACACAAAAATGAGATTAAACAAGAATGCAGTCAAATATTAGATCTGCATAATGCTTTTGTTGTCTGTCTTCCACTTCTCATCAATTCTTTTTGCTTAACACCTTCAGATTCAGAGCAGAGATAAAAACTCCATTAGAGCCTCTGGATGAGGATAAAGTCATCTGTGACTTTGTCTTTCCCTTTTAGGCTGCGTATGCCTTTGCAATTGCTGGTTGGCTCTTTGCTCTCATATCCCAAGTGCAGCTGGGGTCTTAGACATCACAAACCATAAATAACAGCAGCATTGACTTCCTGAGGAAAATAAACACCCCAGTTAAAACTGTGCTCCTGTTTACTGCTGTACATGACTTTTGAATTGTCATCCTTGTCTGTTACATATGGCATATTTTGAGTCAGTTTTGCGTATTTTGGGGCCTAAATGACACGGATTCTATGCAGAGACATGCTGTTTGGGGAATTCACTTCAGGTGGTCCAGGGAGTTACAGAGATATGGAAGAAAGGGAAGGCTGCAAATATGAAAACAGACTAAGCAAGGAGGAGAAGAAACCAGGTGGATGCATAAGCAACTTGGAGGGAAAAAAAATAGATCATGTAGGCAAAAAATGGGAAAAAACATTGAAAGCGTAGTAACAGACTAAAACAGATTCAGTAATTGTTAAAGGTCATAGAAGGATGTGGCATATCAGGGGAAGAGTCCAGAGGAGGTAATGCAGCAGGAGGAGAATGAGGAGCAATGTGAACAGGAATGCATGTAAATGGAAAAAGGGAAAAGAAGCTGCTCTTTCAGACTGAAAACAGTAATAGATTTTTGTGACAAAAAGGGGAAAAGAACGAGGAATAGGAGCAGAGCAATCTAACAGGATGGCTTAAATTTCAAGAAAAAAGAACAATATTTGGGCAGGGGAGGTGGGGAAGGAAGGTAATGCTGGTATTTGGTTGCGCTTTTTTCTTGGTTTTTTCCATTACTTCCTTTACACATCATTATGCAGCTATGCATGAGAAAGGGGTTGGCCAAACACTTGTTTTGCCATGATTGATGTGCCATGATAATGGTTTTTCTCCATGGCATTTCTCTAATTTATAGGCTTTGGTACAGGGAACATTGACTTCAGTCTTTGACTGTGGCTGAGGAAAAGGGTTAAAATGTAACAATTAAATTAAATTAAACATGGTAACATATCTAAAAAATTGGGAGAAAAAAGTCTCATTTGAAACCTATCTGGAGAAAGAAGTGTTTCTTCCCTTTCCAAGAGTACCTGCAATCGGCCCTCTAATCTCTAAGCAAGCCATTAAAATTTCAGGCAGCTACAGGGAATGGCATAAGGATACTTCCGCTGTATTTGTTTATTGTGGGAGATTAGGTTATCTGAGCATTTATGCTGAATTTATAGCATGACTGCAGGTAGTGTGTTCTACATCTTACTGAGCTCAGTGGTTATATAGTTAAAGTTATCTCAATTGTTACCTATTTTATATGCTGTGGTTAATGTTTATGTTTTATCCTACACTGGATAAAATAAATTTCAAATATTAATATGAGTACAATTCATTCATAAAGTGTCTGCTATTCCTTTGATTCCTAGCTCTTTCCGAGACTGATTATTCAAATTCTATGAACATCAGCATCCCAAGGACCTCAATGGGAATACTCTCAATAGGAAATTCTAACAGCATCAAGGCATACTTGAACATTTTCCCTTCTAGATAGTATTGACATACGATGGGGTGATTATTACTTACCTTCCCTTTAATGCAGATTTCTCATTGCTGTGCAAATCATGTCCTTTCTCTTTAAGGCTCACTCTTTTATTTTCTCCTGTGTTTGTTTTGGATTTTTCTTTACATTTTAGCAGCCCACAAGGAAAGTGTGTGCAGCAAGCAGATCTTAGGCTGAATTAAACACCTACTGACTTTGTGAGGAAAGGGAAAGTCAAAGCTCTCTTCTTGGAAAAAAATTGTGTCATTATTATACTTTAACAAAGTATTTGTTATTACTGTAGGAAGAATAAGCTGTTTATTCTTTAGTATAGAAGGGTCTTTATTGAACAGGTTCCTTAGTTAAGTTTGCTTTTTATTAGCTCCAATCCAATTATTAAGAGTAGTTACAGGCTTCCATGAGCAGGATTTAAGAGATCATTAATATTATTTTTTTTACTGAAATGAAAACAAATACTGTAATAAAGCAAAGCATACTTAGCACTGCTGTATTTTTTTTAATTACTAGTCTAGGATAGCCTGTTCCTGCTAAACATTGTCACAGAGTAGTACAAATTCACCCTAAGGATTACCTAAACCAGGACCTCTTCTCTGATAGTGGATAATAGCAATTGCTTAGCAAAACATTGTAATAGGGTAAACAAGAACTTGTATTTTATTGTGTATACAAACAGGCTGCTAATTAAAGTAAGAAATTACTGCCAGAGAATGTTTTGAATGTCAGAAGAGTTGCTAAGTTCAAAGATAACCCACGCTAAGGAAATCTCAGGAAGTATGTACTTGAACTAGAAGTGATACGGTGCCATGCTCATGTTCTCTGGTTTGTGCTCCAATACTTCCCATTGTTCTTCAGCTTTTTGTTTTTGTCTATGGTTGATGGTGAGTGTTGGGTTGATATACCCATAGGACTTATCCACAGAGACTCAAAGATTTCTTACTGGAGTGACATCTCATTTAGAGCTCCCATTTCATATTTTAGGGTTCTTCACTCCAACAGAAAAGCTGAATTTTTTACACTGTAGGTACGCTTATAGAGACACTGCAATTAAGACTGAATAATCCTTGCTCACTGCCTAGTAATAAATCAAGGGCTACTTGTGCTTTTGTGGATTTTCTGACCAGCTGCTCCTACAGGCAGTCATTTTTGTGTTTATGATTGAGTGCATTTATTATAGTCTGTTGTAAAATTGAGCTGTGTGAGGATAATTGAGGTTCGTTTATACAGTTTCCTGTCCTTTCCAGTCTCTTGCCTTAGTTTGCCAGTCATCAAAATTATCCTGGTGGGATGGCCAGCGTCAAGCTCCACAACTGTATTTTTCCTGTGTAGGCACTGAATTTCACTTTTTGGAGATTTTTGTTGCCTAAATATGTAATCAACTTATTTACCAAGAATGTGATTTATGTTTGTTCTTGATCACTGTCTGCCCTTGACACTGGCAAAACTTGTGCCCAGGACTTACTTTGTCCCCCTATTTTTCCTTCCAGCAGTTTTATTCCATTCAAATGCAAACACTCCCACAGATATATCATATTTTTTAGACATGCATCGTGGGAATCCTCTGTCTTGACTCCTCTCATTTAATCACAGAATCATAGAAAGTCTTGGACCTTATTGATCATCTAGTTCCAACTCCCTTCCTGTGGACAGGGGCACCTTCTGCTAATATTGGATTGCTCAAACCGCCATCCAACCTGGTGTTAAATGAACACTTCCAGGGATGGCATGTCCAAAACTGCTCTGGGCAACCCGTGCCAGTGCCTCACCTCCCTCAAAGTGAAGAATTTCTTTCTAATATCTAACCTAAACCTACCCTCTTTCACTTTAAAGCCATTCGTCCTTGTCCTATCACCACATGCCCTTGTCAAAAGTCCCTCTCCAGCTCTTGCAGACCCTGCTTCTTGCAGGAAGGCTGCTGTAAGGTCTTCATTGGAGCCTTCTGTTGTCCAGGCTGAACAACCCCAAATCACTCCAGTCTTCACAGGAAAGGTGCTTCCGTCCTGTGTTCATCTTCATGTCTCTCCTTTGGACTCACTCCAACAGTTCCATGTCCTTCTTACACTGGGCACCCCAGAGCTGGATGCAGTACTCCAGATGGAGGTCTCACAAGAGCAGAGTTAGGTGGCTTTATTAATCTCTCCAAATGAGCAATTTATCAACAGACCATGTTCCATGGCAGTGTGGTTGCATTTTGCAACAAAGTCAAAATTTTTACAGCTAGACTTTAGATTTTGAGGAAGAAAACAATAAAGTAGTCATTATGTCTCTTGTATATAGACTTATGTCTAGAACAAGAAAATATAAATAGCCTTCTAAGACTGATAATGACTGTCCATCTGCCTGTAGGAGTTTCTATTTTCTTTATAATTTCACTGTCATATTTGAGTGATATAACTGACAAGCCAGTGCGGAGCTAAGTCTCATATTTTTCAGGCTAAACAAAATTCATCAATAATTTTCCAGAGCCATTTCAGAAAGGAAATTTTACACTGCTTCACACAGTGCAATAGAGTACACGACTTAGCAGTACTAGATAGCTCTAGCCACATAAGTACAGAGAAAGAATGAAAAATGTTTTCTCAAGTTATAAGGAGCCAGATTCATAACCATCCGTCACTCTCGCCTGGGCAAGTTACTGATAAACTCCACAGGAAAATAACAAACAGCATATCCCTGTATCTTGGCTGGTGAAAATGAGATTCTTTCTCTGATTGATGTTAGTGGCGAAGCTTGTAAAAATGCATTTCCAGCTGATTAGTTCAGAAGGTGTCAATCTCATGCAGTTTTATGACCTGCAGACTATACTCCAGATGTACATTTGCTTTTTATAAACTAACAAAGATCAATGGAGAAATTTGAACATTTCTTTGGCAGTTGTACCTGATATTGCCTGGGAGACCATACAGAGATATAAACCCCCAAAACTGTGCATTTAACCATCAGTTTCCCAGCTTGGACACTGATCCAGGCTTCCAGAGTTAAAACCAACAGTGGAGGTCAGTACTTTAGCTAGGAAAGGTTTTCACATTTTACAGGAATGAGACGAGAAAATCACAGGGGTCAGACTATTTGAGGTTGGAGAGGCCTCTAGAAATCATCTAGTCCCACCCCATGTTCAAAGCAGGATTAGCTAAAGCAGGTTGCTTAGGGATGTGCCTAGTTGGGTTTTGAATGTCTCCAAGGATGGAGACTCCTCAACTTCCCTGGGCAGCCCATTGCAGTATCCAGCCACTTTCAGAGTAAAAAAAGTTTGTCTGCTGTTCAGACCAGATTTCCTGTGTTTCAGTCTGCCCATTGTCTCCTTCCTTTTGCTGGGCACCACTGAAAGCTGCTTTTCTCTTTGCTGAACTGCATGTGGTTCCTGTCAGCCCATTTCTCCAGCCTGTCAGCGTCTGTCTGAATGGCAACACGATCCTCTGGTTATCCTTATCCCAGGAAAAATGAATGTTCTTTCTTTTCTCTTAAAAAAGTTTTAACTTTGATATACTTAATGATGCCTTGTTTATCCCTTGTATTTTCCCTGGACTGATTTCAATGTCACCTGAGTTAAATAAGAATTTTAGATGTGCAAAAGAATAGAAATCCCAGTTCTTTACTATTTTGCCAATCCTCTAACTGATCCACATAGCACAGCAATACTTAGAAGAAAACCTTTAGAAGATCTCTGTTTACTTACACTGTTTCAACATATGATTGAACAAAAATGGATGATATTTTTCCCTTCAGAAAGAAATTTTACTCTAAAGGTAGATTCTTTTGTGAGAGAAGCAGTCATGAGCTTCCTCTGAGTGCTGCATTGGTACATTTTTCAGTTTAGTGCAGCAAGCAAGCTGCCTCTCTAATCTAAATTGAATAATAAAATGTTTGAGCTATTTCAGTCTTGCTGTTCTTTTGGGGAAACAATTATCAGCTCTGTGATACCATATTACATTCATCTAGAAATTTCCTGTAGCTGACATTTCCAGGCTCGTTTTCCTTACGACTTTACTTACAGCAAATTAGTAGTTATCAATTTGATCTTGATTTTAATCTTTCACCAAATTGGATTTCCATTGATGTGACAGATCTAATGTGCCACATATGTGAATATTTCAGCACATAGGCATAAAAGCACCCATGTGTTTAAATCTTGTTTATGGTGGCCAGCATTTCTCATCAGTTTATTCAGAATAAAATCTAAATGTTAAATACAGATTTTGTTATCTCATACATTTTCATGTGAAAAACTTGTGGAAATTGCCTTTTGCACTAGCAACAAAGTCTTTCTGCCAAGATAGAAAGGAATCCTCCTTGATAAATATTGTGAAATATTTAAAGCTACTTGTCGCATAAGTATGTTAAAAAACTTGAGAAAAATAGCAGAGGCGAAGTTACTTCTTTCTTTTCTCTGGCAAGCCAAATAACCTCACATAAAAGTTAATTAGGCCCACCTGAAATGTTTAATATTTGTAAGTTAACAGTGTATGCAGAGCATGAATGTCTTTATTTTCTGGTTTGTTCAACATGTTTTTAGAAAAGTATTGAATAAATAGGTTTAATTTTTACGTGATACTGAGTACATTGTTTGCATTCAGTTTAGGAATTCAGTGGAAACAAACTCTTTAATTGAAAGTGAATTCATTAAAGTCTTAATTATGAGTATTCTTCCGTACTACATAAGTTTTTTAATCTCTCTGCTGGCTGGCTCATTCCCATGCAGAGGGGCAGGAGGAAGAGTTTGTTCATTTGTGTGACTTTCTGCCAACAGATGGGCTAGTTGACTGTATGGATCCTGACTGCTGTTTGCAGAGTTCTTGCCAAAACCAGCCTTATTGTCGTGGACTACCTGATCCCCAAGATATCATCAGCCAAAGCCAGCAGTCTCCATCTCAGCAAGCTGCCAAAGCGTTTTATGACCGCATCAGTTTTCTCATTGGAGCAGACAGCACTCATGTCATACCTGGGGAAAGTCCTTTTAATAAGAGGTGAGCATGACTTGTCTTCTACTCATGAATAGAAAACAAATTGAAGAGTGCATGAGATTCACATGAGGAGAAGATCCACTGTGACTGCAAATTTCATAGTGTGGACTTTCAGCAAAGATTTTTTGTCTTAATATATCAAATTGCTTGTTTTGTCTAATTTCCTGCAAAATTCAAATTCACGATGCCAATAGGTTACAGAAAGTACTTGCCATGCTTAGTGTCTGTATTCTAACAGGGCACTTCATTTATGATTAAATAAATCTTTATTTAAGCAGTAGATTTAGGCTAGCACAGTTGGAAATACATCAAAGCAATGAAAACACTTCAGAAGGAACAGCAAAGCTGCACTTTTTAAACTGAGCTCACTAAATAATATAAATTATGAATTAATGTAATAGAACTGTTAAGTGCACAACAGAATAATTGCATAAACTATTTGACTGGTGCTCTATGAAGCAGTAATGACCTGAAAATAAACCAGTAACAGGAAGCAGGTGTCTGGGATCTCACTGAGTGAAAGAAGATGATTTACACTAGAGCTGCTGCGTTTGCAGTAATTTAACAGCATTAATGTGTTTGGGCACAGCAGTTGATTAAAAGTTGTTACACCAATGTTCCTTATTGCTCTTTTAAATTTTGTACTTCATAGTCCCTGCAGTTTCACAGATTGCTTTGATACTAATTGAAAAGTACGTTTTTCTTTAAGAGTCTGCCAGAGGTATGACTTACAGTGAGAACATCTAGAGTTTATGAGTTCTTAAAATTCTTTGGTGAGTTTCTGCTCTTAGTAACTCAGTACAGACAAAATAAACCGAAGTCAAATCAACAATACTGAAACAAAATTATTAGCTGTAGATTTTGAGGCATTTGTTTATACAGTGTAAATTATGTGAACTTATAAAAGGTTTAGAGTCTGAGGAATGTTTTTTTAATGATAGCTAATATCATATAGAGGGGGGTGAGTGGGTGGCAGTGGATGTGTGTGTTCACTCACTAGCTTTTATTCTTTCAAAAGACAATGAAACAAACAATCTTGCAATTTGATCCTGCATCTTCTTTACAGTCTTGCATCCGTCATAAGAGGCCAAGTATTAACTGCGGATGGAACACCACTCATTGGAGTCAATGTCTCCTTTCTACACTATCCAGACTGTGGATATACAATCACTCGCCAGGATGGAATGTAAGTTCCCTTTGAAGCACTTCTAAGTCACAAAGACAGCAAAGGCATTACTGAAGAGCTGCTTGTAAAACTAAGATAATAATAAAATAATGGAAACAAAAGACATTAACAAAGTGGTTGGCTAAAGTTGTATTTTGTACATTCTTCAAATGTACAACATGCTGATTATATACTTTAGAAGTAGAAGGGCTTGCTTAATTTAAATGCAGGATTCCAAACTCTCATTTCTCCCTGTACAGTTTTATGTAGTATAATTTAATTGATTTTTCCATTGTTCCCAGTAGAGACATTCTGCCTTCAGAGCAGTACAGTGGAATGAAGAATCAATCCGTAAAATAGAGGCTGTGGATGGCTTTGGGAATTTGCTGACTAGCTAGCCCTCTTGGGATTTTTTTCTAGGTTTGACTTGGTAGCAAATGGTGGTGCCTCTCTGACACTGGTGTTTGAGCGATCACCATTCCTGACACAGTATCACACAGTATGGATTCCCTGGAATGTGTTTTATGTCATGGATACCCTTGTCATGAAGAAGGAAGAGAATGACATTCCTAGTTGTGATCTAAGTGGATTTGTAAGGCCAAACCCTGTTATCGTGTCATCGCCTTTATCCACCTTCTTTAGAATTTCTCCTGAAGATAGTCCTATCATCCCAGAAACACAGGTAAGGTGTGCTTCCAATAGACAGAATTCTATCCCAGGATAGTATTAAGCAACTGTAGTGAAAACAGTGCAAACTACTGTTCAAAAATAACTAATTCTGAATAAGGGCTAAGAATTTGCAGTGTGGTTATTTTCAGACCAATTTATTTATTCCATGGAATGATTTTTAAAATTTTGTCTGAAAAAGAAATGTAAGAAAGCTGGGTATACATCAGTGTCTGGTTTTATATTTATTTGCATAACTTGATTTACAGAATGTCTTCATCAGTCAGACACCGGGCCGTAGAATGGACACACTATAGTAAATCTGACTTTTTGGATTGCCCTCTTGTTAGAAGTGCACCTCAGAAACTGAAAATGAAAGGTGTTTTTCCACTCTGTCTCAAAGACTCATACAGTTCAATTTATCTGTTTAGTTCTAACAAATAGCATGACACAGATTTTTATAAACTAAAAGAACTCTGCAGCACTGAGGACAAGCCAGTGATCAGGTGTTCTAATCTATTTCTTCAGAACTTGTAATACTGAAAGTAAGACTTCACATGCAAACCTGGATTTAAATGGAAAAAGCTGTGACTGGAATGGCTTTTTTTTTTTTAATTTTTCTGTGATATGTGATTAGATTCCTCAATTAGTCTCTAGGCTCTTAAAGCATTTCACTTGCACTTCAGAAGTAATATATGTCTCATCGTTGATTTTTGAACTTTTCCTAATTAAACAGTCCTTCCTCTGCCTTCCTTTTCCTCTCTCTCTTATTCTCTCCCCTACTTTCACTGTGTCATAATTACATAGGGCACTCTTTTTCCCATTCACGAAGAAATGTCCTTGCCTCTTCAAGGGGAGCACAGAAAATGTATTCAAACGTTTTCATGCAGAGCTCATAAGAAAATAGCTAACTCGTTAAGCAGTTCATGGTAGGAGTAGGTTTAAAGGAAAGATGTAAGGAAATTACAACAAAACACTCGTAGACTGTGCCAGAAAATTGTGGCTTTTATCCTCACTATCATTTCTGTGTCTTTGATAGTTTCAAGTCAATTAAAAGAAAGTATTTGCAAAACAGAGTCCACTGAAAAACAGATCTGATTCAATTGTTTTGGCAACAGATGATAGATGCAGTTCCTGAAATGATGTAAAATGGCTTAGATAGATGCGGTATAAATCAAGAAAAAGGTAATAATACAAGACTGTCAGAAAACACAAATTTTAAAAAAACACTTGTAATGTCTAGGTAAACAAGTTATTTCATGAGCAGTGGGACTAATGAAGTCTGGATTCCTACTAATTCTCACCCATCGCTGTAATTCCAACTATCTGTCACATCCAGTCCTTCCCACACAGACTGCATTCAAACTTGTTTTTTTCAGAGAAGTCCTAATTTGACTGCTTCTTCCCTACTTGAACCTTTGCTTTTTTTAATAAACCTAAAGAGACTGAATCATCTTTAGAGATTTCTCTAGTTATTTTCAATGTGGTTGAAATTGGCTTCAAGGTTCAAAATTAGTGAGGTGCGAGGTCTGATAGGCAGGACTGTTGGGTCAGGTTGATTTCCCCAGAAAACCAGCTGGAAGGAAAGATCATGTTCTCAGTGGATCCTAGGCAGTTGGTGCTGATGGGCCTTTTGGGATGAGGTAAAATGGTACTCTTGTTACGTATGCAAAAAATCCAGTTCCAGTACTACGTAAAAAAACCATTAAGTAATATTTTCTATTGTATTCTTTGCTCATCCCACACACAATTTCCTGCTTCAGCAAGTGGGAGCTGTACAGTCGTGACTGGGACATACCCCTTCCAGATCAGGTGCCTCTCCAAAATGCGTAATGCTCAAGTCTGTCTCCCAAAAATTCACTACTCTGATAAAAGAACCAGATTCCACTCAAAGCTGTATGTTCATCTCAGAGGAACTGCTGTAGATCTTTTCATGAAAAGGGGCAATGCCAGTTTAAAGTGTGCGAGACTGGATGATGGCACAGAGAAAGAAATTGGTCCCCATGTTTCCTTCAGTCAGTATTAATCACCCTGTGCATGTGGTGTGACAGGACTGACTATTCCATACTGCAGGAGAAAATGATGTGCTGTTGTAATCATCGTCCCTTGAAGTGCTTCATCATCTCTTGAAGATAATGTTTCCCAGGGTGTTAGTGGCTTATGGATCTCAGATTGATCAGAGGGGGAATTAAAGTCTGTGCCGAAGAAGCAGCACAAAAGGAAACTGGAAAAAGAAGGCAAGCAGTAGAGGGGTGATCACAGACCCAAGAGATCATTATTCAAGGGGGATGATATTAACATGTTAACTAAATTTGGGCTATTTAGGCATAACTTTACTTTTAATTGCAAGTTACCATGCTTTGCTTAGACATGACTAGCTGAGATTAATCAGTGTGGAACAAGAGAGTAAACTTCATGCAGGTGAGAAGATCAGGTTAAGCTGGAGCTGCTCATGTGTGTTTGGCAATATTGTTACTCTCTTTTTCCTAATACAGTAAATGTTTGCCACATATTGCCATGTGGTCTGGCAGAAACCCACGAGTCACAATAAGCACTTCTGAAATTGAGTGTTTGAGGGATTTCCTGCTCCTAAACTTCTGTTATGCACTGTTAGTGTGCTTGCAAGATGCCTCCTACAGGTCCTGAGCAGCTTGTTTCTGTCACCTCGGGTGTGTGGGAGAATGAAGACTGAATGTTTTCCTTCAAATTATGTGTCCAAGTTTCCTCTCCTCAGACTCTCACTACTGGCAATACTATACAGCAGAAGTCGGCAAAATTTATTTACCGAGGAATTCAGGATAAAATATGGGCCTCAATGACTTAATGATTGTTGGTAACTTAAGGGTGACCAGATTTTCAGCAAGGAAATTAATCCATTTTAACATCTAAACCAGGAGTACAACAGGATATCTATGTATCCCAGCATTCAGCGAATGCTGCGTCCTGGTTTCACTTGCCTAAAATCTCCACAATTTCAAGTTTATACTGAGAAAAAGATGGAGATTACTTTTAGAACCAGATATCTCCATTCATGCATCCTTTTTTTTTCAGTGCAATTTCTGGTTCTCTTCTCTTTTGCTTTGTGTTTGAGACTTCATATACACCTCTTTATTTATTCTGTTATGGACACATTTTAAGGTTTCTATACATGTGTGACTCTACCTGTCCCTCTCCTCTGTGGGACCTCAACCATGTTTTAAGTCCAGAAAAATGAAGTATTTTTTCCCTTTTTATTTCTCTTGCTTTATAAATTTAAGAGCCTCAGTTCTAGGGAAGGCTTTTCTTTAAAAGGAGAATAATTTTGCATCTTAAAATGAGCAGTTTCAGCTTCTACTTAAAGTATAATTTTGATAGTCCTTAATATGAACCCTTATGTAATAGCAGCAGTTGCCAATATCTAACTATCTAAAAATGCCATCTTTACCCCTCTCAGACCAAGTTGGTTTTCCGTTTTAATGCAGCAACTCAGTTGTTACTTCTCAGCAAACAACCTTTTGCTGATACCAGACTAAAGTTTGTACTCACTTGTGAAATTTGTCCCCAAATCCTCTATTGAAGTAGCTCAATTTGCCGAAAAAAATCACAGCAATGCAGCAGACATTTCCCCCACTAACTTTATTGCTTATTCAGAGTTCTTAATACCATCTGAGCATGTCACTTGAATCATGATCTGTTCTGGAGCAGGAAAGCATTCCAGAGCCTGGACAGCTTTAGTCCTGCTGGCCATGAGAGGTGAGGAGCCCTGCACAATTTATGTGACTCAGACACCGGCTTGAACTCTCAGGACAACAAACTCTGTCTCTGTGAAAATTGTGGTGAACCTTATCTCAGTCCCCTAGGTTAAATATTTCATAGCTGTCCTTCTGAGAAGCTTGATCATCCATAAATAAAATGTCAACCATTAGAATGTGGTCGTTGGGCTATAATTCAGTCCCCTTAGGGTATCGGCCTTTCTGAAGGTAGTTTGATATTCTATCTGGAAAAGGTAAAGCACAGACAGCTTGGTTCTGTTGGCAATTCCTGATGTGACTTTTGTACCCAGTGACTTTCGTGATTGCTTTACTATTGATGTGTTGTCATGGCTCCCATGGGATGCTCTCTGCTGTACCTGATGATTTAACTTTTCAGATGAATATTAAACTGTTTAATTCTCTTTGTAATGCTTGATTCTGGGGGAGAGATTGCATAACCTTATCTCTACATTGCTAAAGTTCTCAGGAAAATACGTTACTACAGGGGATATTTTATGGAAAGAAGGAAGTTATAAGTCAGATTTCCAGCAGGTATTTGAGGCTTCTGCAGAAACTAATAATAGGGGTTTGGGTTTTGTTTTAAACCTCACTGAGAACTGCATGAGTGTCCTAGTTTCTAATTTGATAGTAATCCAAATACACAGTGGAATTTCTTGAAAATTGAAACTTCAAGGTGTCCTCTTTATTGCCTGTTATCTCAGCCAAGAGTACTGGAAGACCACCTATGTGTTTAACACTGCTCTTCCACAGTTGCAGTTGTAAAAGAAGCAACGGTCGTAACAGGAGACCAGTGAAGTCCATTAAATTGTGTCCTATTACAAGCATATTATTTCTTTTTCTCCTCTTGTTTACAGAGACCTCCATCTGTTAGACTAGTTTTAATGTGCAGTGTATGAGAGTCCTGCTGATGTCTTGAGGAGGAATTTATCTTGTTCCTGGGTGGTTTGTGCTTTTCCTTCAAAGTCTCAGGAAAGGAATTTGTTCACAATCACTTATCTCTAGAGAGGTGTTTTTGTTCATGTAGAAAAGATTTGCCTGTTCTCTGGCTTAGACACTGTCTGTATATTGGGCAGAGTAGACATAGATACATGAACAGAAATAAGGCCACTCACATCCTTCAAGGTGATGGTGCTGCTTGTCCTTACTTCTCCATGATGGCAGGTTCTTGATGGGGAACAAAGAAATATTCAAAGAATAGGAATTAAGAATTTATAAATCTGCATTTCATTTGTCTTGTATCTTCCAATTCCTCATTTATTTCCTACAGCTCCATTACAGTCTTACTGGAGAACAACAGTTTCATGTCTACATGTATCAGATGTAAATAATTATAATGTCAGACAATGAGTCAAAATACTATTTCTGATTTTTTTATACTGTTGTTTGGAAGGAGGTTGATATAAGTAATACTGTACAAATCTTTCTTTAGATCACAAAAAAGTGCCAATTTAGTGCACATGCTGCCCTCCTTGAGAGCATAAACCACATTACTTGACCCTGTTCAAAACAGTTGTTTAGAAGCAGCATCCAAGGATTTCTCTAGCGTAGAGCTAACAGCACTTGTTTAGTAGCCAGCTCTTGATGCCACTAAAGTCTTAAGCCTAGTATTTGTGACAGTGCTCTCTGAAGTCTGCTTTCTACTCATATTAAGTAGTGGTTGGTCTGCAGACTTTAGGACCAGGAGGCAGAAAAGTAAAATAAAGCTTTCCAAATATACTTCCCCAAGAGTCCTTCTCTGAGATCGCCAAGGTTCTGGGCTTGTGCTTCAAGCATCCTTTGCCCTCCCTTTCCACCAAAGAAACATTACCCTTATAAATGTGCCTATATACATTTTTCCTCCCCATTTTTTTTTCCCTAATAAACCAGGACACTTGGTAGCTGCTCACCCAAAGTGCTGGCTGCACTGTTTATGTTCTGACTGAGGCACAGGAAACTATAGGCTCTCTTCATCCACATTACACAGAAATATTTCGCATCCATCCATCACCCACAAAAGCTCCCCAGCTCAGAGGAAAAGACAAGGTAGAGGAGGGGAGGAAGCTTTTAAAAATGAAATTGAATCATTGCGCCTCTCTGAAATGTGAAAGGGATAAACTGATACCTGAGTAGTGAATATTGATCAGGAAATATGGAAAAACTTTCCCTGAGGCACCCTACTTATCTGTCTTCAAAATAAATGGAAGAATGCTCTAGTTCAAAGTATTTACAATTCACTGGTAATGCAAATCATAAAATGTGGCAGTGAACAATAAAATATCTAAAAGTTCTTCCTGCTCCAGCAGGAGCAATTAGACTCCCAACCCAAATCTGAAGCGTTGCTGTCCTTAGAGGCTCTAATGCCTTTATTACATATCCATAGCTGGGACATGGGGGGCAGCATAAGAAGGGACAGGTTTCACTTAGATGAAAGATACTTTTTTCCCTCTTTTGGAAAAAGTAGTTGGGAATGTTTTCCCTTTCCTGCATGCTTCCTTTCGCCCCATAAAAATAAAGGAGGTGTCTTTGATATCCTTTGGCAGAAATTATCAACTAAGCAGTTTCAGTATAATGAAGAATTATACTTCTTAGAAAAAAGGTGAAATGTTGTTATTTATTTATGGGAGTTTTTTTACATTTTTAAATGAAAGTCAGGTGTAGATGATACTTCCTGATGGATTGTCATGTAACATTATGTAGAGCATTCCTTTATGATAGCTGCATTGCTCTCTTTAATTTCCAAATCATTCAGATACTGTATTTTTCTCCTAACAATGCATAGGTACTTCACGAAGAAACAACAATACCAGGAACCGATTTGAAGTTATCATACCTGAGCTCCAGGGCTGCAGGATATAAATCTGTACTGAAGATTACTATGACCCAGTCTGTTATACCATTCAATTTAATGAAGGTTCATCTTATGGTGGCAGTGGTGGGAAGACTGTTCCAGAAATGGTTCCCTGCATCCCCAAATCTAGCATACACTTTCATATGGGATAAAACTGATGCATACAATCAGAGGGTCTATGGATTATCTGAAGCTGTTGGTATGTGTTATGGAGGTTTTTTGCATTTTTAGTGTTGTCTTGAAGATGGGAAGCAGATGTCAAATGCTTGTATCCATTAAGTAGAAAATGTTTAGCAGAATGAGATGAGAAATATCAATGGATGTTAAAACATTAAAAAATATTAATCTAAACTTTGAATTATGAGGAAAAAAATCCTTCATAAGGAAAAAGAAACCACAGTCATTTTTCACTACCAGTTCTTCCCCTTGAAGCAGCCCTCAGCCTAATAATACGGTATGGTATTTAATCTGCACACTCCATGTACTTGAAAGCACAATAGCATTCTGACTTCCATCACAGAAGGGCTTTCCTCCATACCTGTCCTAATCCACTTAATAACTGAAAATATTTTAATAACCCAAGATTGCTTTGGAATTTGTTTAGTATTTTCAACACTCATAAGGAAGCCATAGGGATTTTCAGGTAGCCTAAGAGAGCAGAAAAATGTATGTCATTTAGGGAAATCACGTTCTTTAAACTCTTCTTCAGAACGAGATCCTGTACTTAATGAGGAAATGTACTGTTATTTCAGTGTCTGTAGGTTACGAATATGAGTCTTGCTTGGACCTAACTCTCTGGGAAAAGCGGACTGCCATTCTGCAGGGTTATGAACTGGATGCCTCCAATATGGGTGGCTGGACATTGGATAAGCATCATGTATTGGACGTTCAGAATGGTAAGAGTTCATTTTCTTCCTGGTAATTTTACTACTCCACTGCCCTGCCCTTTAGGTCTCTCATTCAAGCTTTATTACTATTTGCTCTGCTATTTTAAGAAAAGAAAATTGCAGAACATTTTGCACATGGTAAATACTTTGAGCTTCCCTGGCTCCCCAGGGCAGTGGTCACATTGCCAAGCCTGCAGGAAGTGTTTGGACAGTGCTCTCAGGTACATGCTGTGATTCCTGAGCTGGACTCAGTAATCCTGTGGGTCCCTTCCAACTCAGGATATTCTGTGATTTACAGTGAATATCATGCTTCTACATCGTATAAATACATACACATAAATAGGTTCATCAAACATTGTTACCCTGTGTTGGATATGCTGCAGTGGTTTTACCCTGGCTGGACTCGAGGTGCCCACCAAAGCCACTCTTTGATTCACCTTCTTAAAAGGACAGGGAAGAGAAAACAGAACAGAAGACTTGTTGGTCAAAATAAGGGCAGGAAGAGATCACTCACCAGTTTCCGTTACAGACAAAAAAAGACTCAACTTAGGAAAATTAGTTTCATTTATTACCAATCAAATCGCAGTAGGAAAACAAGAAAGAAAGCCAAATCTTAAAAACAACTTCCTCCTACTCCTCCCTTCTTCCCAGGCTTAACTTTACTCCTGAATTCTCCACCTCCTCCCTGCCAGCACTGCAGGGACGCAGGGAATAGGGCCTGTCATCAGCTCATCACACGTTGCCTCTGCTGCTCCTTCCTCCACAGTGGGAGGACTCCTCACACTCTTCCCCTGCTCCAGCCCAGTGTCCCTTGCACGGCAGACATTCTCCATGAACTTCTCCAATGTGAGTCATTCCCAGAGGCTGCTGTTCTTCATGAGCTGCTCCAGTGGGGGTCCCTTTCCACAGGATGCAGCCCTCAAGAACAGCCTGCTCCAATGGGAGTCCCCCTTAGGGTCACAAGTCCTGACATCAAACCTGCTCCAGTGTGGCCTCTTCTCTCCATTGATCCACTAGTCCTTCCAGGAGCCTGCTCCAGTGTGGGCTTCCCACAGGGTCACAGACTCCTTTGTGCATCCACCTGCTCAAGCGTGGAGTGCTTCACAGGCTGCAGGTGGATACCTGCTGCACCATGGACATCCACGGGTTACAGGGGCACAGCCTGCCTTGCCATGGGCTTCTCCCACAGGCTGGAGGGGAATCTCAGCTCAGGTACCTGGAGCACCTCCTCCCCTTCCTTCTGCAGACCTTGGTGTCTGCAGAGCTGTTGCTCTCACGTACTCTCACTGCTCTCTCTGACTGCAATTTGCTATTGCACGGTAACTTTGCCATCAAGGTGTATTTGTCCAGTATGCAACTCAGCGACAAAATTTGGCTGGAACCACATAGGAAAGATGAAATAAACAGAGTCACATGGCTGAAAGTGGTAGTTGGTTGCACTGGATTTTTATGCAACAGAGGAGTCCAGAGGTAATTCTTCAGGAAGAACATCACTTCTGCAGTACCTGATGTCCCTTGCAGGTCTCCCACTATTACACAAGCTTATATTGTGTGCTATGCTACTTGCCACCTAAAGCGTTGCTTTTCTCCAGTAGAGAAACAAGGTAACTGAATCAAGGGAAAAGGTGTCATTGTACGTAATTTAAAATATATATTTAAAAAAAAACCCTGTGCAAATTGTTGAAAAGTAATCCATCTAAAAATGTAAAGAGCCATAATTATAAATATATATATAAGATTGATTCTGTTCACAAGGTAAATTGATGGTGGCTTTAAATTATGTTTAAAAGTACATTTGACGCGTAATGACTTTTCAAAGTGACATGTGTCTTAATTGAGTAAACGAAGTGGAGAGTTGTAATGACAAGGTGGATGAGCTGCATGAATTTATTCAGAAGAGAGTGCAGACAGTATTTGTGCGGACATCCCAAACTACTGCAGTAAATAGACTAATGTACATCTTTTATTCTGTGATAATAGAGGAGAAATGTGAAGGACCAATTTTTCAAGGTAATGACAGAATAAATCAGGTGCAGTAGTGCACTGTGCTGACTTGTATAATTCTTCTGATGAAAATTGTAGAACTCAGCTATTTCAGGCAAAATTATAGTGCTATGATTGTCATAAATGATGTAATCATAGGAGAGGGGATTTCGTATACTGTTAATGCATTTGGGCTTTAACTATTCTTGAAAAATACGTTCTCCCTCTTTTGATTTAGATTACTTGTTTAGATTACTTGCCATTAGGTTTCCATAAACGATTTTCATTTTTTCCAATTTTATCATGTATATTGGTTTTACATTTATAATCTCTTGCATTTTATAACATTAAAAGCAGTGAAAACACCTAAAGGATTTAAAGAAGAAAGCAAAGTTATTTTTCCTCATACCTTTCAGTTCAAAGAGTACACTGTGGGAGTGAGGAGTGAAATACATCTTAAATTCCTTATAGACATCTCAAAAGATAACTATCCCTCATCCCCAAACTGCCTTGAAACTCTGGCACGCAATCAATAAAGCAGAGATCACTGTAAAGTACAAAGTGACAAGTGGTTTACATGGATTGTACCACGGAAAGACACATTGTGACTTATGAGTGTAACCATAATAGCTGACCATTTGTAGAGGACACCTTAATGGATTCATTATGACATTGAACAGTGAGGGTCCTGGCAACATTTAAACACACTGTTTTCCCCTAAGACTGAGGATTTAACATAAAGCATCCATTTTTCCTCTCAGATTTCCTATGTAGGCTATAAGGAAGAAAAATACTGCTGGCACATTGCTTTGTCTTCACATAGTTATTGTTTCTCTCATGCCTCAAAGCAGAATTAAGTTTTAGAAGTAGGTTGGCCTGGCATCACATTTTTTTTTGTTGTTTTGACATTTTTAATAACTGCCTATAACTGCAGAGATGGTATTGAGGCAGACTTTGTTGCCAGAGGAACATTTTTGCTGTGAGCTGAGTAAAGAGTCTTTTAATGTAAAATTGAGGCAATCTACTCCTTTTTGAAGTGGCTCTTTAATTAATATTTACCATTTGCAGCAATAATCCACTTTGGATTACATTCAACATTATATTTGTAACTAGTAATACTTGGACTTCAGGAATACAATTTGCAAATATGTCTTTTCTCCTTTTTTATAACAAACACACAGTTAGAATGTCGGTCTTTTCTGGGCAATTTCAAAACTGCAAAGATGTAGGAACACAGACCTTGCTTTCATCAATACACCCTACATTTCCTTCAACATGACAATTTTTATTCTGAATTACAAATATTAAAATTATTAACATTTAAAAATAAGAAGAACTGAAAACGTGTTTGTGTTCTAAGTGCTAGAACATTTAGGGTTTCTACTACATTTTGTCAACAAGCTAATTTAACATTTGCATGTCTATGACTTAAATATAACTGTAAATATTTTAACAAAGTTCTATTACTTATAGTGAGAAAAATATGGTGGTGAAAAAATTAAAATTCGTCAAAGTTATACTTCTCAGCTAAAAGAATATTCAGAGTACGTATGCATCATTTTATGCACATCCATTCAAAGTTTTTATAAACTATTTTTTGGGGGTTGTTTGTTTGTTTGTTTTTTTAATATTATCTGCCAGGAATCCTCTACAAAGGAAATGGTGAAAATCAATTTATATCTCAGCAACCTCCAGTTGTTAGTAGCATTATGGGCAATGGGAGACGACGCAGCATCTCCTGTCCGAGTTGTAATGGTCAAGCTGATGGTAATAAATTACTGGCTCCAGTTGCCTTAGCCTGTGGGATAGATGGCAGCCTGTACGTGGGAGATTTCAACTACGTTCGTCGGATATTCCCGTCTGGAAATGTAACTAGTGTTCTAGAGCTAAGGTATGTTTCTTTCTTACACTGGACTTTTGGAGTTGTGAATTACTGTGGCAAATTAAAGTATTGAGTTGATTTCTGGCATTGTGTATGTTCAAGTTTCCAAATGCTTTTGGGAACAAAAAAAACATTGATTCAAAAGATTCTAAAACATTTGAAAAAGTATTTAAAACTGAAGTGAAAACATTTTACCCTCATAAAATATTTTAGCTGTACTTATTTAAATGTGAGAATTCAGTCTACCCAAAGTAACAATTCTGTGGATTTTAAGAGTTAACCTGCATGGTCAGTGTAAGTGAACAAGAGATGATCATTCACCAGTTCACTAATGATAGATGTAAATGTTGTCATCTTCTCATCTTTTAACATCCTTTCTGAATGTTTGTCTAATAATGCCTTTCTGTTCTTTTTCACTTGCTCCCACCAAGAAATAAAGATTTTAGACATAGGTAAGCATTCCTTAAAGAAGATTTATATTTTTCTAACTGTTCTTTCTTTTTTAACAAATGAATGCTTATAATGGAGAAGTCATTTCTGAGATGTATTACTAGAAAAGAGGAGTATTTTTCAAAAATAATGAGTTCATATGTTTTAGTTATGTCAGCTGTCAGGCTGTATCGTCCTTTCGGATACGAGTTCCTCTTTTCTCATCACTCTCTGTCCACAGTCAGGCTTCTTTTTATGCTTGTGTATGCCCTCCTTTGCTGTTCCCTCATCTCTGCTCACTCCTTACTGGCAGCACTTTTGCTGATCCTATAAAAACCCACACGTTAATCAGATACCCCAAATACGATGAGAATGGCATATAAGTAATAAAATTATGAAAGTATCAAGGGAGTTCATTTCATTCGCCTTTTGATGTTGAGTCTTTTCAGGCTCACATTTAACAGATTTGTTTCTTTCAAGATGAACTTCTTTTAATAATGAAAATTGAAATAATAATAGCAAAACTGCAGGAGGTAAGATTTTAAAATAAACCAAGGCTCCCAAGACTGGTCATAGAAATAATAATAATCAGAGGATTGTAATACAACATTCCTCCATCCTGGCATTGCTACAATAATGGCAAAACCCGAAGAGATGGTGGATGCTTAGAATTGCTTTGCCACAGTAGTTGGTGCTGATAAGAAAGAAAAAAACAGAGTCATGGTAAAATCTTGTTGGATGCATGAAACCCTGCAAAGCTTTGTGGCAGAACTGCTAAGTATTCAGCTTAGCAGGCCCACTGGTCCCTTTCCCTCCTTTTTGCTGCCAGTCATTTTCCTTCCTTGTTTTTAAACAAATCCCAGAGAGTCATCTCTCTCTTGTCCTCATTTTTTAAATTCACTTCTCTTTGGACATACTTCTTTGTGAGGAAGGGGTTTATGTTTTTAAAAGTACATTTCAAATGCGTTAGGCAAAAGATTCCATGACTAAATCATCATCATGGCCAGGCTTCACGAATGCAGATTTGGGAAGGGCTCTACCCACGCTTGCTGCAAGCGCGCTGATGGCTAAAGAGGCCAATGCAAGATAGGCAAGTCCGGTTGCAAAAGGCACAGCAGAAAGTCTCCATAGGCGGTGTTGGTGAGGCACGGTTCTTTCTGTGTTGTCTTTTCTCCTCGAGACTGATTCTGTGTGCGTTCTCAAAGTAATCAGCAGCATCATGGATGGTGTGTCTCCATGCCTCCTGACTGGAGGCCAGAGTGGCCCATTGATGGTAGTCAATATGGCCAAGGCTGAGGTATTGTTTCAGAGAGTCCTTGTATCTCCTCTTCGGGGCTCGTCTCTTGCGGCAGCCTGTGGCAAGTTCACCACAGAGCACAATCTTAGGGAGGTGGTGATCCTCCAGCCTGGAGACGTGCCCTGGTGCTTATGATCAGAATTGGAAGCTTATGCACAGTCTAGTTGGTTTTATGGGGGTTTTTTCCAGGTGTGACTCAGAGTCAGTCTCTTCTGTTTGGTGGGTTTAGGTTTTCAGTATTACATTTAGTTTGCATCATTTGTTCCATTACTCTTAAAAGAATTATATCCTTTTTGGTGTCACAAAGTTGTGATTGCAGCTGGGTAAGACATTGTCTTGGCGAATGTATGGAATGTGGAATAATACTTAAAATGGCAATGTGGGATGTACACATGAGATTAAAGACTGGACGTGTACTGAGGTTTTGGTGTGATTTAGCAGCACCACCCTCTCCTGCCTCTGGCAGAGCTGTGGTCACAGGCTCAACTGTGGCATTTCAGAAACCGGACCCTTGCATGTAAGAGAAATTGATGAGGGACAATATTGATGCTTTGCTGCTCTATTCATGTCTATACATGCAGAAGCTCAGGGTTGCAAAATTGCAATCATACCACACAAATTAATGCAACAGCATGGGCCCATAAAACAGTGGTGCAGTGGGGGTTCCTCCTGAGGTAGAGGGAGATGTACAGGACTGTGGAGAACTGGCTCTGCAGGAGCAGTTTTGGAGCCTGTAAGCAGGAGATGTGGAGCTCACTGGAGCTTGACATGATCTGCTACGAGTTTGAGTTTTCTCTCGCATCATACAACATGTTTCCAGTGTCTACTCTCAACCTTAGAGATTTGCTGATCAGGGCCTTCCTAAGCCAAGAGTGGGATCTTTATGCTTAATATCCCCTGGCAGCTATTTTTTCTATTAATTTATCTGCTTTTTATTTGAGATGTGTAAACTTTTAGGTTCCACCAATTCCTGTTGCCATGGGTTCCCCGGCTAAGGACACCCTATGTGACCAAATACCATCTTTTGTCTGCATGAATTGTGCAGAGTCTTGTTAAATGCTGCAGAGGGAAGCACATCTGTTTGGCCTGTAGGAGGAGAAGAGAGCAAATGTCCAGTTTCACTGGCAAGTCCTTCATACTGCTAAGGAGATTTCTACTTAAACTGCAGTTTGGAAAACAGCCCTCAACAGACCACTTCGCAATAGAAAATTACTAGGTATTAGAACTAAGAAAGTGTACTAAAATATGCATTCCTCAAGTAAAACTACTGAACAAGTCTAAATACTTACCTATTCAAGCATTTGGCTTTCCTTGCCTATAAACACAGTATTTCTCCCGCCTCAAGTAGCCTGTACTCTAAATTAGAGGGAGAATGCAAATCAAATTTATCCTCTCATGTACCGATGACCTCACATTTTCTCAATCTCAGCGCTGAACTGATGTCTTTATACACACTGCTGTCCGTGGGTGATTAATGCTGATAGGCATTCATGGAAGAAGTAATTTTTAGAAGGACTTTGAAGACAGGGAGGTCATTTGTAGGCTATGGCACAATCCCAAGTCTGCAGAGAGCCAGAAAAAAGGGTTTAGCAAAACATAAAAACAGCTTGGAGGGTATATGGTTTAGAGGGCACATAGTGAAGGCAAGAGAGAAGGGGACTGAAGCAGGAAGAATATTTTTTAAAAAATCTGTGCATGGAGAGTAGTGCAGGGGATCTGACAGCTGAAGAATTAATAGATCAGCCTCAGAAAAATAAAAGCAAAGGGAAATAGATCATTACAGCTCTGTACATGTGTGTGTGCACTTTACATTCAAAGCACTTAGTATTATTTGGTGTAGATAGAACAAGTTAATTTTTAGTCATTTGTCTTTACAGAAGCCCATGTTGGTATATAACTACATGTTTTGCAGAGCTGCTGACAGCGATTAGACAATACTAAATGAGTCAAGAAGTCACTGACTGTGGATTTCATTTCTTTGCATTTGCTGTTACTGGTAGAAGACAGAAGCTTAATATCATTTCAGGCTACAATGAAATAGCATAAACCCTGCAGCTTTCCAGCTGCTGACTGCTTATCCCTGTACTATTTTTGAGATCTGCATAGTGCACATGAATGTTTTCTGGCTAGAAAACAAATTCTCAAAGACCAAAGTAATTACTCAGTTCCTCAAATTGTGTCTTGCTCCCGTGAATTACCGGAGTTTTCTATCAACTAAAACTGTCTCAGCTGTTTCCCCCTCACCTGAAAAGAAATGCTGAAGAAATGCCTGTTGTATTAGCCCAGAAAGGAGCCATTAGACATCTGCGTATGGCAAGTTGGAGAGTTTATATTGACTCAGTAGTAATATCCTATGCACTCCCAGACTTGGGGGGATTTTTTAGTACAATAAGAAAATATAAATTATCAGGTGTGGGGTTTTTTTGTTTAATGACGATACACTCCTTACTATGAGAACTCACGCCCTAATGTTTTTGTTGTTGTTGTTGGAATTAATTAGAACATAGAAATATTTTCATATTTTCACAGGAAAGAGTTTTAAAAATTCTTTTTAGACAGAAATAATTGTGTTAGGCATAAATTATGTAGTTTTTTATTTGATGACTCCTTATTCCATCCGTTAAAAATTATGATTGAGGCAATGTTAGATGGGTTGAAGAGAGGGACTTTAATTTAGATTTCAGTAGTATAAGAAAGGACTTTATTTTAAATTACAATGAAATAAAACTTAATTGCATGTTTCACATTTTGCAATGTGTTTATACTTGAAGTGCCTGCAAAGTTTTTTTCTCAAAGACCAAAGTAATCATGTAAATGAGTATAATTTAATTTGCAGTCTATGGAGGTATAAATAATTCGTACACTATGTAGTCATCATATTAAATGATGGCTGCATAAATTAAGCTTTTGAAAATACCTTCCAACTTTTTGGCACATTGGCAATAATATATTTCTAACAGACAGAAATTGAAAGCAAGCCTACATTTGATTGTTTTCAGACATGCTGTACAACACCCAGTGATACAGCAGAGCTTTTTAAGAGGTGCTAATCACTGTGTATTTGATTTCAGTAGTCTGTTTCACTTGTTTTCTTCATTCTGGACCAACACGTTAAAAGTCTTAAAACCAAATAAAATCCTATTTATGCGACACATTTTTTCCTATGTTTTTGTAATTGGATAGCTATAAAAATCTCTCCCTGCTAAAAGGGACATTTGTTCACAAATTGTTCCTGTTGTCTCTTGTGTTGGTCTCTTGTTGCTTTTTCCGAGTGGAAGTACATAAAAATGTGTGACATTAGCACAGTTATGTATTTACAAAACGTGAAGTGTAGCACTCTAGGAACAGATGTTTGGCTATCACCAGACTGGTAGATCTGTTTAAGCAGCACTTTTGCAAACATCAGAAGTGACTGTTCTGACACTGCTTCAGTCCATGAGGGGTGCATCTGAAATTACCTCCTGTATTTACATGACCTTATTTCGGCTCTTTATGCCATAAATTAGGTCAGGAATCCCAACTGCAGTGGGTTAAGTTTCTAAATTGTAATATAGCAACACAAAAGGTAATCTCTAGGGCTGTTTTTTTCACCAGCAGGGGAGAAAAGACAGTAATTCTCAATTATGTGGCACCAGTGGAGAGGCAAAGTGTAAGTTTCTGGGAAAATGGTTAGCAACATATATTTTCACTGTAATAAAGACTGTGTTGGCATAGTTAGCAGTTTTGTGCCAATGTGTACAGTTATTTGAAATATGAGTCTGAGTTAAGAAGAATGGAAAAGTTCCACTCGGTGCTCTGGTGGAAGAGATGACTTTTCCTAATGTATTAAGTCATGTATATCATATATTTGAAAGCAGTGGATTAAACAAATACTTATGAATTATGCCTTATCACTTGCCTGTGAACTCATCATTTGAACTCTGCCTTATCTGTTTATGAATTACTTTAACCATGCACATCAGCAGCCTTATATAAATTATAATAAAACAGGTAGGATAATCGCAACAAAGTGTAATGAGGGCTGGGGTCCTGTTGCAAAATTTGGAACTAGATCAAAGTTCCCAGAACTTCTGACGGTTTTAAACTGCAAAATTTTGATTTGGCCTATTACAGAGACACGTGCTGTCTGTAATTACTGAGTATTGAACAGGCCTGTGAGAACCGTGGACAAAATGGATCTTCTGCCCCACAAGGACTAGTCTAGACTGGGCTGCCTGTGACACACGAGAAATGTGAACCGGAAAGCCGTTGTCTTTAACTCTTTCTGTATTGCTTGCTGCACACTGCATATGAACTGAACCCTTTTCTTCTTGGTCCAGTGTTAGGTGCAATGAATTACAGCATGTGCAATGTGTAATTCCATTTTACAGCAACAACCCAGCTCACAGATACTACCTCGCGACTGACCCTGTGACGGGAGATTTGTACGTTTCCGACACAAACACACGCAGGATTTATCGGCCCAAGTCACTCACGGGTGCGAAAGACCTGACCAAAAATGCTGAGGTGATCGGAGGAACAGGGGAGCAGTGCCTGCCGTTCGATGAGGCAAGGTGTGGTGATGGAGGCAAGGCGGTGGAGGCAACTCTCATGAGCCCTAAAGGTAACAACTTCTCCCTCTGTAACTTTCAAAATAATACAGAAGTTCAGAGCTTGGGGTGTGAGTGTGTTTAATTACTAAACACAACAGTTGGCTCAAAAACTGGGGGTTTGAGTAATTTTTTCCAACTGGAAAGACTATTGAGGAAGAGAGCTACAGGGAACTGATTTTTTTTTTTTTTTAATCAATTAGGGTTGATTTTTTAGGAAATATTTGGCTTGAGTGGTTATTGAGCATTTTTAAATGCTCATTTAGGTTATGTGCTTGGCTGGCAATGGTGTAGATGTAAAATCCACATTGCTTTTGGTCCCACTTATCCCATATTTCAGGTTAACTTTAAAGCTAGTCCCTTCTCAACACATAACAGCAAATGAACAGTAAATGCAATCTACAGTAGTAGATTTCATACTGAATATTGGTTTGTTATGCAAAATATGTTAACAAACTGTTTTACTTACTACCTACTGCCTGAGACCAGATTCTCTGCTTGTAATTTCCACCAGATATGTATGACCTATACCCTTAGTTATGGATAATATATTTCCTGCTAGTACAACAAACCCTAATTTTTATTTGCTTCACTAAAGGAATCGCAATAGACAAGAATGGGTTAATCTACTTTGTTGATGGGACCATGATCAGAAAAGTGGATCAGAATGGAATAATATCGACTTTGCTTGGTTCCAATGACCTGACCTCAGCACGACCTCTAACCTGTGATACCAGCATGCACATCAGCCAGGTACTTCTTAGTTGCTGCTAATTTGCAAAGCTGAGCTGGGGATAGAAATTGAAATGCTGCTTTCTTGCCCCTTAAAACAAAACGTGATGGAATGCGTAATGGATATTTAACAGCAGATTTCGGGGAGAAAGCAACCTGTTCCAAGGGCAAGAATTGCTGTGTGTTCTCTTAGCTATAAATGCTGCTGTATTCAATTTTTCTGCCCATAAAGTTCAGTTCAGTTAGAACAGCTAAACTATCAGCAGGAAACATTAAACCTGGCAGTAAATACTGGGAGAATGGCATATCTGTTAGAACTGTCTTGGCATGGTGATGTTTTCTGAATCACTATCTTCCTTAGCCAACTAGAGTGAATGAGAGGATTTATGCAAAACCCCCATATTTTTGTATTTGTCTCAAGAAGCTTGCGTAGGTAAGAAGGGACATCACTAGTGGTATGTTCAAAAAATGGAGTACAGTGTTCCATAATCTGGAAGGCAATACGTTATTGTTGCTACTACAAGAATAAAAGATGCGTACTGTTGTTAAGTATGCATTTAGATATTGATATCCGTCTCTAGCTATTTATGATACAGAAAAATATAGCATTTAACGGAGGGGAAATTCAACCTGTATTATAGTTCCAATGTATCTGGCTTTTTTTCAATAAAATGGATGCCTGAATATTATTCCACTTGCCTCCCTGAAAAGCTTTAGTTTACTGCATGTATTCGTGCCAGTTCTTTTGTCACAATTGCTTACAACAGATGGAAAATATCCCTACAGCACTGTCTAAAACTGAAGGTGTATTAATTAATTTAATCTGCACTGGTTAGCTGTTTAAGAAAACACTTCTATTTGTTTAGGTTCGTCTGGAATGGCCCACAGATTTAGCTATCAACCCAATGGATAACTCCATTTACGTTTTGGATAACAACGTAGTTTTGCAGATCACCGAAAACCGTCAGGTTCGCATTGCTGCAGGGAGGCCGATGCACTGCCAGGTTCCCGGAGTGGAGTACACGGTGGGGAAGCACGCTGTCCAGACCACGCTCGAGTCAGCAACTGCCATTGCCGTGTCCTACAGCGGGGTACTCTACATTACAGAAACTGATGAAAAAAAGATTAATAGGATAAGACAGGTCACAACTGATGGAGAGATCTCATTAGTTGCCGGAATACCCTCAGAGTGTGATTGCAAAAATGATGTCAACTGTGACTGTTACCAAAATGGAGATGGCTATGCTAAAGATGCCAAACTTAATGCTCCTTCCTCCTTAGCTGTGTCTCCAGATGGCACCCTGTATATTGCTGATCTGGGAAATATTAGGATACGGGCTGTGTCAAAGAACAAACCCTTAATGAATTCAATGAACTTCTATGAAGTTGCTTCTCCAACTGACCAAGAGCTTTATATCTTTGATGTGAATGGTACTCACCAGTACACTGTGAGTTTGGTCACTGGAGACTATCTGTACAATTTTAGCTACAGTAACGATAATGATATTACTGCAGTAACGGATAGCAATGGGAATACTCTTCGTATCAGACGGGATCCCAACCGGATGCCAGTGAGAGTGGTCTCTCCCGATAACCAAGTCATCTGGCTGACGATAGGTACTAATGGATGTTTAAAAAGCATGACTGCACAAGGGCAGGAGCTGGTCTTATTTACCTACCATGGCAACAGTGGACTTCTGGCAACTAAAAGTGATGAGACTGGATGGACCACTTTTTTCGAGTAAGTACATAAAATAAAGCCAGATGCCTTATAGTTTTATTGAGTTCTACAGGACCATTTAAAGGATTTCTGAAGGCTGATGAAATAACTGTATAGATGACCCTTGATAACAAAAAGCACAGAAAGATACTTTTAATTTCTCATGCTGTCTTCCTCTGTCTGACTTCTTCTGAAAATTGGGTCTGAATAATTTTGAATTCATTAATTTGAACTTCAGTTTTATATATTTTATA
>VWZG01006252.1:412871-513277 GCA_013396735.1 Grallaria varia
CTGGGTGGGTAGTAAAAGGTTGTGTTTCACTAAGTGGTAAATAATGAGGAAGGATCTCCTGGTTGGCACAGCAGGCTTTCACACAGATGGAACCAGTTGGAGGAAGGTGAGAAAAGAAATGTAGGCCATGGGGAAAACGTTCATTCCTGTAGGAATAAACTGAAAACACAGAAACTATGAGTACCATGTTGGGTACAGGTGCAAACACAACAGTGAGAGGTATCACTGGAACAGTAGGTCTTGTAATTTTACCAACCTCAGAAAAAAATCTTTTCAGTGAATTGCTTTAGCCTGTGTTACAATCATTAAGTCATCAAAGCCTGTTCATAACAGCTAGATTAGCAAAACGTTTTACAGAATCCTCAATTATATTGACTAAGGAAGGTCATGCCAATTTATAGTAAACTAGTAGAACCAGAGTTCACATACAGGTTTTACAGGCAACTTCATCTCCAAATGAGCTGAAATGCAAACTGATACACTAAGCAAAATGTAACAAAAATGCAGCTAAAACCATTATTTCAAAAAAGATCAATGTAGATTTAACACAGATTTTTTTTCAGTCATCTCTGCCAACTGGAAAAATATGGGGATTTTTAAATCACATGCAGGACACGATGAGGTTGGGTTAAAAAGTGTCTATGAGGGAGTGGAAGACATTAGTATGATAAGTAAAAGTGTTAGAGGGCCCTTAGCTAAACTATTCAGGATTACAAAGAGCATCATGAAAATCTGGTCAGTCCTTCTTCTTTTTTTCTTTTCCCCTCTTCTTTTCCCCTATCTTTATGATGAAATGCAATAGCAACTGCTGCCAAGGTCAGAGCCTAAAAAAAAGCTTTCATTTCAACACACATGATAAAGAAAATAAAGTGCCAGTGTCAGGGAGTGGCAGCAAAGCCAAACATCTGTGTTCTGAGATAACTTCATATTTCTGTCAGTATACATTTGGCTGAGGCAGTGTGCAGGAGGACTCTGAGCACCTGTATCTACTCTCCAGCCTTTACACATGCCTATCAGAGACACAAGAGCAGCAGGTGCTGCTTCACTGCATATTGTGTCCTGAAGTGGAGACAGGGCTAGAAGTGCTGATCCCTAACAAAGGCAGCAGGTGGGATGGGGCTGCTGCCAGTTTTAAGGTATTCTTACAATAATCTGTCAGTTGGCAGGGGTTTGGTAGCGGGCACATTCCCAAAGCATTAGCACACATCTGTAATATTTAATTGTGCATTGGTGCATCCGCTATGTATCTTTTTAGGTCCTGCCAAGAGGACACAAAAGCACAGTGAGGATACACAGGGGAACAAGAACATGTTCGATTGGGAGGGCATGTGTTCTCCTTCCCATGAGTTAGCCCTGTTCTGTATGCTGAGAGGCCAAAGCACAGCTTCAGATGAGCTGAGAATAGCCATTCTTTTCCACAGAGAGTTAATTTGGTGTTTAACTGTGACACACACAACTACTTGTTTCCAGTTGGGCAAGACAGTCAGTTTGGGGGATAGTGAAGTTTTGTACAGAAATTAAGGCATCTGCTGGGTACAGCAGGCACTTTAAATCATGCTGGCATTCATACTGGCTAATTGAGGACCTCGAGTTTTAATCAGGGCAATAATTTCTCACCATGTTGCCTGTAGTTTTCGTGTACCCTACTGCGGTGTACCACAGAAGTAGCTGGTGACTCCTGAATGTATCTTAATGATATCTGCATGATCACAAAAAAAGTCGATGATATTCACTATCAAGTGGTTGATAGGTCTGTATTTTTCCTCATAGGGAGAATTTAGGGTAGCATGTGTCTTGAAGTACATAGCTATTTCCTGAGTCTGTAAATAGCCGTCTTTCACACCTGACCTGCTTTATGCAGACTTTCTGGTCTGAGTTAGGTTATGTCCAGCTGGTTTACGGAGAACCCAAAGGGCAGGCTATTCCCCTCAGTAACTATTATTTCCAAGCTGTTGCTTATGCACTTCCTGAACAATTACCTCCGACCAATGTCTCGTTAGAATTCCCAAGCTGAAGTAATTGCAGAGAAAGCTAGGCAATTTCACTCTCCCTGAATTTGCAAGTGTGTGAGGCTTTTGCGGAGGCAAAGATATCTATCTCCTCCCTGTAGCCACGGTGAAGCAGTAATCTGTTTAATTGCAACAAGGAAGATTCAGATTAGACATTTGGAAAAACTTCACTGTGAAGATTTTGGAGCCCCGGAGCAGATAACAACGATAGTGACCCCTTGCCCTTCACAGACTGTCTTTAAGAACAGATTAGACGTCTTTCAGGACCAATGCAGGAAGAACAGATCCTGCCTTGGGGTAGAAGTTAGACTGCATGACCTCTCAAGGTCCCCTCCAGTAATGTTTTCTATGAAGCTCTGTAAAAGTTAATCCCAAAATAAAAAATGCACTGATTATATAAAGCCATAGGGAATAAGGGTGGAGGGCATTGGGCGGGGAAAGCACTGTGTTATTTTTCTTGCCAAAACAGCATTCTTTAAAAACATCCACTGGGCATTCTAGGTACTTGCTTCTTTTTAACATAAAATCCCCATACACCAAATTTGTCTGTATATTTCCCTTTTGAAGAAGAGATAGTTGTAAACACAACTATTTTGCCATTTTTCATTTTGAGGTCGAGTATTATTGTGACCTTTTGGTCCTGATGATTTGTAACATTAAATCCGACCAGGCTGGGTTTCTAGAGGTTTTTGCTACTATTGCCAAAATAGATGGAAACCATGTGTGTCATAGAGGGGTTGTGTGGGAGTGGCATGCTTTACGAGTGTGTGTCTCTCAGCTTCTGCATATTCCCTTTTGTAGGTAGTATGGGCTAAAACATTTTCAGCTGAAGTGTTTTCTGTTGAAAAAAATGAAGTCTTGTTAAAACAGAAAGGTTTTCCTCAAACATCAGGTGAGGAATAAGAAATTATGAGAAGAAATAATTCTGACTTCTTTGTATGGCTGAATTATTTCACCCCTTGGCTGTCACACGTCTGTTTAAATGGCAGAAGATACAAGGAGGAAAAGTACTGTGGGTTTAGTACTAAAAAGTTCAGCCTTTGGAGCAATTCAGGAATAGCTTAAACTATTTTCCTGTGCAGATCTGGTTGTACAACTGGAGTGTGGATCCAAAGAAAGTAGATCATTTCAGTTGAGCTCTCAGTGATTTGAGAGCAGATTTATGAAAATTATTTAATCTTTTCTTTCCTTTTTCAGAACTTTTCAGTAAAAAGAGGAAATCTTTGAAAAAAGATTGTATCCCAAAAGTTGGCAGTCAGTGCTCTGGCATATACTAAAGCATTTGGCCTTGTTTCTTTTCATGGCTTTTTTCCACAGTTTAAATCACAGTAATAGCAGATCCAAAAGAAGTTTACTTCTTTATTTCATGTAGCCCGGACACTAATTAATCTATAGTTCATTGTATTTAGTCTCCTCTTTGCCTGAAGAAGGGAAGGACTGACATATGGGAAATTTCTTTTTTTAGACTGTAGTTTTACAGTTAAACTGTAAGCACTAGCCTGAATTACTTAGGATATAATATAATCTGGTTTTTTGTTTGTTTACAGACTTTGGGGTTTTTTTAACATCTTTATGGTGAAATGTATTTGTAAATTTCTCTTTTGTTAAGGGTTGTAGTTTGCTGGTCAAAACTAGCACCTTGTATTTCAAGAATGAGTACTTCTGTAAAGCACTGTTACACAAATTCATAGTAACTGTTATATGTTTTCAAAGGTTTAAAAGCTTACTAAATAAAAATTACATTAACAGAGCATTTACAAAAATGATTGAAAATACATGCATACTTAAAAACCAGTGGAGCCATATGAAGCTAAAATTCATCCAGATTAGATTTTATAATGGAATTATCATATTAAACAAGGTATAAAAGTAATCAGCCTAATCGAATTCTGCTATAAATTTGTGAGATATCTGAGCTGGAAACTATTAACTATATCTGCGTGTTATGTATGCATAATACGAACATTTAAACAGATAAATCTTAAAAATTAAGCTAATTATATGCATATTAGCATTTTGAAAATGCCACTTCCAGACTAGCCTATATGACATTATTTCTGTGCAGCAATTTCCATTCTGAGTTTACATACAGATGGTTAAGCCAGGTGCATAAAAAGAGTCATTTCTCTGGACCTAAGTTTTTGAAGTATCAGAAGGGAATGCCTAATAAGCTTTGGAAGTGCCCATGCAGTCGCTCAGTCTTGTAGGTCGGGCCAGCCCCCAGCCTGCAACCCCAGGTCTCTGGCAAAGCTCTGGAATGCCAGCAGTTTCCAGCCGGGCAACGGAGAAGCCCTTTGGCTGAATCGCTGGCCTGCTGCCATGCCAGCCTATGGCTGCTTTGTGTTCCTCAGGTTGCTTGAGGAACTGGCAGAGGCTGCTCCACAAGGGAGAATCCCTCCAGGGCAAGCAGGCAGCCTTAGCTGTCTGGGCAGCACCTGCTGAGGTTGGGCTGCGCTGCGAGGGCTGCAGTCCATGTGTCGTCCTTCCTCAGAGGTGGCATAGAACAAATTGTGGTCATCCCAGTGTCAGGTGCCTGGGATCTGTCCCTCTGCAGTCACAGCCCAGGTGCTTCTGCAGACTCCTCAGTAAAAAGACAACTGTTCCTTCATCTCACGGCTCTCCTGGAAGGTTCAGGCTGCGTGTGCTCCTCTTAGATATGAAATAATTCCAGTAGCCACTGTTTCTTATCTCTTTTAAGCTTTCTCTCATCTTCCTCTCCTTTTGGAAGCAGTATCAGCAGGCAGAGATCTGATCCTGACTAAGATGGCTCCTCCTCTCTGGAAATTCACTGCTTTTCTTCCGTGTCTCTTTTTTAGCTCTCCAGACCTCCTATTATGTTTCCTTACTTTCTTACCTTGTATCTTGCTCCTTCACATATCTCCCATTATTTCCCTAAGGTGTGTTTGACTTCCCTGCTTTTCCTTTCCCAGTGGTGCATTTCTTCTCAATCCCCTCCTGTATGTCTTGACAGTCCATCCAATGTTTCCCCAGGCACTTCATGCCTTGAGCTCATTTGTCTTCTCCTTCCCCTCCTCCCTCTCCCACTCAATCCTTGTCTCCAAGGGAATGCAACAGAAACCAAAGAGAGTGACCTTAGCAAGCACAGCCCTTACAAGTTTACTTTGCTCCCATAGTTAAATTAACAAGTTTTCCAGCTATTCTGGAAAGGTGGTGAAATCATGCAGAATAGGAAATCCTTACAAAAATTTATAGACTAGAGAGAATCACTGGCAAAAATCTATTTTCACTGCATGTTATGGAGTATCACCCTTTACATTTTATTAACAATGCGTTCAGTACTGTGGTTTCCCTAAAACTCTGTGATACAGATTAAGATATTGCCTCTGGCTTGGACTTGTTTAGTTTCCCCAAGTACCAGGCACATCATCTGTAGCTGTCAGCATTTGGCAACAGAGAACAGATGATATTTTGCAGCTTTTCTCTTGCTTCATCTTAATACATTGCTTGTGGAGTCTGACTTGGAAATACCAAGATTTGGCTGTGGAAAAGTCTGTGGAACTTATGCTGAAAGATTTCATTTAGATAAGAGCAAGTATTTAATTTTGATCAGGTTAAAATTATCCCCCAATAGCAGTGTAATTCAATTCCACTTTTACTGTATATAAAGAGGTTCAAAATTCAGTTTTCATAATTAATATTTCTATACCGTTTCCTGGAACGTTTGTGGGGTTTGTTTTCTGTAACATTTGTGTTTCTATTTGTGTTAATTTTTCTATCCCATTTATTTTTCAGTAATATGGATATCTAAAAATGCCTAGTCTTCTTTTTTCTTGCTGTTTTGGGGCTATCATTCTAATTTGATTCTGTTGTCTTACAAATACCAGAATTTTGTACAAAACTGTAATTGGGATTTTTTATCACTGCTAAACAACATTATCTGAACGTCCTTGGTATCACAGTGCTTTTTAGATATTTTTATCCTTTCACCATCAACAACTTTTTGTACCTTCTGCTTTTACTGCTGCTGCTTCTTGCTTCATCAGTGTAAAACATAGTGGCTATAAAGTAATTAGCCATACTCATTCAAGCAGTTTTGTTTAGCAAATTGTCATGGTCTTGCATTGATTTTTGTGGCATCACATGAGCCCTTGATTGCAAACTGTGACTTACAAGTGCAGAGTCTTTATTCTTGCCATATTATATATACTGAAGCAACAAAAGACATATTCTCTTACTTAACTGTCTCTGAACTGTCTTTGTGGGAATATTTTTGAGATATCCAATTCTTGCATAAGTGCCCCTTTAGCCACATTGCCTGGCACACTGCAGCACGCAATACATATATTTCTCTCTTAAAGCTTATTTGCTTCTCCTGCTCCCCACATGACACAAAATGAAGATTTAGTAGGCATAACCCTCTCTCACCTCTTCATGTAGATCCATGGAAGCAAGGCTGGCCAAAAGGCAATTAAAACTTTTCCCCTCTATTCAAACAAGGTAAGTTTCCCCCCTACCCAAAGAGAACTTGTAGGGAAAAATATCAAGCTGACATGTTTGATTTGTTTTTTTGAACTCTCCCCTGAATACATCAATATTACACAAGTATGTAGCCATGTTTCATGCAACATGCAGTTTCTGAGAGGAACATAGTTATGGTTGTGCTTGCTGACTGTACTTACCATGTTTCTTCTTAAGATAAATCATTAACTGCATTTTTAACATTTCCATCTTCAACTTGCTTCAAAGAATATAGGTTATGATTTCTCAATTTTCTAAACTGGAACTTAACTTCGGAGTAAATTTCATAATTATAATACATGTTATATAATTTAGTCTTGTAAGACTTGTGTTGACAGTGGAGCACACAGACTTGCTGTTTCAGACTCATTCTGCTTAGTACAAAACCAGCCATGTTAAAGGTAATTCATTGATAGATAACATTAGATAGCAATGTGACATTTTTTTAGTGAAGTGCAGTGTGTCCCCTAATTGCCCTTATAGCAGTAATATGTCTTGTCTCATAGACATTTACCCATTTCTTCATTCTTCAGTGCTACTGTTCCTTATCCTTAGAACTAGGCTAAGAAATAAAAGAAGACCTGAGAAACCACTGAATGTATAATAATATCAAAATAGCAATGCTGAAGACATGTAGCAATATTATTACACCTTATATGTATGAGAAAAGAAGAATTGCTTTGATTTCTGTCAAGAAAATTAGTGTGTGATGTCTCCATGGTTTTGGGAAGCACTTAGAAGTAAAGATAACACAGAAAAAAAAAAACAGTTTTGTTTGTATTAATGAGATAAATGTTCTGCATTGTCAATCCAGTCAGATCTGCTAAGGCTCCAGCAAGTATCCCTTTCACTTCTGGCTTTTTCAGGGACTTAATAATACCATTTGTTCTGTTATTGGCATGTTAATATTCTTGTTCCATGTTAATTTTCTTTGTCACACAGAAATCAGGGAGGCTATAGTCAAGCTAACTCACATTCCTTCACCGGAAACCTGGTGTTATCAGGGTGGAAGGGCAGCTCCAAACTGCATGTGAAAAGACTATTCTCTATTTTCAGTCACGCTGTATTCAAGCACATTTTCAAGCCTCGTAAAGAGATTTGGTCTTCCTTGATGTCCCCAGTGAGGCCAGACTTTAAGAAGCCTACAAGGCACATGCAGTTTAAAGTCTTACCTTTGGAGTCTCCTCCAAAGAGGGGAGGGTTTCTCACTTTTGAAGCCTGCATTGGTTGGGTATGACTTGTTCTCTGAAGGAATAAGGATGTTATTCTAAATTAACCACAGAACATGAATCTAGCAATAATTGTTTACTGTGTTGGTATTCCACTGTCCTAAAAGAAAAAAATACAACTGTATAATTTTGTTTTTCTGTTACTAAATTTGCTTTTCAAACATAATGTAATTTAATATGTTGGTTATGTCCACTTTTTGTGACCCTTTCAAAACAGCTTCATGTGAGTTTTTACCTTTCAAAATTAAAGGAAAAGAAATAACTAACAAACAAAAAACCCACCAAAACAAACCACCAAATAAGAATTAAGGAGGAAAAAGGCAGCATTAGAGCTTATTCTGTGTACAAAATATCTGGCCAAACAGACCAGCCTTACATCCTTTATTCAGTAAAGGCCTGTGCACTCAGCTCTGATAGTGTAAACAGACCTTACAGCAAGGGACAATCTGTCATACGAAGTCTATACACACCAACATTTCTTTTATTTGAAAGGCCTTACTCAGGTATTTATATGAACAAGGCACACAGTTTATTTGTACAGTAACAGATGAGCTAAGAAGGCAGGGGGAGGTGACACAGAAACAAACCGGCAGCATCGACGAGCCCTGAGATTAAAGACACCCAGCACAGGAAGCTGCTATGGGACTGAAGCTGGCTCTGCACACCCTGGCAAAAATCAGAGTCCAGTCCCTGCGAGCCCCACAGGGCTCAGGGGCAGTGGATTCCCATTAGAGTGAAGTTGAAAAGCAAGGGATGAGTGTTGATGTCTTGTAGATAAAAGGCTCATTACTGTAATTTAGTCTCATTTCATAAGAACAAGCCCCCTTCAATGGCTCCTGAATTGGCTGCACTGCTGGGGCACACTCCCAGCCCTGGGAAGCTGCCCCATCCCCCAGAATGCTTCTCAGGGAAGCCACACTGCCCACATCCTGCTGCTCAGAGTGGCCCCCTTCCCCCAGCACATACACTGGAGTTGTTCTTCCTGCTCTTCAGAAAACACCATCATCATTAATGCTATTTATTTGTGCGAGTTCTAGTGCAATGTAAGATGTGTGTCAGAGATGTGCATTATGAACAATTTCTTGCGTTTGTGAATCCTTACGTGAATATAATACGGCAGGTGCTTGCTGCAGCAATCAGCACAGCGTGGAGGACTGCAGTACTGTACAGCAATGAGTGACAAGTTTGGCAGTCTTCTGGCAAAAAGTAAAGTAGTCCCAGCATGCTAAATTCCTGTATTGGTTCTTTCACTGCAAAGCACCTCTCCCTCCTGATACCTGTCTCCAAATATGTGGAAGGCATTTTGGATAAGACTGTAAATGTGGTCAGTCTTAGTGCAGCACAAGCACTGAACTCCAGCTTGTTTGCCTAGTTGTGCAATGAAGTGGAAAATGAGCATCAAAACCTTCTGCATACAGAAGTGAACAAGCTATCATGGAAAGGGTGTTGATTCATTTCTTTGAGCTCCCCTTCCAACAGACACATTTCCTGCAGTGATTCTCATTCAGAGTGTGCCTGTTGTTTTGCAGATGAGTTATGGCTGTCAAGAAGGGCCTATTTAAGTGAATTGTTCACGCCTGGTGTGCTGAATGCCAGTTTACAAAAAAAGACTAAAAACTGTTCTTTTAACATTATGACAAAATAGACACACCAAAAAAAGAAAAAACCTCAAGAGCTGCAGTTATAACAGGATAAGGTGAAAAGAAAAATTGTCAATCACTTTCGAGCTGAGGAAATCTCTTCATTAAACCTGGACTGAAAAATTTGTCCTGACCACATTGCTAAGATAAAAGACCATTACCTGAGTTATTTAACCAGCTGTGCATCAGTAGCATAAGACTTTCCCAGATGAAAACAGGATAAAGACCCTTTCCCCATGGAAAAGCCATCAGATAAAGGAATAGGGAAAGTAGACCAGCTGCTGAAATTGAAGCTTGCGTTGTCTGACACTTGGTTGGACAGGACAGAGCAATTTAGCTGATACTAAGACTTTAAATGACCTTTTAGCTTCTGTCATTTTGTGATTTTTTTTTTATTTTCTGCCCAAAATTCATTAAAAAACAAGTAGACATAGAAATTCCTGTCCAGAATTTGGCTGCTGGCTCCAGTTTAATTTAGCTCTTTCCCAGAAACATTCCTGGACCTATTTTCTGTTATTCCTGTTCATCTACTATTTTCTCAGAGCTACGCACAACAGAAGGGAAAAGGAAAATGAAAAGGGGAAGGGATGGGGAAGAGGAGAGGAAGAGAGGAAAGGAATAATGACAGAAGGAAAGGGACAAGATAGGAAGGAGGCTTTATTTTACCATAAATTTAGAATTCTGTAAGGCTGGAAAGAATATTGATTTATTTTTTTCATAGACTCATAGAATATCCTGATTTTTAAGGGACTCAGAAAGATCATTGAAGTTTGACTCCTGGCCCTGGCCAGTGCACCATATGCCTGAGAACATTGTAAAAATACTCCTTGAACTCTGTCAAGCTTAGTTTTGTGATCATCTCACTGGTGAGTCTGTTCGAGTGCCTGACCACCCTCTGAACAAAGAACCTTTCCCTAGTATCCAACTTAAACCTCCCCTGACAGAGTTTCATGTCCTTCCCTCAGGCCCTGTCCCTGGTCACCACAAAGAAGAGATCAGTGCCTGACCCTCTGCTTCCTCTTGTGCAGAAGCTGAGACTACAATGAGGTCTCCCCTCAGTCTCTCCTTCTCCAGGCTGAACAGACCAAGTGCCCTCAGCCACTCTTCATACGGCTTCCCCTCAAGGCCCTTCACCATCTTCACTGCCCTTCTTTGGACACTCTCTAGTAGCTTAGTATCTTTCTTATATTGCAGTGCCCAAAACTGCACACAATACCCAAGGTGAGGCTGCCCCAGTGCAGAGCAGAGCCGGACAATCCCCTCCCTCGACTGGCTGGCGATGCTGTGCCTGATGCCCCCCAGGATATGGTTGGCTCTCCTGGCTGCATTTTCTCTCTTGCTTAAAAGTATTCCAGATAAGAACGAGGGAAAAATGCTATCCCTTCTTAGACAACAAGAAAAGTCAAAAAACAAATCCCCTTATTATTATTTACAAGCTACTAATATACATCAAATTGTCATTTGCTTTCTTCTTGTTAAGGAAAACAAAACAATATTAGGAACACATACTGCCATCATATTTTTTTACTGTTCATGTTTTTAAAAAAAGGTATTGTTACATCTCCAAAGGAAGTTATACTTTAATATCTCAGGTTTCCTTACCTATTTTTACTGGGAAATCACAAGCAAGATGCTAAATCTTTTGAGATGTCAGATGTGTGGAAATAAAGGCATATGTGCATACAGTATTCCCATTAATATTATTATTTTAAAGGCAAGTTATAAATGAGTAGATATGAATCCGCTCAAGTTTCAATGAGACTAAATAAGAAATGCAAGGAAAAAAAAAAGAAAAAGGAGAAATAATTTGTCTGTCCGTGCATCTGTAGGTAATTGTCACCTTTTTCACTCTTGCCAGGCTCATTCAGTCCCTCTTCAGACATATAAAATCCAAAATGCATATTGAAATGATGAAAGCAACATAGAAATGGAGTAAAGTAAAATAAATAGCAAATTTCATTATGTTCACTTTGAAAGTTTTTTTCTTTCTTTCAACAAGCCACAGAATGGTTCAAAGTAGCCAAAACTAGAGCTTCCAGTAAGTTCCCATGCCCAGTTTTAAACCAGTGGAGGACAGGAGAGCTCCATACAGGTGATGAAATGATAATAAAAGTGATGGTATATGAACTATGGAGTTCTATCCTTTTGATTGGCAAGACAACCATTTTGATACTGGTTGAGGATGCAGTGAAAGTGCTATTAAAGTGGCTTCTCTTTACTGTAGTTTTCCAACTTGGAATTCACTATTTGGGAGGGACTAAATCTGCAGTGTGCTACAGAGGCCGAATACAAGTGAAAGAATGTATTTGAAAACTAAAACTCTTTAATGTTAAGGACAAAGGTCCTCTCTGTAAATGTAACTTGATGGCCTCGACAAGCCAAATGAGACATTTCATTGCCAGGTTGGGACAGATTTTTCAGTGTGTTGTCAGTGTGCAAGGCACTTAAGACAACAATATGTTGCACTCCTGAGCATTAACTTTGAACTTTCTGTTCTCACCTGCCAAAGAGCGGCGCTCTGGTATATAAGGTTTCCCATTAATAGTTTGAAACAAGTGGGGTAATGTTTCGTAAATTTTTTAGCCACTCTTGATAATTTGAGATGCATAGAGGAAATACCTGATGTGTGTTGAGTGAGAGTGTAACAGTACTTTTACTTCTACTGTCAAAATGATACATGTCTATATTAGAAAATGCATTCATGCCTCATTTCTCTGTTACAGTATCCCAACTGATAGTATAATCTGTAACCACTCTTTAAAATACACATTTGCACTCTATGCCTTGTTATCTGAAATGTGCAGGAACTAGTGTACCTTAAATTTCAACCTGATGTGTTTACAATAGCAAAAAAGCCCAAAACAAACAAACAAACAAACAAACAAACCACAAAAAAACCCCTACACAAACAAAACAGAATCTATTTTGTTAAGGGAGTGTGCTGTAGAGGTCTGTGAAAAAACACTATCAGTCATAACTTAGCAATTGGCTTCAGGAACAGCCTTTACTGTACACTTTAATTCTACAGCACCCTATTTTACATTGAAGTAACTTCTGATATAAAACTTTAATAATACCCTGCAAGTTGGGGTTGAGCTACATGTGCTACAGACTAAGGTACAATGCACATGAGAAACGAGTCAGAAATAAAGAAAGTAGGACATTTCCATCTGTGGCAAGGCTTACCAGGAAGTTATTACTGCAAAGTGAATTGTCCTACATAGCCTAGAACAGAAAATGGTCTGGGAAGGCATGTAATTAAAACTGAAGTAGATGAACAATGGAAGAAAGAATTCCAGCAGGTAAAGTGCAAAAGGTCAAGAATCTGGGAAGCTGATAATCATTATTTCTGAGAAATTCTCACTGCAGAAGTGGAAAAATGTGGTAGTGGCAGATCATCCTAAAGAAGAAAAAGAATTTGATCTAAGGGGAACTTAACTAGCGGCGGTGGCAGATGCACCCACTGCTCTCTTCTGTAGTTATTGAGTATTTACAAAGATTGGTACATTAATGCAAATGGAAATGAGTTGGTGGGATTAATGTACCTGAGGTCACACACAGGAAGCAAGTTTCTTGCTTAGATTCTTCAAAAGTTTATGTGCAACTTGCTCTTGAGGAATTGAAGAGGTTGGTTGAACAGCTTTGCTGTGGAGCCTGGCATAGGAGAAAGATCAGCAGGCTCTATGGTAACACGTGTGCCTGAGCTTATGTTTGGATGAAAGGATCAAAGAGGCTGTGAAATGCCAAATATAGGCACTCACCCTCTAGACTTCAGATCTCATTCCTTTTAGGGCAATTTCAATATTAGAACACTAGGCAGATAAAAAGAAATCTCTCAGTCTAAAACTGACAATCTTGGATGAATAAATTCACCTTGGCAGCAGAATGTAAGGATATTTGAATGTAATAAGAAAAATGGCTGCAGAATGCCTAAAGGTATGAGTGATGTTGCTATGCTGTGATTGATAAAGCTTTGATTGTGGGCAAGAAGATAGCAAGTATAAAGGAAGTTAAGTATTCGAAGTGCAGCGAACAAAATGAAGGACACACATTGCAATCCGTCCTAAAACGGAATATGTAATGAATTGTAGAAAGGCCTATTTCTCCTTTTCCTTTTTGTTCCAAGCTAGAAAAGTATGAGAAATCCTATTCTTACCTTTCACATCTCAGTCACATTTTCTTCTTGCACTAGGACACCTGCACCAAGCAATCATGGCTTTTAAGATTCTTTCAGCTTTAAAGTCATGTTTTTAGAACATGAATGTGTAGCATGATTTTTTGCCGATCTTTGAACTCTCCCCCACTGTAATAATATTAGCTGCTTATCTCAGGCTCATGATGTGCTTTCAGGTATTTATGAAAGACGAGACCAGTTCAGGAACTATAGGCACAGAGTGAAAAATAATAATGTGGAAGCAAGAATGCACTGAAGCCACACACTGCACTGAATACTACTGATGTGTAGCGTTTTCCAACCCAAGTGGTATACTGAGAAATATGGTAATTAATTTCTCACAAATACTGTGATTAAAATGGTAAAAAGTTCTTACAGGGAAATCTTACCTTCTGGGGCTTTAGTAAACATTGTTTGAAATAAAGACCAGTACTTGGCAACTGGAATCAAAGGATGCAAGTAATTCTGAACAAAGTAATTTGATACCATTTTCAAACATAAAGCAGAAAATAGAAAAGGACACTAATTGGACAATATATGTTCCCCAAGGACTTGCAAAGGGAAGTTGTGCATGAAAATAAAGTTCTTGGAAATGAGGAATGAGACTGAAGGTCATGAATAGGCCAGCAGTCACATTCATGCACAAGGAATATTGGTATTTTTGTTTCGGTCTCCCACATAAATGGCTTGCCAAGTCTAGTATTTGAAAAAGACCCACAATTAGGGTTAGAAACACAGTGAAAGAAACACCATTATCTTGAAATGTACTTAGCTTCAAAAAATAAGTTTCCCCACTTGACTTCCCTGGCTTTGCAGTATGGTTTCTGATCTTTAAACATTCTTTTGTTTTCCCTGTTGCTAAGTGAAAGTCTTATATAAACAAAGGAAATCAACTGTGTTAAAAGGATGGAAATGACTGTATGCAAAAAGCTGTCAAATCTACAGAGTAAGCAAACTGGAAGAAGACATTTCTTAACCTAATCCTTTCAGTTACACCAATGCTGTGCAGTACTTATGCTGTTCAGAGAAAGTTAGTGTGGTGTGGGTTAAAACTGTTGGGGATTAATTCTTTCAATTTAAGAAAAAGAGTTTCTGTAGCCTCAGTGATATGCTTGAGGCTTTGGAGGGGTTTTTTTGTTTGTTTGTTTTGCTTTGCTTTCCCAGAAGGAGCAATTCTGATGATAATTGTCAGCATGAAATGTCTAGCACACTGTGAGGACCTACAGGGTCACGTTCTAGTTACTTTCAGAGACTAAGGCTTCCTTCATCTTCCTACTGCACAGTCACAGGAGAGGAATGGAAAACTCCAAGAGCAAGCAGTTCATCTGTGGACATGGAATCATCTTTGGATACTTGTTTCTCTCCCTTGCAGGCTATACTTCTAAACAAGGAGCTTCAGCTGAACACCTAGACTGACAACTCAAAACTGTAGTACTGGAAGAGCTAATCTTGAAGACAAATTTTGTGACCAGAAGCTCACATAATGCTTTACCTCTCTGTACTGTGACCACAATGCATATTTGGATGTGAGCATGGTCTCCAGTCATGTACCAATGGAGTACATCTAACACAGCATAAGAAAAGACTTGTTTAGATGTCATAGATGATCTACTTCAATTACAGAAATTGTGTCTACCTGTTCATATTAAATGGATACATAGCCATTGGTTTAAATACATGTCAGTAGGGCCAGAAAAAAAAAAATCTTCCACATGGTTTGTGTCACAATGCTCAAACTATAATCCACAAGCAGTTAACAAGTTAATAGATACTAGCTGTTCTGGTTTGCAGCTACAAGCAGCTTAAGTAGACTAAATGTCACTCCAGATTCTGTGTCTTAGTAATACAAGGGATGTTAAGCACTCAGGAAAAGGAGGACAGGTGGTCTGCATAATCATTGAATAGGAAAGACCCAAGAGACACTCTTATTAAGATACCCTTTTTACAAAAAATGTTGAGGAGTTCTACAAAAACAGCAAAATCTAGTTCAGTAATAGGGAGTGAGTACAGAATGCTACAGAATTTAGCACCAATAAATATGCTTCCTTTGAAATGGTGAATTAGATGTGCAGCAGGATCTGGTCACACTTCAAAGAATAATATGCAGAGCTGAAGATCCATCTGTTTGCTCTTGCTATCACCATTGAGGCTGCTGTATGTTAAGCAGTCTTTTGACTACTTCAAAGCACGTTTGAAGTCTTTGCTGTGCCTATCCCATACACAGAAAAAAAAGCAAAAGTGCTTAACAATATGAGTAGCTGGTATTTTTGTTCATTTTACTTGTAAGTGAAAACTATTTGTTCCTGCTATGTATCATTTCTGGACTCTTTTTTTTTTTTTTTTTTTTTTTTTTTTTTTGTTTGTGTGTGTGTGTGTGGTTTGTTGTTTGGTTTTTTTTAGCTACGATAGCGAGGGCCGTCTAACAAACGTTACATTCCCAACTGGAGTCGTCACTAACCTTCACGGGGAAATGGAAAGGGCCATTACAGTAGACATTGAGTCATCCAGCAGAGAGGAAGATGTCAGCATCACTTCCAATTTGTCATCAATAGATTCTTTCTATACCATGGTGCAAGGTACTGTAAACAAAAAATTTCTCAACAGATACTGACCTGAAAATGGTACAACTGGCTTCAAATTGAAGTGAAACTTTAGGGGCATAGAGTTTGGAGGAAGGATTGATACATACACTGTTTTACTCATATATAGAAAGAACTATTCGGGGAAAGAGGAAGGTGCAACAAAAGTAGAATTAAGTAAGTCTTCTAACCAAATAGCTCTTGTAAACAGCTATGGGAAGTAGTCAGAATACCTACTTTCTATTAAAAGGAATCTTAGAAAGTTTGAAAGGAAAATATGCACTGAAACAGCACGAAGTGAGATTTTAGCTTTAAAATAGCATGTGATGTCCCAGCAACCACATCCTTGCAAAAGTGAGTAGTCATATATGCTCAGGATTAGGTCAAAAATGCCTTATGAAACAGCAGAAAAAAGTTTTGTGCCATTCTGAAGAATATACTGTCAGGATGTGATTTTTTTAAGTGTTAAGGGACTTTGATGAAGATCCTAAAGGCATTTGTCCTCCTATGTCATACAGATATTCTTAACAATCTCAGTCTGGCTGTTTATTACCATTGGGTCAGTTACGTGAGGTCAAGGTGTTACATGAACTTATTGCATAAAGTGTGCAGAACAAAGGCAGAGTCTTAGCCTAGTCTTAACCTGTAATTTTCTTGTTGGCCTTTTCAGATCAGTTAAGAAATAGCTACCAGATTGGTTATGATGGCTCCCTGAGAATCCTGTATGCCAGCGGCCTGGACTCACACTACCAGACAGAGCCGCATGTGTTAGCTGGCACTGCCAACCCAACCATGGCAAAGAGAAACATGACCCTCCCAGGAGAGAATGGGCAGAACCTGGTGGAGTGGCGTTTCCGGAAAGAGCAAGCCCAGGGAAAAGTCAATGTGTTTGGCCGAAAGCTTAGGGTAAGCATACAAGCATGCATGGTATCTACTGCATTCTCATTAAGGAATGAGGAAATATCTACATTCCTATAGGTATTGCCATCCAACGACCACAGAATATTTACTATAGACAAGTTGACTGTAGATCTGGAAGTACTTGTTTTTATTACTTCATTTGTTGGCTGTTTTTACCTATTAATTGCACTTTTCTGTGGAATTTAAACTGTTGTTTTTAGCTTGGAATAGCTAAAAAGAATAATTTTCTGTGTTCCTTCACTGTTTTTGTTTCTGGTACGGCATTAACTGAACTGATTCTGAATCGGGTTTTAAATTATGCTACCATAAGTTAGCACAATCCTTGGATTTTATTTTTTCTTTTATTTTAAATGAAAATTGTACTAATGCTTATTTATGGTAGAAGGGGGTTAACTTTGTGTGCATGTATATGGCATACTCCTCTAACATATGTCTTTACCATTTTGTTGGCATTTCTTTTTCCTATACAGTGAGTGAAATAGAAGTAGGAAGCAAACAATGATTTATGACAGCCATTTGGTAAAGACAACATAGATTAAGCATTTAAAATTGTATTGCCAGCAGACCATTTCAAGACCACATCAGAGGTCTGACTTACTATTAGAACTGAACTCAGTTCTTTAAAATAAAGCCTAGGCAGTGTATCAAATGAAGGTAAGTAATTTCAGACCACTCCTTGCCATTTGAAATCTTAAAATATTTCATATGTTCCATTGGAACAAGAAAGGAGGAGATGCTGTCATGCAGATTATATTAATCTCTACCACTTTTTCTACAAGAATGGATTTTTTTCCAAAAAGGAAGAATGATTATGCACAGTATCTGCTGCTTAAGAACAACATACTAGGACCCATCTGTGGCAGCTGTCTTACATGGATAAGGAAGAGGAAAAGGAAGCCATGCTTCTGGAGCTCATCCTTGTGGTTCTGGCTCATAGGCATGTCATTACATAGCACAGTGGCATAATACACCTGCCAATTCATTTGTGAAAGAAGCCCAAGAGAAAATAAAATAACCATACCAATGGCATTTGGTTTTGGCAGTGAAACAAATCACCATGAGTGCAGTTCTCAAAACTGAAGCAAAATTTTGGCATTCAAGTACAGAGGAGGTAAAAGAAATGTCATGGGCAGCTTCAACTTGGAGGAGTTAACACCAAAAAAAAAAACGATCAGAGAAAAGGGAAAGATTCAACAAGATGGGGGGGGGGAGGGAGAATGAAAATTATATATTAGGGTATAATAGTCATTTTAAAGGAGTAATTAAAATTAGTAATTAAAAGTGTATATACAAATGAGAGAAGTAGGGCAGGCAGAGAATAGGAGCTAATAGGAGAAAAATGTCTCAAAAAAAAGGAAAGAAATTTGTCAGCAATGGGAAAAAATGCAGGTTTTGTGAAATTGATTTACATGGGAAGATATTACTGAAATGTCACTTAGGGGTGGGCGGGGATGTGTAGGAAAGTAGAAAAAGAAAACAACAGAAAGAACAGGAATAACTTATGGAGCTCATCATTTCCATCTACAGACAGATATGTCAGTAACATTTTGCTGCAGAGAAGACAAATGTAGACAAAAACCAGTGACAAAATGTATTGCCAGGCAATGTACTCATATCTATGACATTTCCACTGTGTTACATATATGAAGTATCTAACATTACAAAGTACACTCTCAGGTAGTCTCTTGGTCTTCTATCTTGTATTAGTTCTTCCCACTACTTGTAGTCTTTCTAAAGAAATTAATTAGGAATTACGTCACCCTCCCTTAACAATGTTCTGTCAATCTTGCCTTTGTTCAGACTGGTTTTATTATTGTTCAATAAGCTGGTTTTGTCCCTGGATCTGTATGTTTGGTCTGTAGACTGGTCTTAGGCAAAGGTCCTGGCAGTCCTCAAATCTCAAATGAAGCAACTTGTATGAACTCTGTCTCAAGTGATGCACCCAGAGTAGACAGGTAGCACAGATAGGGGAGCTCACAAGAGTTTGCTCTGCCTCCTCCTGAGACCTGACATGCTCTTTCACATTACCTCGTGAATCTCTCTGTAAGGCACAGCAGTCTATCCCTACTCCTAATGGAGGAATCACAGATAGATTTCATGCTTTTCACCAGAAAGGAAAACAGGAGCTAAAGCAGAGCAGGATGGATAGAGACCTAAATTACTGAAATGTAGCAGGACAGTGGGTAGGGACTGTTAAAAGATTCAGTTTTATGTCATGAAGTGTTTCTTCATTGAAAATTTCCTCAAGTACAATTTTTACCATAATGAAACCCAGAGGTTTCAAATGTATTTGGAGTGAGGTTGTCTCAGACACAATAGACACGTTCAGCCTTTGCTGTAAAAGTACTTTGGTAGCAGAGCTGTTGTTAAGAAACACTTCATTTGAAGGCAGTGCTTTAGCTGGTTTATGTTACTCCAGCTCCATACTGCCCAGTGAAAGAAGCTATATCACCAACACTCACCGCTATTCTAATTGCTGTCTGTATTACGAGATCATGCAAGCGCAGCCAAAATTTCACCAAAAGCTTGCTTGTCTGAATCCAAGAGCTCTGTCAGCAAAGTATGAAAGCATAAAACTGGCTGGAGCAAGAGGTATTTTCTTTCTTTCCCCTCATATTCTGCCCTTACACAGATGAGACAGATGGGAAGGAAGAAAGCGAGGGATGTTATTATCCCATTTAGCAGCTAGGGCAGTGAGACAGCAGGATTAAGTACTTTGTTGCAATTTACACGGGAAGGATGTGCTTAGCCAAGAAATTAACCACAATTGCCTGGAAGTCTGTCTTAACCATAAACCATCCTTCTTTCCTCGCCCGTTTAGAACTCAGAAGTGCCTTTTTTCATTCAGTGTCTAAGCCCAAGAGGTAAACAACAAAATTAATAAAAATCATAATTAAATATAAAATAAGGAAAGGGAGATGGAGAGAAAGGGAAGGAAAAAAAATCAGAGAAGCAAAACAGGTAGGGAGATGCAGAGATGAGTGCAGGCATGTGTGGGAGACACTGAGAAATAAAAGCCGGAGAAAAAGAAATTTAATGATCAATTTAAATAAATGACCTGTTATTAGATGTTGGGAAATTTTAAAAAAAATTACCTGAAAATAAAGAAGTCAAAAAAAAAAAATTACAAAAATTAGTTGAATGGGAATATTTCATACCTTAAGTTTAACCTACTTCTAGAATCAGTCTTGTAGCATTAATTTTTCAGATTATATTTAAATAATACTTTATAGCAGATTAAATAGGTAAAGTAGCTATTCTGCATCTGCTAGACTTTATGTTCTTTACTTAGGAGACTTAAATGAAAATACAATTTTTTTCCCTAAATTGATAGTGCAGATTCCTCTCATGCCAAGAAAAAGAGAAAGGTACATAAACAGACACACAGACTGAGCATTTTAAGGAATTTTTTTCATATTTGCCTATGGCCTACCACCAGCACTTTAGTACCTTTTATACCAATAATATAGAATATAATTTATATTGATCTTTTAGAAGCTTATCAGCCCCAGGGTATAAGTACCAACATGCATGATATATGGATTTTTGAAGCCCTGAAAAATATAAAAATCCTCCAGTCATTTGTTTAGTCAGGATATCTGTTCTTTTGTTCTTTTTTGAATGTTATTTAGGCATCTTTCTTCATCTCTTTGTAATGTATGTATCAGGTATTTGAAAATTAGTTTTAAAAAAAATCTTAATATACGTACCTCTTCTTCCTATATGTTAGCAAAATAAATTTTTGAAAAATCTCAGTTATTAGTGTTTCACCCCACCTGGAATAACTTTAAAAAGACACAGCAGATACAGAAATGGTTTACAGATGAACAAAGAAATCCTCAAGGCCTGTTGGAGAACACTAAAACATAGGTCAGTGCTGAGGGGAATGGAGAAGTGCAAAGATACTGACATAAGAAAAGAAAACCAGACATTTTCCTTTCATAAGTTCAAAAATGAGATCTGATTCAATGAAATTGAAATTTGGTATACTTAGAACACTAAAAGGTAGGGAGGCAGGGAGAGATTTCAATGTAAAAGTATTTCTTAGAAATCACTATCTACCACTGTAGTAGATATGTATCGATAATAAGGTTTTCAGCATAAATGTATCTAGGCCAAGGCTTTAATTTCAAATAAAAATAGTTATAAACTTCAAAGCATTTGTAACTGTTTTTTAGTGGTTCAGTAGTCTTCCAGTCATTTATGGCTTTAAGTGGCCAGTTAACTAGGAGAAAGACATAATCCGCTACCTAAGGATTTCAGCCTCATAAATACATTGCAGCAGTGGATGGTATACTGAGTTAAACTTCCATTTGATACAGAAACAGAAAGCCTGTGTCCTAAAAACTGCTTAACCTTAATTTGAAAATCTAACATGCTTTTGAAGATCTTAGTTTTGTATTTACCGTTTTGAAAAATACTTGCTGTGAAGGATTGGATTTGATTCTTTCTAGCAAGATTGTTATGAACTGGAAAAGCAGTTGCTGGAAATATATTTTGACAATAATTTGCTACATATACTTTGGACTGCCTACAAAAGATGTAGCTTGTTCATTGAAAGGGCACCATTTATTACAGAAGTTTTCAGTGCACATCTTTCAGTATTTTCTTAACAGTTGACTAAGCATCAAGAAAGAACACATTGCAACAAATTCTAAGCCATCTCTTCATATAATCAGACCTTCTAAAGTAGATACTAATATAGTGCCTTACATTTATATCAAGAAGTTGCTAAAATAATCTACGCATACAGCAAATCAATCACTGTAAATGGTATTTAAAGAATAGCTAGCTTTGTGGAAACTACAGGTGGCTAGGGTTTAAACAGCATGATTTATTTTGTCATTTTGTTTGCTTTACAAAGGTTAATGGCAGAAACCTCCTTTCAGTTGACTTTGATCGAACCACAAAGACAGAAAAGATCTACGATGACCACCGTAAATTTCTGCTGAGGATTGCTTACGACACGTCAGGGCACCCCACGCTGTGGCTACCGAGCAGCAAGCTGATGGCTGTCAATGTTACCTATTCATCCACAGGTCAAATAGGCAGCATACAGCGAGGGACGACTAGTGAAAAAATAGAGTATGATGGACAGGGAAGAATAGTATCTAGAGTGTTTGCTGACGGGAAAACTTGGAGTTACACGTATTTGGAAAAGGTAAAGAACACTCAGGTCTTAAAAACTTCTTTGAATTTGCTTAAATTCTGCAGCATCTCACTGCTGCATAAATAGGTAGTAGCAGCACACTTCAATTATTCTAAGTATCAACATGTGATTCCAAGGGGAATGTTTCACCTCACAGATATGTAATCATGCTGTACCTAATCACTAGGAATTGATGTGTATTTACCTTTTGTCTTAACACTTAAAACAAGGTACAGGAACGATCTACATTTCAATTCAGTTGAAAATAATTTGTTTGCAAATGCTTCACTGTTGTGGGTTTTTCTTTTCACTACCAAGAATTCTTGTTTTTAAGTAGTTACAGCTATCAATTTGTGCTTGCTATATGTTGTTGCATCCAAGTAAGGAATAGGCAGTCTTCATTATATATAACAATTGCTCAATGATAGCTCTCCTTCTAGAAGTATCTGTGAAAATCGCCCTTGTGAGATCTCATGTCTGCTATGTGGAAAGAAGATCAGTTTCCTTCTGGGGTTTAAATATATTTCTGTTGAAGCTGTTGCTCAACAAATACTGTTTACTAGTTACTGCAGACATAATTTAATCAAGATCTATGATACATAATAGTCAAACATCAGAAAAGTGTCAGAATAATTCCATGTAGCTCCTTTTGATGTGAATAATCTAACAATTGTTTTGTCTATGTCAAAGCTTACAGAACAAGAACACAGTATTCGGAGATTTCAGGCTATTCAAATTCTTCAAAATCATCTCTAATTGTAGGGAATAAATTGTATCTCCCATATGTTGTTCTCCTTGTGAGTTAATGGCTCTAAGACAGTTTTATTTCTTCCCATATTAAACATGACTTATCTGAATCCATTGACAATCTGCTGTTTAGCTGTGAGTGCTTGATAAAAGAGTGATACAGTCATAACAAGTAGCAAATTATGAATGTGGAACTACTAATTACAGAATCCCTTACAATTAAGCATACAAGTAAATTAGGCAGGGAGATGTTAGCAACATGTAAGGTCAAGGATAACTCAATTAAAGAGGAGATAATTTTCTCAAGTGGGAATGTCACATTTTTGTGAAGAAATAGTATCAGTATATGGCAGGAGGGGAGGTACTGCACCATTTGTCACATGGTAAAAATCTGTTCTTAATTTTCAGTCAATGGTTCTTCTGCTTCATAGCCAACGGCAGTATATCTTTGAATATGATTTGTTGGATCGGCTTTCTGCTGTCACCATGCCCAGTGTTGCTCGTCATACCATGCAGACTATCCGCTCTATTGGCTATTACCGGAATATATACAACCCCCCAGAAAGTAATGCTTCTGTTATAATGGACTACAATGAAGAAGGGCAGCTCCTCCAAACTGCTTTCCTGGGGACAAGCAGAAGAGTATTATTCAAGTACAGACGGCAGACCAAGCTCTCAGAAATTTTATATGATAGTACAAGAGTTAGTTTTACTTATGATGAGACAGCAGGAGTCCTAAAAACAGTAAACCTCCAAAGCGATGGTTTTATCTGCACCATTAGATACAGACAAATTGGCCCATTGATTGACAGACAGATTTTCCGCTTTAGTGAAGACGGAATGGTAAATGCCCGATTTGACTACAGCTATGACAATAGCTTCAGAGTGACTAGCATGCAAGGTGTCATCAATGAAACCCCATTGCCTATTGATCTCTACCAGTTTGATGATATCTCTGGCAAAGTTGAACAGTTTGGAAAATTTGGAGTTATATATTATGATATTAACCAGATAATTTCAACAGCTGTAATGACATACACAAAACACTTTGATGCACACGGCCGCATCAAGGAAATTCAGTACGAAATATTTCGGTCATTAATGTATTGGATTACGATTCAGTATGATAACATGGGACGAGTGACGAAAAGAGAAATCAAGATTGGGCCATTTGCCAACACCACAAAATATGCTTATGAGTATGATGTAGATGGTCAGCTCCAGACAGTTTATCTGAATGAAAAAATAATGTGGCGATACAACTATGACCTGAATGGCAACCTCCACTTGCTCAACCCCAGCAGCAGTGCCCGTTTGACACCACTTCGCTATGACCTGAGAGACAGAATAACTCGACTGGGGGATGTTCAGTACCGATTAGATGAAGATGGATTTCTGCGTCAGAGGGGCACTGAAATCTTTGAATACAGTTCAAAGGGCCTTCTTACTCGAGTTTATAGCAAAGGCAGTGGGTGGACAGTGATTTACCGTTATGATGGACTTGGACGACGAGTTTCCAGTAAAACTAGCCTTGGACAGCATCTCCAGTTTTTTTATGCAGACCTTACTTACCCAACCAGGATAACTCATGTATATAACCACTCAAGTTCTGAAATCACATCTCTTTACTATGATCTGCAAGGGCACCTGTTTGCCATGGAAATTAGCAGTGGAGACGAATTTTACATTGCATCAGACAATACGGGGACACCACTGGCAGTTTTCAGTAGCAATGGTCTCATGCTTAAACAAATTCAATACACAGCTTATGGAGAGATCTATTTTGACTCTAACCTTGACTTCCAGCTAGTAATCGGATTCCATGGAGGCTTATATGACCCACTGACCAAGCTAGTCCACTTTGGAGAAAGAGATTATGACATACTGGCAGGCCGGTGGACAACACCTGATATTGAAATCTGGAAGAGAATTGGGAAGGATCCAGCTCCTTTTAATTTGTATATGTTTAGAAATAACAACCCAGCCAGTAAAATACATGATGTGAAGGACTATATCACAGGTAAGAGAAGGTTACTTGATGGAAGCTTGGGAATGCTGGACCAATAGACCTGCAATTTAGAGGGAGTGAGATTGTAAGGTAGCAAGGGTAGGCAGGGTCCTTCTGTGACCATTTTAACTCATTAACATCACAGAAAATACTCACGTATAGTTGGCTGATATTTTCCAGGGTAGGCTTTTGCAAGGCTGCTGATGTAAGTTGCCAGTAAGCTCCAGGGCCAGCACAAAGTAATGAGTACACAGCCAGGTGCAGGGAAGAAGGAGTACGATAGTATAGAAAAAGGAGTCTGAATTTCTTGTTCAGCAACCAAAAGGTGGTATGGTGCCACTTCTTGTATATCTGAAATCTTTGGGAACCTGTATGCTTTTTTGTGGTTCTAGAGTGAGTGATGTATAGTGTTTTCCACTATTCTACATAGCAAAAATCTGATTGCACGTCACCAGAATGTTTTGAAAAATGTATGGCTCAGATAAATTTGAATTTTGTGTATTTTAATAGATGTAAATTATCAGAAATATTTTACACAGATAGTGCCAGACTACAGGAAGGACTCAGCCCCACTTACTTAGGAACTGTGAGACTACCACTCAGAAGAGCATCCTAGGAATCAAGTGGGTTTGCATTAATTTAACAAACAGCAGCTATTAAATGGGTTGCTAAGAGGCTGCCTGGGAGTAAGGATAATAACAGACCTTTGAATCTGTCCTCTTTTAGCAGCATGTGCTTTAGGGGATGCAGTTGTAATCAGATTCTTTGTGGCATTGAAAATTAGTCACTTAGTTCAGAAATTGCCCTCAAAATACAGTTTTGGTTCTTTTCTTAACATCTTTGATGTATGAAATACATAGACACACACTGCTTATATAACGTTATCATTACAATTAGTAATTTGGCTGACTAGCAGAGCCTCATGAGGTATTATCACTTCTTTGAAAATGTTAGAAATTATTTTATCATAAATATTTTTTATTCTTCTAACATTTGAAAAAATTTGCTTCCTTGTTCCACTTTTTGGAGTTTGCTTAAATAAAAATTACTAGACTTGGTAAGGAGCACTCTGTCAACCTCTAACCTTAGTATTTGTGAAAGATAGGTAGAAAGATAGGAACAAGGCAGAGCACTCATTCTTGCCAAACAATTGTTAACTAATTGTTGGCATCCCTGATTTACTTATTTTTAACAGAACATAAAATGTATCATAAATAATGTTATCTAATGCTAATTTAGTATCCTGTCTGCTTACTGATGCAACTGTAATACATTTCATTAGCTTTTAATTTCATCGGTCCATCTTCATCTTGAAGAGGGGGAGATTTCTCTTGAATCAACATAAAATCTCTGCCAAATCATTTAAAAGGTAATTGACCACATAGGTGCTATTTCAGTGTTAATTTGAAGACATTACAATAACACATATATATCAAAAGAACAAGATGTGCCAAGTATTGATGATGAAGGTGCAACATAAAGCATGTTTAGCCTGACCAAGAAATTCCAGTTAATTTAGTCTATGTTAGAAGGAAATCTCCCTTTAATTGTGCTCCTGTAAGTCACCAAGGCCTTCAGAATTGCTGAAGCCTGTGGTGCCTTTCAACTGAGTCTAGTGCAGCTCTTACATAGGACAGATGTTTTCTTATAAGTTTAGAACTGCAAGTTTCCTGTGTAGTCTTGCTGTTCTAGCTGTAGCACAAATCTAAATCCATACATATCAAAACAAAGACTGTTGAATAATTTTCATGTTACAGAAGGAAATCAACTATGCCAAAACCTATTCCATGTAAAAATGGTATGGTTGAAAAATATAGAACAATTCTAATATTTTTCTCTCTTTTTCAGATGTTAACAGCTGGCTGGTGACATTTGGCTTCCATCTGCACAATGCCATTCCTGGTTTCCCTGTTCCGAAATTTGATTTAACAGAACCTTCTTATGAACTTGTAAAGAGCCAGCAATGGGAAGACATACCAGTAAGAAACAAAACTAAACATACAAATGGAACTAGACAGAATGTTTCCTTCTATTCAGATCATATTAGGCATGAATAATTCTGACAGCAAGGGTTACTTGCTAAGTTAAATCCGAACAGTACCTTTATCTACTTTCAAAAGAATTTAAGAAAATTATAGATGAAGTTTTTTCTTGCAGCTCTGCCAAGTTAGGTACCATTTTAAATAAGCTTTTGTTTGCTTTCAGCAATTATAAAAATACAAAAAGACAGTAATCAATGAAAAGAAGTTTAAGACCCTTTAAAGATGCTAATTTTCATAGCAGAAACTACAGAGATTAGATTTGTACTAACACTCTGCCTGAAAGCAGAAACTGAATACTGCAGTAAAAAAATAGACTGTGAAATAAACAGAAGAACAGGTGAAATAAATTATGCATACCAGGCACCGTTACAATTTTACTTCTCTTTAATATTAACCATGCATTATGGACACCATGTTTTAAATGTAAAGATAAAATACTGAAAATACTGAAATTTCCTGAGGGGTAAAGTCTATTACATTACATAAACTCCGGTGCTTATGAAATTCTTTAGGAGCAAAGAAAGGAACTTTTGTCCTGAAATCTTGCTGCAGTTTTAAATGATGGAAGAAATAAATGTGGAAGTAAAATCTAAACATGCTATTTAAGAAAATTATATTTACGAATTAAACTTAGAGATCAGAGATCAATGCCCTCAAAAATCTTATAGTTCTCAGTTAAGAAGGAAGACCTGTGAGACATTAAAATGAGTGATCCCCTTGTGAGCAGTCAAAAACAGACAAGAATCACGATGGAGAATGTTATGATATTAAGATTATATAATTTTAAAGAATCTACAACCTAATGTAGACAAAAAAAATCATTAGAAGGGTATCCCGGCAGAAGGGAACATATGGATGCTAACTTTGCATGCAGGAAATTACCTGCTTTTTTATTATTATTATTTTGAATAGCAAGGAATTGAGTAACAGGGGAAGACCATAGAGGACAGCATGAGAATGGTGTCTCACATGAGCAGTAGAAGCAGGGAAGGAGGAGCATGGCAAGCTCTCCAGACAAGGTGGTTGTACTGGGAGATGAGAGACCTGTCATCAGGCATGGCTGTGAAGAACTATCAGGCATTGTTTATTTAGATCTCAAAGGCTAAAGAATGAAATTACCCACTAATACCAGCAAAGGCGCACCAGGAAGAGAACCGGTTTGGTCAAAGAGATGAGAGCAGACAGCTAGTTGTCAAAAATCTTCAGGACAGAGCTCAGTAACATGAGAAGTGCCAGGGACATGTGACATGACAGAGCAGGAAAGGAGTGAGATGAAAACAAAGACTGAAAATTCTCAGGTAGGATGAAGCCGCGACTGATACTGCTCAACAAGCAAATGCAATGGGGAGACAGAATTAAACACAGAAACCACCTAGTATTTTGAAACATCCTGGAGTGAGTGAGCTTTACCGAGCTCAGAGGATACATGTTAAACAAATGTTGCTGTTACAATATATTTTGAGCTCAATAGCTTTCATGTAAGATTTATAACAGCTGAAATCTGTACTTATTAGCAAGACAGGAATTTGCCACATTCAAGAAGAGTTGAGAGTCCCAGTCAATTCGTGATGCCCTTAGAACTGTCACCTCCAGAAAAGCTGCCCTCGTGGCAGAGCGGCAAAGCTTTAGCAAATTTTTTGCCGGGCTTTGGTTAGCGGCAGGGCTGAATTAAGGTTGTACGAGTCTTAGTAACTCCTGCTTGGTCTCCCACCTAGAAATTTCGGAAAGCAAAACAGGCTTTTGACTCATTTGTCAGCAGTGAATCAAATGGTTTAAGCAGTATTTTACTGAAGAGAGAATGGGTCAATTGGAAGTTAAACTGGATCATCATCAGAAACCAAGTACTCTTTTTCAAAAATGAGGCCAAAGATATTTGAATCTTTGTTTCCTGCTGAGACAACTGCTAGGGCAGCTGTCTGTTCCCCATCTCCATCAATACTAGCTCATTCACAGCTTTTTGCTGTTAAGACTCAGGGCTAGACAGTGTGTCTGTTCAGCACACTTTGTAAGGTCTCATCCCAACCTCAGTTGCCCCTGTAATTTGAGCTGTCCTGCTATCCAGCTGCACTAGCTAACCATTCCTGTTAGCTGTCTCTGCTCTTCCGGCTGTTCTGGCTAACCAGAAGCAGTTATGCTCTTTTAGGCAGCAGGCTGATACCTGAAGTGAAATGGAAGCTCACACAGCTGCACTGGCCACGGCATTTTCACACATCCCCTTTTATCAGTTTCTGCAAGTATTTGCAAGAAAGGGCATCAGTCCCCATATTCCACCTCACTTGTCTGTACCATTTGCTTGCCTCTCTTTTACTGTAAAAACTGTCATTAGAGTTTGATTCCCCTTCTTCCTTTAGCAGCCTGAGGGCTTATGAGAGCCTTCCTGCAGTTTGGTCTCAGACTGTGCTGCCTGAGAGACTCCTGAGTCAGTGTAAAGAAAGGCTTGTTTCTTTTCTAAAGCACAGCTTCATGACTTGCCAAAACCAGCTCGTTTTGGATGGACTCACGGTAAGCAGGAATCATACTTGAACAAGCTCTGAGGATGAGGTGACACCATAGTAAGATGGTGCCATATTAACATGACATGAGCCAGCAGTGTGTGCTCACAGCCCCGAAAGCAAATCGTATCTTGGGCTGCATCAAAAGCAGCGTGGCCAGCAGGTTGAAGGAGCTGATTCTGCCCCTCTACTGCACTCTGCTGAGAGCCCACCTGAGTGCTGCATCCAGCTCAGGGGTTCCCAATGCAGGAAGGACATTGACCTTGGAGTGAGTCCAAGGAGGGCCACCAAGTTGATCAGAGGCTGGAGCACCTCTCCTTTGAAGACAGGCTGAGAGAGTTGGGTTTGTTCAGCCTGGAAAAGAGAAGGCTTAAGGGTGACCTAATTGTGGCCTTCCAGTACTTGAAGGGAACTTACAGGAAAGATGGGGCAAGACTATTTACAAGAGCATGTAGTGACAGGACAAGGGGGAATGGGTTCAAACTGAGAAGAGAGTAGGTTTAGATTAGGTATTAGGAAAAAATTGCTACAGGTTGTTGAGGCATTGGAACAGGTTGCCCGGCCATGCTGTGGATGCCCCATCCCTAGAGGTATTTAAGGCCAGGCTGAATGGGACTCTATGCAACCTGGTCTATTGAAGATGACCCATGGCAGGGGGGTTGGAACTAGATGATTTTTAAGGTCCCCTCCCAAGCCAAACCATTCTATGATTCTGTGATTAAGTATTGACATTGCAAGTCTGTCCTGTGCAGCCCAGTAAGTAGCCTCTGAAGTTCAATCTGATTTTTATAGAGGTTCTCAGGGAGACAAAGAGTAAAAGCACTGAATATTAGCAAAATGGTCTTGTAACTCAGCATAACAAGCAGTATGTAGATCTAATTAACTCCTTGGCACTGTCAGTTGTGGCATATCCTGTTGTTGTCCATGGGCAGCACACCAAGAAAGCCTGGCTCTTTGGCATTTAGAGGGATACAGATGGCTGGTAAAACTTCTGTCTGTTCTTGTTTACAGCCAATTTCTGGAGTCCAACAACAAGTGGCGAGACAAGCAAAGGCTTTTCTTTCCCTGGGAAAGATGGCAGAAGTGCAGGTCAGCAGAAGGAAATCCAGTGGAGAAAAGTCATGGCTGTGGTTTGCCACAGTGAAGTCTCTGATTGGGAAAGGGGTGATGCTCGCTGTCAATCAAGGCAAAGTGCAAACAAATGTGCTCAACATTGCAAATGAGGACTGCATTAAAGTGGCAGCTGTTCTGAACAACGCTTACTACCTAGAAAACTTGCATTTCACTGTGGAGGGAAAGGACACGCACTATTTTATCAAGACCACCTCCCCTGAGAGTGACCTTGGGACACTGAGGCTGACAAGTGGGCGTAAGGCCCTGGAGAATGGCATCAATGTCACAGTTTCCCAGTCCACCACTGTGGTCAACGGCAGGACTCGTAGGTTTGCTGATGTTGAAATGCAATACGGTGCTTTAGCGCTTCACGTCCGCTATGGCATGACACTTGATGAGGAAAAGGCCCGAATACTGGAGCAAGCCAGGCAAAGAGCTCTTTCCAGTGCCTGGGCCAGAGAACAACAGAGAGTAAGAGATGGAGAGGAAGGTGCCAGGTTGTGGACAGAAGGAGAAAAGAGGCAGTTACTAAGTGCTGGAAAGGTACAAGGATACGATGGGTACTATGTACTCTCTGTGGAGCAATATCCAGAATTAGCAGACAGCGCTAACAATATACAGTTCCTCAGACAAAGTGAGATAGGAAAGAGGTAACACACTGGCTTAGCTCAGGCTGCCAACGAGACTGTACCAGTGTCTTCTAAAAAGGAGACCAAACTGTTTTGCTGCATTACTACTTGAGCCTAAGCTTACATCTTTGCTCAGATTTTTTTCTGTAGCACAATCCAAACAGACTCTGTAATAAGAAGAGCGCCTTCCAGAAGAATGATACTGCTAATGACAAAACTTTTTTTTCTCAATGACCTTAAAGGTGATCTGCTTTAAAGAATATGTTTACATATGCATATCGCTGCACTCAAGTTGGACTGAAAAGTATTAAAAAAAAAAAGAAGAAAAAAAGAAAATAAAAAGGCCTACAGATTTTGCAACAGGCTGTCCGTTCATTTGAGGCACTGTATTTAATTAAGATACAGACCCATACAGTGTTTTCAAATATTACTGAATTGTTGACCTTTGCTTACAAGAAGTAGTCTCTCTCTTTTTCTCTCTCTTTCTCACTGCATAGGATGTGGTATATATCTGTTAATTTTAAAACGTGGGGCAAAAATTACTGTTTCTAGACAACCCAACTGCTTTAAACTGTGCTGCTTTCTAAAAGGACATTGGCACAAGTGACTTACGCTACCATGGGAATTTAATAATGGATTTTACAATGCTAACATGGTTTGCCTTGGGGGGAAAATGGCAAGTAGAAACCTTGTTGCATATAAGCAAAGGAAACCCTGATTTTTTTGTAAATTATGTGAGACAAGTTGTTTATGGATTTTTATATGAATTACAATTTACTGTACATCAAATATTAGTCTCAGAGGAGTTAATTTATGTAAAGTGTTTAAAAAAGTTTATACTTAAAAATAAAATGATAAAAACATGTGCTGTGTGTGATTTTTTTTAAAGAAAAAGGAATTGCACCTTTTATGTTATAGCTGTACAGTATAAAGGATTATATTGTAGAGATATAACAGTGATGACTAATGTCCAAAAGTGTTAATATTTTTGTATTATGTTCAAAGCTGTGCATCTATCACTCTGCTGATAGGATGGGACACTCCACAAAGTGGCTGGCTGACTCAGACCACAGCTCCCTCCCCTCCCTCTCCTGTCACCCAGGCCAGTGTCACTTCATCAGTCATTGTTAGAAGGCACAGTAACCAAATAAGTCTTATTTATTATGATGGAAGACTTTAATAGGTTGGGTTTTCCTTGTCTTCTTCCAGCCCTAATGTAATAAATGGACATTTATTCATACCAGGTGGGGTTTCTGTTGGTTTTTTAGAAGCTTTGTTTCACAATGGAGAGAATAGTGTCTCAGGTGCTTGGCAAATTGTATGTAGAAGAAGAAGAAATGATGTAGTTTCATCCAGTTATGTCAACTTTGTCTTCTGTATAATACAGCTCTTTTAGATGTTAATAACTCCAGATAGAAGAAGTGTACCTCTGACCTGATGCTACAGAATTGCTCTTTAGGCAGGCAGGCTGTTCCGTAGGTTCATCTCCTGGCCCTCAGCTGGCAGATCAACTCTCATTACTGTGAGCACTGAACCTGGGGATGGAGAGGAAGGTCCAGTACTAGAGCCTGGTCTGCATCTCCACATCACTGCATAGATTTGGCATGCTTTGCTCCAAGGCCTAGTATATTTGTTGCAGGACAGAACTGAAGTGTGCAGCTGGTTCCTTATAGGAAGCCTGTGGTGGCATCTCTGGCATCTGTTCTACATCTTGGCTGAAACCATTCTTAGAGCTTTAGTTTCATGAGCACTAAATTCAGCCACAAAAATAAATATTTTTTAAGAGGAGACAAAATTGGGGGGTTTTGATGTTCATTGAAATATACACAGTATTTCTATCCATGTATTATAATGACAGAACATAGTAAGTGAACGTGTCTTAACTATGAACGGTTCAAGTGGATGTAATAAAAATAGTTTTCTAACTGCTTTGTATTCTGAGAGTCTATGGTATTACATACTCTAAATTGCACATTAGGATTGTTTGATAAACAGATCTGAATTTCTCCCAGCCAAGTCTCAACTGAATCTACAGTATCAGTGACATTACTGTATGTGTGTATTTGGTAGAGCATACAGAATTAATTACACATATAATGAATGCTAATCATCTATTAGAATGAAAGCACAGATTAGTTGTTAGTATTTTTTACCCTTGAAGTCGAGGGCCCTAAATTTAGAGAGGATGGTATGTCAGACCCCAGAGGCGTGTCATTGATCTACATATTATTTTTAAAGATGTAAAATGCTAGGTGTTTGCAGTTCTGTTGGGTGGCTCTTCCACAGCACTGTATTTAGCATGCTGTAAGTGCTCTCTGTTGAAATAGGCTCATATTCTAAATTATGTCCAATGTTTCTGTTCTGTTTGAATATGAAAAGCTTGTATAACATGTCAACATTGAAATGTATCTTCTACTTGATGCGTACCAGTTCCTTCTCCTTTGTTCTAGCACCAATAAACAACAAATTATAGTATCTGTTGGTGATCATTTTAGATACAGTCAAATCAAGCCAATTAGTGGCCTTGTTAGTAGGTATAATGAGCCTATTTCTTGCTAAAAAAGACTTGTGATCTGGACATGGTCCTGCAGGAAATAGTGACCTTGGGGAATATATAAACAAAAGATCTTTTCAAAATAAAAATATGCATAACTAAAAAAGCATACTACAAAAATAAGAAAAAGCGAAAGGAGATTCTAGGTATTTTAGACAATGCCAGTCAAAATCCTATCCTGAAATTCTGAGATGTATATTTCGTCTGATTTGTATTGTTCTTTTAATTTGCCTTCTTAACTTTATATGTGTCCTGAATTTTCCACAAATTGATAACTACAGATTGCATCTAGGCTTTCCAATAAAAGCCAACCCAATGTGTGTGTGTTTGTGTGTGTGTTTATATTCGGGTTTTTTAAGAAATCTGTATGTCAGATATTGCATCTGTGCTACTGCTTTTGTCGTTTCGAAGAAGCAAACTGATCCCCTTGCACTGGTATCGATTCATTCCCTTCACAGCTGGCAGTATCTTTTCTGACTCTGTCCAATGGCCTCATCTGCTAACTCAGCAAAGTGAATTACTCCATGGGATCCCTCAGGTGGCCTACTTTAGAGAAAACATTAAATACACCTCACAAAGCCAAATCTTTTACAGATAAGGAAAGCCAAAGAACAAAAAAAAATCACTTAGAACTGTTTTCTTTCATATCCTCCCAAGTCAAAACACGACAAAAAGTATTTGATTATAAAGAATTAGGTTGGCACTGGTAGTTACATAGATACACAGAAGAGATTCTTCAATCTGCATTTAGGCCCACTTTGCAGAAACTGCTGATTTCAGCACTGCTCTGTCAAGAGGCTTCTTTCATTTTAGTTGGAACAGGCAGACTTCACCACACTTACTCTTAGTGACAACTTTGAGCTGGTAACATGTTGATCCAGCACTAATCAGGTCACTGCTTAGCTAACTGTGGCCTAATTTTGTTATTAAAAAAAAAAAAAAAAAGCCAGTAAGAGATCTTTCTATGTTTACACTTGGGAGGTGAGAGATTTGCATTTGACAAAGGGGGGAAAAAAGCCAGTTACCACTGCCACTCTTCTGAGGCACTTTTAAAGTAATGGCTGAAAGGCTGTAAAAGAAAAAACACTGAATAAAATAACAGTTAAAATTGCCTATGAGAGAATAGGCCGCATTTGCAGAGAATCAGATGACAAAATGTTTGAATTCTGCCCTCAGGGGGGAAAAATAAAAAGCTTCTGAAAGTATTGATACCTTGGTTTACCGCTAACTTCAGAATGGCATGCTATGGCTATACATATGGCCAGTTTGAGAACCTTTAAAAAAGAGTAAGAGACTAGTGCATAATTCTCTGAGAACGGCAAAGAAAAGACACTTAGTAGAAACAGCTCCTAAGCAGCTTATTAGAAGCTGCCAGAGTTAAAAATAAGCCAAAGCAGAGAGCATCATCTCACAACATAAACTGAACACAGACACAGTGATATCATACCCCTAACTGCAAAGCGACATCCAAAACCACTGAACTGATCAGCTTCTCATCTACAGCCAATTAATGCGAAGGACTAAGTACACAATGCTTGTAAAATGAAATTGATCTTTGCACACACAGGTTGCTGGGGCTCAGTGATCCAAAACAAAAAAAAGTCAAAATGAAAACCAGTTAACTGATGGGTATCAATTTTTCCCCTGGGAAAAAAGGAACACATGGTCTATAGCTGTCATGCTGACAGACAGAGCTTAAGACTTCACTTTTTTTCCTCTGAAGACTTTAGCTTTGTAGCTGAGTGACAATATAAGGCAAATTTAACTCTGTGAGTGCCTAGGCTAGACCTATTTAAAAAGTCAGAACACTAATAATAGATAAATCCCTGCTTGTCCCTCCAGCCCATTTTTCAGCAAGAGTAACATAACTAATGATGCCAGAGGTTAGTTAAGTGCACAACAAAAATCTGGAAAAAGTGGAGCTTGTCTGTTTACCCATCCCAGAAACTGCATATTTGTTACCGATCACTAAAGATATCTCAGGCCTTTCAGGGTGAAGAGATGGTGGAAAGGTTTGTTTGTCATGCCACTTCCCAATCACAAGACATAATAGTGGCTATTGCAGTTGGCACTGTGAGGGTGACAGAGGAACAAGAACATGATGTCTGGCACTCCGCATGGCCTGCCCTGCTTTAGTAGCCAGACGCACTGGGGATGGTGGGGGAGGGAGAGCGAAAGGGATGTGACCTATTATTAGGTGGTCTGAAGTACAAAGTGGGAGTGAAGTCACACAGTACCACACAAATACTGGCATGAGGATTATCTTAACTGTACTATTCTTTGTATACATGCCTTAAAAAAAAACAAAACAAAAAAATTAATCCTGGCCTGATCTCTAGCATCACAAATGCCAACTGCATGCAATTCTGAGCAGTGCAAGGATGCATCACTAAGTAAAGATCAGTATGCTAAATATTGGCCCCCACTTCTAAACAAACCAAGCTAAAACAGTAACACCATCCCTTTCTTTATGTACATGACAGTCTTATATGCAGATTAGAAGGTAAAGAATAAGCATAAGATGGCAGCTCATTAGAGTGTCATGTTTTCACAGAACCTACTTCATTGCAGGTAAACTCTCTTGCTGTTAATTACTGTAACTTCCTAGGTAAATTGAGTAAACCTTTTCATTTACTAAGTTAAAATTCCATCATGGAGGAATGTAAATTTCTAGATATGTATACAATATTTTTGCTTACTATGAACCAAGTCAAAGCTGTAGTAACACAATTATGCAGCTTACAGTTAATGGTTCCCAAAAAGCTGTCTTAATAAAGCCTTTTGGGATTCAGGAGGAAAAGGAGTAAATTCAGAACCAAAGAACAAGGCTGGAAGGCGACATGTTTCAACTAGCTCTAGTTACTCAATCACACTTAAGCTGTCTGAGACAGCAGGGTGAGTGCCATGCATTACAGAGGCAGGAGGGAAATTGTTCTCCCAAAACAATAAAGCATTTCCAAATACCAAGCCCTGGAATAATTTTAAAACTGAAATTACAAAAATGGCTATTTAATAAACCAATTAACCTTACAGCAATAATAAATATTTTAAAAAAAAAAGTATAAAGAAAGAGAGGAATCAGTTATTATTCAAATCTGAGAGTAAGTAGAGGCATGTTAGAAACATTGAGGAAAACTCCATCCATTGTTTGTAGATAAGAACTAATGTGGAAAAATGAGCTGGGGAAGGTGTGGGTGTATAAGACCACAATACCAGGACCAGATGCAAAAAAACAACTTCCACAATGATGGGGAAGCACACATAAACAACAAAAAACAAATGCAAAAAAACCCCAAAAAATCAGTGACACCAATATCTGCAGATGACAAAAATTAATGGAGTGGCAAATAATGGCTAGGACAGAGCAGTCATACAGAACAATATGAATCATTCGCTGAAGTGAGCCCATTCAAACAAAATGCATTTTAATGCAGGCAACTCCAGAAGTAAAATACCTTAGAATAAGAAATGTGAATCTTGCTATGAAAGGTATGTAGCTGCCTACAAGAAAGCAGTGACTGGAAAAGAATGAGGAGCACATAATGGATAAATAACTCATTGTGAGATTCCAGTACGGTAGTGGTGGCAATGAAGAGCTCTTAGGGGTGGAGAAGCTTAATGAGATTACTGGCCTTGTTAAACAAGGGAAATAGGAAGGCAGTGTTATCTCTACATATGGTGCCAGCAATACCACTCTTGCATACAGTCCTGATGCATGCATCATGAAGACACTGTTAAAACCCTGGAGAGAGAGCACAAGAAGAGATCGCACATAAATCTGAGTCCTGGCAAAATACAAAATAAAATCTTGCAGGGAGAGATTTAAACAGCAAACAGCCCACCACACCACACACTCCTCCCTCCTACTCTGACCTCCCACATCCCCCCCAAAAAAGCACAAAAGGGATTCATGACAATAGTATTTAAATACCTTCACAGAAAAAAAACCCCACATTATAGTAAAGTGCTTCCAAACAGGAGGAAAGAGGAAGCTGGTAGGAATGCAATTCTTGTAACTGTAGGAGAAGTAGTTTCCAGAAGTTTTGGCAAAACGGTCAGCTATTGGAATTAGATATAATGGATGGAGGTGATGGGAGTTTAAACCAGATGATGGCACCGCTCATTTAGCTGCACAGGAGACATCAAAGTGAAACCTTTATAACTCTGGTAAATGCTAGGCCAGAGGGTTTAGATTTGTCTTCTCCTTATCACCTACCTGTTTCCAAACCTGAAATACCCAAATTAAGTTGATACAGACTAAAGCCAACAAAGATTACTCTAAAAGTCCCAAATCTTTAAACGGAGAGCACAAGGCTAAGGCATTTTACAAACATCCCCTGGTTTCTACAGCGGAGATACCTTTTATAGCAGCTGATTATTAAAACTAAAACAAACCTCCTCACTCTCTACTGACATAGCTGGAGCCAATACACTAAATTAACTAAATAAAACGCAAAGCTTTGCGCCAAGGCTGACCGCGCTCCGCCCTGGGCGCACACTGCCCTCGGTGACCGACGCTCCCTCCCCAGGTGTTCCACGCCCCGACAGCCCCGGTGCGATGGAGGGCACCCGGCCCCGGGAGCCGCAGCCGGAGCCGCCTCACAGCGCAACTCCGACTGAAGGGAAAGTTATTCAAGGGCGCTCCCCGCCGGGCACGGCAGCCGGCACGGTGTCCGCGCCGGCACCGGCACCGGCTGCAGCAGCAGCGGGACCCCTCCACCGTCAGCGAGCGGGGCCCTGACCGAGGGAGCGCACCGCCCCGCCCGGCACCTGCCGGCCCTTGCCCGGGACACCGGGACGCTGTGACGCCGCCCGCGGCTCGCGCGCCGCCTGGCGGGCAGGGGAGGGGCGGCAGCGGCGGGCGCGGGGCCGGGGGCCTTGGCCGCCATTTTATCGCTCGGTGCGGCCCGCCGGGCCCCGGGGGAGCGGCCCAGTGCGGCAGGGCTCCAACAAAACAAATATCTAAATAAATCATCACGGACAGCAAGGCTGGATGAGTAGCAGCGCTCATACCACCTTGCTCCTTTTCAGACGCAACCGAAGGGTGCCAGCCTGACTGCTGGTACACGTGTTCGGAAAAATACATGGGATGGGGTTTTTTTGTTTTTAATCGCACAAAAGGTATTTACGGTGGCTTTCACCTGCAGCTGGTGAAATGCAGCAGCCAAGGGGACGAACGCTTCAGCCCAAGCGCGCCTGTTTCTGTGGTGCTGCCGCAGCCCCTCACCTGTGCTGGGCCCATGGAGAGCCCCCCAGCCGGGATGGGCAGCAAGGGCTGGGTGTGGCGCTCCGCAACGCAGCACGTGTGCGCGTGTGTGCCTGGAAAGTTCCTTTGTCCTTGGTGCTCCTCAGTAAATCAAGGCAGATGCCCCTGTAAGTTCTGCTCCTCAGGAAGAGAGAAAAAGGGCAAGAACTCCATGGAGCAGAGAACAGGGCTGATTTTCTTTTCAGTGCCAAGAGAACACATGAGTGACACTCAGTGCTGTGCTGGGTCAGGCCTTCACCCTCTGCTAAGCTAATACCACCAACTTCTTCATTTAAAGGGCAGATAGTAACAGTGGGGGCCCCCTTGCATTATTCTGCCTTTCTTTCTGTCTGTTGCAATAGCAGTAGCCTCTGAAGGAGCTGCACTAATTAGTTGCTATTACGCTGCTTGGGTGGCTGGAAGAACGCACTGCCTCTGACCTCATGCTTTGCAATGTCCCTTAACACCTTATCACTGCTCCTGCATGGCAGCAATGGTTCATTTTATAGTTACTTTGAAAGAGCCATTCCTCTACTGCTGAAGAATAATCTAAGACTAATGCACAGTCTCTCCAGAAGACTGCTGTTAAACTGTCTATAACCAAGTGTCCAAACGCTGCACAAAGCTGTTTCATTTGCTTAACATCGACTCACTAGCAATTAATATGCCTGACATAACAGCACACTACAAGGCCCATAAAATCTGTAGCAGTAGGGGAGTGAAATGATTATAACTTTTTTTTTCTTTTTTTCAATAATACCAGACTACAGTTTGAGCACTGTAATCTTTTCAAAGCTAGGAGCTGAGCTGCATCTGAACAGCTGTTGTTTACTGAAGCAATAATTAGCAATGAACAGGTCAAAATACCTGCTACCTTCCATAGCAGCTCAGCAAACACTTGCACCCTGTGCCTGGAAGCAGAGAGACTCTCAGCTTCATATGTAGACTATACTTTAAAAAAATCTCACCTAACTAACTCTAAGAAAGAAAATATTTATAATGGCAACCTCAGCCAGCCTTATGATACAAGTAATCCCACTGAACTCATTGTGAGGTGGAAGGCACAGACTGAAGCTCATACCAGGTATCCCTAACACAGTAGTTTTCTGCTGGTGAAGGACAGGACATGCTGCAGGTGGGGAATAGGACATTCTGCAGATGAGATGTTAGGTGCAGTCCTGCTTAAGGTGCGGACTGGCTCCAGGCAAGGTCAGACTGCTCCCTGCTCCTGGGACTGAAACCTCTGGAGAAACATGTCTGCAGAGCCATTTGTCACATCTGCAAGTATCCGGGCCTTACAAGGTTTTTTAGCTTAGTTCGACAGAGCAGTCAACTAGCAGTAAGAGACAGGAGGAGGGCTGCAGAAGACAAGGGAACAAATCAGTAGCCACAATGGACCTTCTAATTACACAGCTCGGTGAAACCTAGAGATCTCTATGTTCTTCCATCAGTGGGGAAATCAGTGCAGAAAAGGCAAGCCATCCTACAGTAGCCCCTTGTTTCTTGATTAGGGCTTGCATACAAGTGCAGCCAGGAGTCTGAGCCTGAATGTTATATGGTGTCAGCTTGCATACTAACCACCTTTGTACTGGAAGCAGCTGTATATGTATACATCCCCCTAAGCCTGAATGAAAACACTGGTATACATCACAGGTAAGGCTCAGAATTTAAGGGTACCAAATGAGGCTGTAGCTAAACCATTCTAATGGCTTGCTACTGTCCAAAAGGACAGTCATATGCCTTTCTCCCACCTCTTCCCAGCCAAAGTCTTCCATCACTTGTGCCAGTGCCTATGTACATCTGAACATGCTGGGAGCCACTCTGAGGAGCTAAATGCCCTCTTCCCCAGAGATACCTTCTCCATCAGTCTTACATCTGTAGTATGCCTTCAGGCCGCATGAGAGGAGCATGGCTCTGGGCCCAAGTGAGAGGATAGGAGCATGCAGTCAGGCTTAGTGTGAAGGGGAGACAGGAGCAGGACATCACTGACCAGACTCAGTTCAAGCGGCTGTCCCATAACAGTTCCAGACGCCTGTTCCCTCTGTGGCCCAATAAATATTTAATTACTTCATTAAAGATGAAATAGAACTATTTCAGTCAAGATTGAGAAAGCCATACCTCATGCTAGCACTTGCATCCTGGAGCTCTCCCCATCTGAGCTTTAAAAATGGAAGTTTAAATCTCCAGGTTCTTAGTCTCCAGGCTGTCAGAGTACTGGATGCAGTCTCCAAGGACTTGGGGAGGGCTGCCAGCTCCACTAGAGGAAGTGGGATGCTCCACACACAGGCGTCTGCCCTGCTCCAGAGATTCCTTCTTCTGCGTGAGGAGACTCACCTGCCAAAACTGATAGGTACATTTCCACTAAGAGTTGTCAAATCAGTGGCTCCTGACTAGAGAAAATAAAAACATTTTGACAGAAAATGCCTGACCAGCAGTACACAATAAGGCAGAAGCTGACTTATGTCATTACACCTGTAGTGCCTTAGAGCTACCTTTTCTGGATAGTCAAGGTGTCCTTTTGAGGTGGAGCTCTGATGTTAAAAACACAGGGAATTGGGACAGCCAGTCATGAGCCTGAGGAGTTTCAGTTGCATGAAAGAAAATATACTTAAAATGTAAGTATTTTGTCAGAATTACATTTTTTCATACTATTAATAAGTGATTCCTAGCATTTCTGTCATTGGAAATTCAACTAGCATCACAAAACTAGTTAAGAAAAGAAAAAAGCAGAATACCAGTAGAGACCAGACAACAAACCAGAACAACTTCACTGGATGAGCTCAGCAAAGTAAGAAATGGCAAACAGTGACCATGATTTTAAATGAGATCTTCCAGGTTTAGATGATAGGAACCTAACTGTCCTTTCAGTGAACTTTGCCACCCTGGAGTTTTGACTGCAGAAGTTGCCATTTTAAAATAAACATGGTGATATTTACATAAATGTAAATAAAATCAAGCCACAGCATGCTGTTTCTTTCAGGTCTATTAAGACACACCCCATGTGGTGCTGTGAGGCACAAGGCCAAATGAGTTCAACAACCCAAGAAATAAAATAGTGCCCTCAAAGTGGCTGGCCTGGGGTGTTATTAAACAGAAATCTGCAGTATCTGAAAGAAGAAGGAATTTTCACTTCTTTATTCTTGTTAGCTTGTGCATAAATCTCTGCAACTCAGTAAAGAAACCGTTTTCCAGAGTCCTATTTCTTTTCTCAGTCAGAGCAGACAAGAAACACTGAGCTACAGATGTGATGCTTGGTGACAAATAAAGGGAGATGCAGAGTTGATAACCCATAGTTAAGAAAAGCTGCTGAGCCTGGATCTTGCAGTCCACACATTGCATCTGATCACATTGTCCCTTAGCCCACCAGAACATCCAGACAGAGAAGCTCAAATAAAAGCATATGTATACATAGAAGGTTCAAGCTGTAATGGTGCTGTAGGAATTCAGGTGGTACAAGCCCCATCAAAGGGTTCATGCAGGTTCAGCTGCTGTGACTAATGGGATTTATACAATCTTTGATCAAAACAGTTCCATTGCCAAAACATTTGTACTGTACAAAATCTGTAAGACCAATTAGGATATGACAAGCCTTCCACTGAAATTTCTGGATAGTGTTGCAGGGTTAAGAATTTTTTTAAAAAGACAAACCCAAAGCCAACTGCGTACTACAGTAAAAACATTCCATTACTTATCAGTTAACGTGAACAGTACAGTAGTTAATGGTCAGATATATCTCAACTCAATACCCCCTCCACAGAACTGCTTGTGTAATATATCTTTTTGGTAGAGTGGAGAGGCAGAGGCTGTAGAGGTGATGTAGACCAGCATAACCTTGGCTTTGCACTGTCTTCCAGACCAGAAGCGTCTTGCATATAAGGGGAAAAGGCACCCAGCTTTGCTTCCTGCCCAGAGTGATCCTTAGCATCAGTGCCTGGGGGAGCAGTTTCTCTGCACTGCATTGCAGGCTTGGGATTTCAAAAGACCTTGCCCTGTGACTTTGCTTCAGGGTCTTGCCTGGAAAAATCTAAAATCATTACTCAAGCTCATGCTGGGGCGTACATATCAAGCCACAGGTCAGGTGCAAAACAGAGGATGTCCTAGAGCTGGTGATACACACAGTCTAAATGGGATGGAGCAGGATCAGGGCCCGAATAGGAGAGAGGAAGCAAAGTGAAAAACAAAAAGAAAAGGAAGTACTAGCTAAAGAAGAGGCCATTGATTAAACAGAACACCAATGGCAAGTAAAGGAGCAGGAAGAAAACCTCTGTACCACAGTGTAGCACGGAGAAGGTAATGTCACAAGGATGAAGGCCCTGATCTTGCAAGCAGTCATGTACCATACATGACCTCCTTTCCATCTGCCCCTCAGGCACTACCTTCTTTCCTTAATATGTCTCCAGAAGTTAAAAGAATACACATGGGTTGAAGACTTGGGATCTCTCAGATGCACAGAGCTGTAATCACAAACTTCTGTTTGTCATTCCAAGCCACTCCAGGCGTCCATGGGAATAGTAGAGGGACAGAGTCCTTTTTCTTTTCTCCAAGCCACCAAGCTTTTCCTTCAGATGCTTTGCAAAGGCCTGAGAATATCTACACATACTACATGCTCCCAGGAGCAGCAAACAAATCTTGTTAATGGTATCTTGATAATCTGCATGCCCAGAGAGAGAACTTATAACTTCCTTGGGCTGAGAAGTACCGTCTAAGAGCTTTCTTCCCATTTATTTTAGGACATATTCTCTGGCTACTCTACTGGGGAAAGACAAGGTGAAACTGTTCTCTCTTCTTCCCCACAACTGTCTGATTCAGGCTGTAATAACTCTGGAGCAGCGTCTGTCTCAGGTATTACCCTAGGCCGAAGTGAAAAGTTTCCCAGGGTGAAATTACACAATTACCAGCCCACTGCTCAGTGCTCCCACTAGGCAAGCTGGCCTCAGAAACAGCAGTGAGAAGCTCATGAGAGAGCCTACGCACCTTCCAAGGCCACAGCGCCTGTAGTGTTTCATACTGCAGGGACAAAGAGGAGGTGAGAACAACAGAGGTTCTTAATAAAACTTAGTTCTTTTGAAACATCGCTCTTTGAAGTGCTCATAACATTGTACAAAAGAAGCCAAGCTTTATCCCTCTTTTATGGAGATGATAAGAGTTACAGGCACAGCAGGCCAGGAGGAGAGTCACGGAACAGACCCCAGGTCTCCCAGTTCCTACAGGTCTAATGGTGGGAACAGGCTGCCAGTATGGGAATTGTTTCATAAAGACAGTGTCTCCACAAAGGCACTGATATTTTAGTACTAATTTTAAAAACATTTCCACCAATATGGAAATGGGATGCCGTGGGAGACTTAAGTGCTGATGTAATTCTCATGGAAATGAGATTTGAAACAGTTCTCTGTAAGAGCCTCAAATGTTAGCTTGTATTACAGCTGCCTTTCAATGAGCATTCAAGTCAGTTTTCAAACAACAGTTTAGAAGCTTTTCATAGTCAGGCATGTCTTCAGCCAACCAGCAGATGCTCTTAGGAAGTTTTGCACTTGTGTAAGGTCCTCTGGAGAAAAAGGAAATCTTCAAAGGGATAACAGTATCTGCTTCTGATTAAAAGCCTAGCTTAGTGTGCTGCTTGAACACCACTGGGTGCATCTCGCGTAGCACATTCTGATCAGCAGTGCATTGAACGTCCAGAAAAAATATTTTTATTGTCCTGTTAGTTTATATGGAATTTAGGATTTTAAATGGTTCTTGACTGAAACACAAGTACCTTGCATTCAGCAGAGACAGCCGTGGGCTGACTGCTCTGAAACAGTCACTCCTACTCTACAACTCCTATCCCAAGGGTACAAAGAGTCATGGCAAAGATCCTCCAGTTTTCTACTGGCAGTGGCTGGTGGAGTGGCCTGGCAATGGCTAGCTATCAGCAGCTTCCAGAACTTAGGGTAAATGCTTGGGGAAGCCCAAGTCAAATTTTATTGCCAATGTTGAATGCATTGCCACGTTTACAACTCTCCCATTCTGTGCTGTCTCAAAAGGCGTGCTGCCATAGCAGGAGCCTAGGCTCCTCATATTTCTGAACAGTGAGCTGAAAACTGATTCAAACCACATTGTAAAAGAAGTGACCTATTCGTCTGTATTTTAAACATCAGATGCAATTTCCTCATGAGCTACTACCAAAGTAGGTAACCTGCCTCTCTTGTTCTTCCACAGAAGAAGCTTCACTGCAATTCCTGTTGCAAAGGGCTGCCTGTGTCATGGCTCCATCTGCCCCAAGGTTATCAGGAGTCTAGCCAGAACCCTACATCCCACAGCAATGATGGCTTCCTGAGTGATTTGGGAGCCTGTTAGCAGCCTGCCTGCATGTTCATGTAATATTAGGAGAGCAGACCTCAGCTGAAGCATAGAGGTTTGTTTTATTAGCGCAGGTTTTTGTACCACTTCTCTGGGGAGAAAAGAGGGAAATTTCTTCCCTGCCGGTGTGACTACTATTCAGACTAAGTTGTAAGAGAGCATAAAAGCTGCTGCTACCGTGTAGGCAAGAATAATAATGGTATGGACATGAGAAGCCAGGAGAGACATTTGGTATGCAGCGAAACTCATGTAAGCTAGAGAGCCTGACACCTAATGGTAGAAAGGCCAATGAAGGTCAAAAAAATTACATTGAGAATCTCTGTACTGCTTTTAAACTAGAAATGTTGCCTGTTGCTAGTGGCCTTTGGTGTAGTTTTCACTGTGTTCATATGGTAGCTATTCATTGTTGGGTAATTATCTTGTTTTATTTTTCTATTTATTTATCAAATAAATCAAACTAATAAAATTCCAACCCACGATTGCCATGGGAACACTCCAACAAGGACAGATGCAGTGTATAGCTGTGAGGAAAGAAAGCAGGCTTCAACTTTATTAAATTATACACAAGACAATCAATACAATTTAACACAAACAGCCCTTGCAGGCTCTGCACTAACTGTCCAGAAGGCTCATCTAGTAACTTTTGAGACGCTTGCAACACCAAATCCTAACAACCACCATGCCAAGCTTCTATAAGGGCACATGCTCCAGAATGCAGTGTTTTTTGCCCTTCACTGAAGGGAACCCCAGAAATCAGATAGTCTGCTTTTCCACACCATAGACGTGGCAGGTATTTTTTCACTCCCTAAATCCAGTAGATCTGTTTTGAATTCTTGTATAGACATTCCCAGAATTTGCATTGAAAATTTAGTCCTAGTTAAAATAATACATTTAGACAATTCAAACCATTTCTGAAAGCAGAAATCAAATCACTTGCAGACAAATCTGCATTGTTGTTTAGCTTAACTTGGTCACTATCTCTGCAAAGATGGATGACAAGAGACGGGAAAATAGAAAGCAGAAAGGAGAGGAGATTAAAGCGATAAAGGGCCTACAAAGCTCATAGCAATTTTTCTCCTTAATTTCGTCATATTTAAGGTAATGCCACGGAGAGGAAGCCAACAAAAAGAATTACATGCACTGCCCAGACTGTATTTGAAAAAGGCAATCTCATCAGTCCTGATTCTTTCTATCGCTGGCAGTGAGGGTTGTCTTTCTGGATACTGCAGAGAGAGAAGGTGCCAGGCATTTGATTAAGCCAGATCACAGCCTTCTTAAGTCCTCCAGCTGGGAATCATCTGGCAGTAACTCACTCTGTGCAGGTCATCCTTTCTATTGCAATGCCTTCCCACCTGCCAGAGTGCTGTGATTATCCTCCCTGCCCACATCCTCTTAGACTTGTCCAGCAGTGCTGACAAGACACCCCCTCCCCGCTAATTGCAGAGTTAGGAACTGAACCTATCTCCTTTCTGCACTGGGCATCCTGAAGCAATCCAAAATTCTCTTTTCTTTATTTCTAGTCACTTCCCATGACCATTTATAAGGAATCAGTTCTGTGGTTAAACAATATCTATACCAAAAACTTTGCAGAATGAAAGATAATGTTCATTTGCTTTGATCCCTCTACCCATACTCTGCCTGGTTCTGGAATTATCCACTATTTCATTTCCAGTACCAGCCATCATCATCTCCAGTCCCTAGTGAGAAAGATACACTGCAGCACCTAGTGTGCAACACCAAAACAGGCAGACACTGATCTTCCATATTTAAAGTCACCAGTGGGTGATACCTCTTGTAACACTGCTTGTCCAAGTCAGTCATGCAGCTCCCACCCACACCCTCTTGCAACATCTCCAGGACAGACTTTTCATTACCTACTGAGCTCTGAGAAATCCCACGTGATGCCATTCCTTTCCACCTGTTCCCCTGCATACAGGGGACATAGGTGCATTTAGATAAGCTTTCCTCAGCTACAGGAATGGTGTCTTCTTTTGTGAAATGCAAATAATCTGCCATCTGTATTGCATTATTCCTATTGGATTTCTCTGCTCTTTGTGTTCTCAGTCACCATCACATTGCACACCAGAGTGACTGGTAAATTATGCTGCTGCTTCAATGGAAGGAAGGCTTGTGATTGTGATGCATTGAAACAAATGCCACTCCAACTTGGAAGGAGAGTTTCTGAATAAAGTGGGTGCAGACTGAGGCATTCGGAGTTAAAACTGTTGCTTCCTTATTCCAACCTATTTACTATGTTGTTTCTCTGTCATATCCTCCTCCATGAAGTATTAAAGCAAAGACTTCAGTGTTATATAGTTATTGCTAACAAGATTGTGTTTATTCTCAATTGCAATGCATAAGCACACCATTACAGATAAACTGATCACCGCCTGATTTACCTTTACCATACAAAGTTATTGCAACATCTTAATTCTCCTCTATTCTGATCAAATAGTTTAAGTAATTTAAAGTAACCAATTGTTTCCTTTCTGCTTAGCCCTTTAAAGTGTATTTCATCCTTGGGGCTGAATTACTGAGGAGTGGCATTTGTTGGGGAGTTTTCCAGAGTTTTGGTTCACTGTTCTTTTTGCTGAACCTCATTATGGCCAGCCTGCTATCATAAATGAGATATCATCCTTCTGTAAGTGAAAAATGTTTCTTATTTAAGCATGGAGCTGTGATAAACATTTCCACATAAAATTGTTCTAATTAGTATGGGAAGGTTAGTATCATTTAGATTGCTAAAGTATGTCTTTGAAGTAAAACATTAATATGTATTTTGTCACAAAATCAAGGTAAAATGTTCTGTAGCAGCAACTTGATTATTCTGTGGCAAAGCATGTTTTTAATACCAATTTAGCTAAAAACAGTGACTGACCTACGAGGAAGGCAGCCTGCACTAGGAACCTTAGGAAGGTGCTTACTTCCTTCATTGAAGTATTTAGTTCCAATGAGGACTGTACGGTAAGTCAGGATGCTTGCAAAGAGCAGAGCAGAGTCAATAATAAGTACTGTTAAAGCATTTTCAAATCTGAGACTGTCTTGATCTGGAACCTGACTTTACCATGACTCCTAGCCTCAGCCTGGAACCAAAATCCAAACTCCAAGAAGCCTTGAACTCTACCAGTTCACATCTGGGGCCAATCAGGCCACTCAAGCCCATTTCCATGCAGAGGCAAACTGAAAGGCATGTGGTATGCTGGGGATACAAACCACAGATGTTTATAGTGCTCTTGTGCCCTTAGCAATTGTTTTAATGGGTTGGAGCTCCTGGGAGACCATTTGACTTTTGCTCATGTCTATACTGTTCTCTTATAATGCTGACTGTGCACAAGCCTGAAGCTGTCAACAATCTGCTTCCAGTGTTATTTCAAGATAAGAAAAGTGAAGTGACATCTGATCTGCTGAGAGAGGATGGGGTGAGGGGGTATTTTTTAAATATAAAGCAAAAAAAATCTGTATGGAATCGATATTACAGTCAATGCCTTCTGTCCCTTTGGAAAGTACAGCTTAGTATGAAACACAGGTTTCCTTTTTCTCTGTTGCAACAACTATCCATTTAAATGACTAATACTTGCTTTGCCAAGACCACATTGTCAGTAAGCGTTTTGAAGCTCTGCAATAATGATTACTGTGCAGTATTGCATTTTAATAATTCAAATAAACCGTGGAACATTATGAACTCTACAGCTAAGTAAATACTTTGTTGCAACCCCTGCCTTGGAAGGCATCCTCCATTTCAGTGGAGTGATCTCTTTGCAGAAAAGAGCATTTTCAAACTACTGCTTGCCTTCACAACAAGCAGGCCTGGCTGCTGCTGGTCTCCTCTGGTCCGTGCAGAGACGAGAATCTGTGTTCGTGAAAATCATCATCATGTGAGAGCTGCAGTCAAGTGATTTTTGCTGTTTGTCATAATGTAAGACCTGTGCAAGCAAGAGGGTCCATCCATACATGTCAGGCATTTAGCTCCTTTATTGAAATAAAATTTGGAACCGGAACCTAGACAATGTCAACAGAAAATACCTGCCTGTTCAGGCAAGAGAGACACCATGGTGTTTCATTTTTAAATGGTGCTACAGGACTCTGGTTTAACACAGAGAATACTGTGAGGGGTGAGGTATGAGTTTCTGTAGTTTCTGTAGTTTTTCTTACATCCAAGAGTCAAACTGGGAAGAGCGGGAAAAGACCTTCCTTTCTCTTTGAGACAAAGCACAAATGGTGAGAGAGGCAATGTAAAGGGCACTAGTGAAGGATGAGTGGATCAGGAAGAGAAGAAAGACTCAAGGACAGTGGAAGTGAATAAATACTACAATTTCACAGGAATGAGGTGAGCCCTCCAGGTAAGAAAAGAATTAGACAAAACTAAGAGAGAAAATAGAGGTCAGGAGTGAAAAAAGCCAAGGAATTGGATTCAGGGCAGAAGACTTAGCAAAAGTATTGCTCAGACTAGAAAGTGCACTAGGGAAGGCTGTCAAACATGGATGTCAGCTATGAAAAAATATACTGTTGGTATCATTCATCTGAACTAACATATGGCACACAAATTCCCAGGTCTCCCTAGTCACCGGGAGTTTTACAGAGTACTTGAAAGGCATGAGGGTTTCACTTATCGTTTTGTCCTAAACACGCCCTTTTGTGGCCACTCAGATTTAGATAGTAACAGAACGGCAGATTCTCAAAAAGCAAAAGAAAAGGCTTTCTCTTGATGAAGATAGAAAACATGTTTTTTTCCAGTTCTTACACAAATAGGACAACACAGAGGCTCGTTTCACTATTCCCTGCCTTAAAAGTGTGTATATTTGTGTTGCACAATTATGCTACTAAGGGTTTGGCTTTAGAGTGGAACAGTAAAGACAAAGGACGTTTTCTAATCTGTAAATAATGTTGCTGAAGGATCTCTCCATTCTTCTTATGCATGTAGTTTTCTAACGCCAACCCTCAAAAGATAAGGTTATGTGAGATGGAATACTATCAGAACTAGAATCACTAATGTATGCCTAGAAAATGAAAGAAGACGTTGCTGTCGATTAAAGTGCAACAGAACTACTAAACAGGAAATGGGTGACTGGCTACAATAAATCAAAGCTTAACAAGGCTTTCAGTCTCTGTGGGGTTTTATTTGTAGCAGAGAACTAAAGAGGCTAATATTTCTCATTCAAATTTACATAAGTGTTCTTTACTGTCTACTAGGACAAACAGAGCCTGGTAGGTGCAGACACAATTCCCCTGGCTTCTGAGAAGGCAAAGTAGCCATGCTTTTGAGGAATGCGGTGCTCTGACAAACAGCAGAGTCAGAAGTACTCCATGACAGGTAGAAAATTTGCATTTCCATTAGCAAGGCCTTTGTCAAATGAAATCCCTAAAGGCAATCAAGAATGTGTGTGGAAGGAAAATGCAGTGTATTAATTTACCACCCCTTACACAAAGAAAAATAAAAAAATCACTGTATCACTCAATGAAACGTAAGTTAAGATAAAAGGTAGAAGGAAAAGATTTACATTCCAGGTGGCCATACAATAAAGGGATAGTAATTTATGCATGCTTTTGCCACCGGATAGCCCAGAAAAGAAATGCTGTTAGATAGCTTGGTTGGTTGGCTGGTGATTTATCAAGGACCCAATTCCTCTATCCTGTTCAAAGTTAGCAGCTGCTCAAGTAATGACATTAAGATGCATGGAGTTAGAGCATAGGAATCAAGCTGAGTCTGCACCTGATCCACTTTTTTCTTCTGAAAAACCTGGCCTAGATGCTCAACTACTTGCAAAAATGAGCCAAATTTTTACCATTCTTAAAATTTATCAAAATATGGTTGCACTTTAGAGGATAGCACTTCATCTTTTTGGCTGATGTTTTTTAGAAATTAATGAAAATATTACTGATTTTAATGAGATTCCTATTCTTTTATGCTCTGTGAACTCTGATTTTCATGGATGAAATTCTTACAAGAAATTAACAGATCATCAGTGGAATTACAGATAAAACAAGATACTATTTAATGTGAATAAAAATGTCATAAATTGGTCCTAAGTCTAATTTGGCCAGCCTTTAAAACACATCAATACTATCATAACTAACACTCATCCGTTTAAGATGTCTATATCCTGCACTAATTCTTCATTTATATCCAGTTATTTATCATCAAGGGTCACTTTATCTTAAAACCTATGGAATTTAATTCATGTATTTGGCATGAAGAATGCCCAAAGAAAAACAATAATTTATTAGTTGATACTGGTTTTCCCAGAAATGTTTAAGCATTCCAGGAGAATACGCATTATAAAAACTAACTTAAGACCATACAGAATTAATGTTTCCAAATCTACCTAGTTTATCAGTGTATTTTTGCCCGCCACAGCCCATCCCACCAAGAGCTCTCCCTCTCCTCAGCATCAGTTTTGCTTCTGATACCCGTTCCTTTATTCTGGGGCACATGGCTATAGAGAATGCTAGCTGAGCTCATTGCAATCCTTACCAAAATTTACTTTAGCTTATCTACATTATTTTCTTATAGCAATGCCAGCAGTTTGCCTGGACTTCTACATTGAGATATGGAAACAGGATCCCAGCTCTGAGTCACTGAGGGAGAATACTTTTGCACTGTCAATGGCTTTAAGAGAACCAGCATTCTTTTTAACAAGTCAGCTAACAAAAGTACATTTCTTTCACCAAGAAGTTTTTCCAGAAACAGATCAAATATTTCCATGCTCCTTTTCATGCAAAACTCTCACAGGCTGACCGTATTGATCACAGCTCAGACAAGATAACTGCCAAGTAAAATGACAGTAATTCTTGATCAGGCATTCTTCTAATTTGTTCATCCTTTTGTATACAGTCATGATGTGCTGGTACATGTCCCTGTGTGGTGCTTGTAAACTACTCCTTCAAAAGAAAATCCCAAAACTTGGTCCCCACCAAAACAGTCATAGTGGAACAAAGGTTAAGAGTTAATGTGCTTTAGAAGCATAAGTCTAAAGAGTATCTTCCCCTTCAATGGGATTTCTACTCTAAAGTCATCTATGAGCTTTCAGAAAGTTTTTCCAGGAATAAATGAATATGTTGTGTGACCATCACATCCCCCCAGAAAGATCACAACCCTTCCAGAGTGAGAGTGGATGTTCTGAGCTGCAATCAATATGTCTGCAATGAAGCTGTTCTTTCTTCAAGCAGTATCTGCCTAGATCAAATAAAGAACTGAGAGACCATGCACACTGGATAGTGTAGCATCCTGTTTTCTAGTTATTCAGAAACATGCAAATTGCTTTCATTATGCTTTTATAAAACAGTGGGTTTTCTACAGGCTCTGCTAAGTATTACTTTCTGGTTTGGGCTCTTTCTGTCTCTGTACTTATTAATTCCTGCCTCACTAACTTTACTGATAGCAAAGTTTTTCAGCATTTCTTTATTCCTCTCTTCTTTTCTTATAGCAATAAATATTGCTCAATTCAACAAATGCATACAAATGGTTTCCATTAGAATTTTAATCTACTCTGAAAATGAAAAAAAAGCTTTGGATAAATCTTTTTAAATTACCAGAACATAAATTCAGACAGGGACATCTCCACCTAGGCTGAGCGGGGGAGTTCACAGCCTGCTGTCCTCGTTCATAAATTAATTGAGGTCTCTAGCTGCTGTAAATGAACAGTGCATCCTGCAAAAGATCATATCTGTCAAGATTGCAGATTGGTTTCTATCAGAGTTTGCAAAAGTCAGAGCTCACAATGCTTTCATTATGTCAATGAGTATGGCTTCCCAACTGGAAAGAAATGTGTTTTGTTCTGTTGGGCCAATATTTACAGAAAGCAATTTTCCTCCATGCTCCAGTTATGACAAACCTACTGAAAAATGTCATTTCACGACTTCTTTCATTCAGCCACCTTTTTACTGACAAGTATGTACTCTTTCTGCTCCATGTGTATGCACCAACTGTGACATTTAATGGCCAAGGAAGGTTAATCACAGGTGAGTACATATCCCTCTTGGATATTGCAAGCTATACTGCATTCACTGCCACTTTTCCATTATAAAGTAAGCATGGCTTTAGCTGACTCACACAACTACCTGTTTTATATTACAAATTCATAAATTTTTTAAAAGGCTCCCTAAGATTCTGAGCATCAGCCAGCATATCCATGAATATCTCTTAGGTGTCTTAAATTACACTAAGGTTGTGACAGAGTGTGAAGAGAGTCAAAGGCAAGGTGAATATTACTGAGACCTTGGTTCCTTCCCCTTTGACTTTGTGCTGTTAATCTGCAGGCATGTGTGTGGTGGAGCAAAGAAAAGAGAGCATCAGATCCCAGAGTTTGGGAAGCAGGGATTGTTTTGGTTTTGGGGGTTTTTAATCAGTGCCCTATTTGACAATGATGGCAGGAACCCTACACACATAAATACCAGTGTATAAGAGCTTGGGAATTACAAGGAGGGTAAGACTGACAAAAACAGCCTGTAACTGTAATTAGTACTGTTTCAATTTACAGGAAAGGGACCAAATCCCAAATGCAACATCTTTTTCCTTCCATACTTATGTCAGCTGTGCTGGACCTTCTCTCTTCACAGCTAAAGCTGTAGAGGAGAAACCCCCAAATCACCTTATTGTCAACCTTTCACTTCTACCTCTCTGAGAGAAGAAATATCTCTCTGTTGGGGTGCACTGAGTATTGCCCGACAACTGAGCATGACTGTTCTCTGGAAGCAACACAAAGCCATCATACCAACTCTTAAAAATGGGGGGGAGATGCTGTACAATTACAAACACTGGTTGCAGAGAGGTCTTGGTGGTCTTGGTGCACAAAAGACTTAGTGAGGAAGGCCTAGAAGGGCATACTACGGTATTTTGTTCTGTAAACATACACACAATCTTTTAAAGAATGCAGATTATTTATGTACTAAAAGTTAATCTACTTATTAATCTCAGCTTAAAGGCTTCTGCATTAGCCGAATAGTGCCAGCCAGTTACAAAGGTGGCTGCCAGCTACAAGAGCCAAATACATACTGGAAACTAATTATTTACATGGCAGGCTCAGCAGTCACTATATTATCAGAGCAACTGGGGCAATTTAGCTGTTTTATTGAATACTTAGTAGTTCTGACCTGTGTCACACAGGTGACATTTGATATCCCTGTGTCATGATGTGTCCCTGCCTACCATGACTCAAGACCACCATGCTGTCAAATGTCTTTTCTGGGAAAAATACTTGCAGGTGAAAACATCAGCAACTGTCCCAGTAGTCTAGCTTAAAAAGCATTTAAAGTATTTTGAATGTACAATTGCTCTGCACTAGGGTCAAACAACAGGAGAAAAATTTCAGGCTGGAAGTTTTATCGCAACAAATTGCAAATGCTTGAAGATGTGGATTGCAGTAGAAACCCTGATGACAGGTTCACCATAGCAGGGACAAATCAATATTATGTGGAAAAAAAAAAAAATCCCTCCTAAGCAAACACTCATGCCACCATTTTCTGTTGTATCAGCCCATGCCTGATATATATTAGAGGTATGTACATCACTTCATGGAACAGCTGCAGGAACAGGAATAAGGAAAGAAAAAAAGCCCAAACCTTCAGGTATCTATTGGTTTGGAACACAAATCGAGCTGCAGAGATTTTTGTGCAAAGCTGTGTTGTCATTATAGGTTGCAGTGATGCCCTCAGAATAAAATTCCTCAAATATTTAATTTTCCTCCTTTCTTTAACATACTAGTCCCCTAGTTCCATAACAGTCCCTAGTTACAGTTTTTTGAGCCAAGTATGTAACTATAAATATTTGGAAACACCTCAGTGCCATTTACACATAATTTAAAGAGGTTACCCATTTTGAGGTTTCCCCTCACCCCGCGTTCCTAATCATTGTTACACCCTTTGTGTGTTACCTAAAGCAGAAACTCCCCTAAACAGAACCTCAGCACCTACCAGTGGGCAGAACACCTCACAGAACAGTCCTGTGAGAAGGGATAACTGCTCTCTTCTCCATGACACAGTCCAAAAGACAGTTACTTTTTACCTTCTATATCCCATTGCAAACTCACCTATTGTGTTCTATTGATCAACTCTTACACTACTTAATAACTTTTTCCAATATTTCTCCCTCTCAGGGACTTTACGTGGTTCGGATGGTTTTTTCCTAGATGCAGTAACTTTCTTTTCTCTCCTGTCAGGGGAGAGAGTGGTTATGGAGACTTGCAGTGAACAAAGACTTGAGGGCAATTTCCTGTGTAATTGCCTGGAGCAAGACCCAATCAGCCCAACTAACTCCTCATTCATGCTGGGAAGTCTAACACAGTTGAATGTGATACTTTCCTCAGACACAACTAATAAAAGAAACTTTCACACTTTAAACAGATTAGTCTCATGTATGACCTTGGTTAGTAAATGTTTGACCTGCATCTGTCCACAGTCTAAGAGAAAAGGGGGGAAAGTCAGTGAGACTTAACAACCCTCTTTCCTTCCCTGTCCCTTTTCCTACTAAGGTTTGGCTGTGAATATCTTTACTCTGGTATTTTTCTTCAGATGACTAAGGTACATCTCAAATAGACCACACCAAACCAAAACCTTGAGACAAACAACTGTGATGCAGGATATAAACCAAACAGTAACTGTCTGAATTTACAGGAACATAATCCCAATAATATGTTGTTACATATTTGTTCATCAAATTGGGGGGGGGGTTTAACTGATTTCAAGCATATGATGTTGATCCCCATTAAAGTATCTGACTAAATGTACCATAAGTGTATTTGACTAGATTGCAGACAGTTCTGATGGTCCAGACAACTCCCCTAATGATGGTTATGCCTATCAAATGGATCAAAAAACCATCATCTCTAATGCCTGACATCAATCCCTCCCTTCCCTTGTTTTCAGCAACAGTTTCATGGTATTTTCCATATTAGTAACCGAAGTTCTAATGAACACAATACAGAGGCAAGTACAGAATTATGTACAAGGCAAGAAATCAGATTTTTCTTTTTAATTCAAAGATGGTTGATGTAAGTGACTATCACAACACTTTTATTAAGATCTTGCTTCAGAGACCTTAGAGGAAAGATGTTAAAGAGGAGAGCTAGCTCACACAAATGGTGCACATGTTTTTGTCCTATTAGCATTCTTAGAAAGTGGCAGCGGAAGTGATTTAAGAATCTTGATTACTAAAACAAACAAAAAAATTATGGAAGGTTGCTTTATGCATGTGTCTGTATTAGGTTTGCATGGCAAGGTTTTGGTAGTAGGAGGGGTGCTACAGAGGTGGCTTCTGTGAGAACCTGCCAGAAGCTTCCCATGTCCAATGGAATCAATACCAGCCAGCTCCAAGATGGACCTACCACTGGCCAAGGCTGAGCCCATCAGCAATGGAGTGCCTCTGGGATAATAGAATTAAGTGTGTGGGCGGATGGAACCAAATTGGCAAATAGCCAGAGAGAGGAGGAAGAGTATGAGCAAGCAACAGCTCTGCAGACATAAAGATTGGTGCACAAGGAAGGGGAGGAGGCGCTGCAGGTGATGGAGCTGAGATTCCTCTGCCGCCTCTGGCAAGGCAGGCAGCCCATGGATGTCCATGGTGTAGCAGATGTCCACCTGGAGCCTGTGAAGCACTCCACGCTTGAGCAGAGGGAGGCATAAAGGAGTCTGTGACCCTGTGGGAAGCCCACACTGGAGCAGGCTCCTGGCAGGACTAGTGGATCAACAGAGAGAGGAGCCCACACTGGAGCAGGTTTGGTGCCAGGACTTGTGACCCTGGGGGGAACTCATATTGGAGCAGGCTATTCCTGAAGGACTGCAGCCCATGGAAAGGAACCCATGCTGAAGCAGTTCATGAAGAACTGTAGCCCATGGGAATGATTCATATTGGAGAAGTTCATGGAGAATGTCTGCTGTGCAAGGGACACCAGGCTGGAGCAGGAGAAGAGTGTGAGGAGTCCTCCCACTGAGGAGGAAGGAGCAGCAGAGACAGCATGTGATGAACTGACCACAGTCCCCATTCCCTGTGTCCCTGCTCTGCTGGCAGGGAGGAGGTGGAGAATTCAGGAGTAAAGTTAGGCCTGGGAAAAAAGGATAGGTGGGGGGGATATTGTTTTTAGAATTTGTTTTTCTTTCTATTATCCTATTGGTTTTCCCAAGCTGAGTCTGTGTTGCTTGTGACAGTAACTGGTGAATGATCCTTCCTGCCCTTTCTCAACCCACGAGCCGTTCCTTATGTTTTCTCTCCCCTGTTCAGCTGGGAAGGGGAGTGACAGAGTGGCTTTGGCGGGCACCTGTGTCCAGCCAAGGTCAACCCACCACAGTGTCCAAAGAGTATTAGAGGGATTATTTGTCAAGAAACTGCATTTCTTTATGACAAATTTTCCATTATTGCTATCTGTCTGAGGTGTTCTAATAACCTATATTTCACTGAAGCTTTCATCCATACTTTTCAACAGAGATAGGACTCAGGAAGCCAATATTAATCTACACCCTTGCTGTGGAGAAACACAGACTGGAACACCATCACACTTCAGGAGCATTAAAATGTGCAGGCAGTAGGACAGGAAGCAAATGTTCCTATCAGTGCAGGTAAATTCTACAATTTGGAATAAAATTACAATAGCAAGAGCAGTCTTTTGAATACTATACTGCTGTCATTTAAAAGCAGACAAAGATAGGATTTTAGTGAATTACTGAGGGCGCATGGAGACCCAGCTTTCATATGACACAGAAGACTACACTAATCACCAACGTCCAGCCCCAAGTAAGAAATTAATCTCTCTTACAATCTAGCTTCTAAATGAAAGGTGCCTTCTCCTTCTGAAGTTATTGGATTGTATTCTGACCATAAAGTTAAATTACGCAAGGAGTATCTAGAATATTTCAGCACAAAATCAATGTGCATTATTTTATATTTAGTTTCTGCCTCATAACTTGCATACACACATACACTGATCTATGAAAGTTTGTCTTCAGTAAGAACACAATTTCAAAAAGCAACTCAAGGAAGATACGGAAATTTATTCTAAGACAGAAATAATTCTATTTATCAATCATTTTTCTTCCTCACCTCTTTGCTGTTTAGAATATTTGCATGAAAATGGGATCTTTATTTCCCAAGAGTTCATCAGCTGCTCCTGATATGATATAATTTCCATGGATACCAATTGTATGTGATATTGCAAGCATGCAACTAAAGGATAAGGAATAAAAAAGCGTGAAATCAACTGTTTTATTCTTACGTAGCTTTTGGGTAACTCCATAAATAAAACCTAAAGCTTTATCTAATCGACTCATCACCCACACAAATAACCCACTCAGTCCCTCTCCTTTCCAAGCCCTCTTGGCAAAAATGCCCCTGCTTATTTAAGGGTGTCCAGTCTTTCAAATATTATCTGCTACTCAGTGAGAACTCAGGACTTTATAAGGTGACAGATTAAAAAAAAAAAAAAAGTAATTTCGATTTGCATTTTTTAAATTTTTAAACTTGCTAATTCAGAAATTCAAGTGGCAGATTTCTCTATTAAAAAAATCTTGGTAACATATTACTTTGACTAGTAAAATGACTAGTAACAAAGAATTACAGTTACAATAAAAATCTATCTAATAAAGAGGGCAGAAATAACAAAAGAAAAGAGCAAGTTTCAAAATGTATTTTTTCATCAGTAAGTATGGCAATTTAATGCAATGTACCTGAATAACTACAGAAGACTCACTTACTTCACAGTCTGATGTGGATTTTGATACCTGTGTTTTTTTAAAAATAATTTGAAGAATATGTTATCTCTCATTTAAAGCCATTTCTAATAACAGGTTTTTGATGAACAAATTTTCTCATTTTGTAACTATACAAAAAGTATTTTTCAGATATGCTTGTTCAGACAATGACCCTGGGATTTCAATTTAGCTCACAAGAGAAATGTCCAGAAGCAGAGTAGGCAGAGAGAACTGTAGACTCTATTCATCCAAGGAACCCTGATGTGACTCACAGGCAAGCTGTTGCAATATTTTGATGTATAGTCCTTGCCTAACCTATCCAAATGCAGGAAGACAGTCATAACTATACAGCCTTCACCACTATCTATGATGTGTCTTCTCAATATCTGAAAGGAAAGGAGATCTTTCACAGGGAAGGCAACACACACACACACGATGAGATCAAGAAACTTGGCCAGTGTCAAAGGCAGGGTTGGGAGCAGAGCTACAGAGAGAGCTCCCATTAGAGAGCACTAACCACTGAGACAGTCCTGGTTCAAGGGTGGTCATAGCACAGCAGTACCAGGAATGTCTCACTCAATGTATTTTCCCTAATATCTCCTCCGGCACATCTCAAGTCACATCTTAGTTACACTTTGCAAACAAAATCAAACTTCTCTGTCAGCAGCTAAAAGTTACTGAGCCCTCAGTCTCCCTGCTAATTTTGGTTTTACTTATCCCAGGCTCGGGCAGCACACTGAGGGACAGACACAAAAAGCCTCCCTGTGGCTTGCAGGCACCTGCCTAGCAAGCCGATTCACTAGCTGAGAAGAAATGGATGTTAACCCTCAGCACAAACTGAGGGAAAGCTTTCTCCCTTCTGCCACGGAAGGTTCAGTGCAAACACCAGGCCAGGGTGACACAGGCTGGCTCCTGCACAGCCCCCAGGGCAGACAGCATTCTACAGTTTTGTAGTGTCCTCATAGAAACTGAAATTCAAGGCATGCATACCCTGCAACACATAAGGGCATGGCTTGAAGTGTGCCATTTCTGTTCATTCTCTACTTCTCAGTAGCCTTAACATCATCTCTAGGTTAAACTTTTTTCTTTAAACTTTGCTTGTCTGTCAAGTCTCATTGCCTGACATCAAGGAGATCAATCTGCCTTCCTTAAACTCAACTCCTGGCTCGTTTGAGAAGCTTCCCTTTATAGATCTTGGTCTCCTAAGCTACTCTCTACAGCCTGTCTCCCCTGCTGCACCCTTCAACAGATTTTTTCAAATCAGAACAGACAACCCATATAGGCTGACATGCTTTTTGCAGTGCTTGCTGCTCACATTGGAATGTTACTACCCAATTTGCTGGCATTCCTGGGCAGCACAGCAGAGGAGAGTGGGGATAAGAGGTGTCTGCTACATGTGTATAGGCATGCACCTTGGAGAGGATTCTTTTTCAGTAGTCAGTAAAAATGACATGGGTGAGGAAACTCCTAAACATTACTGCCAGAGAGTTTTAAGCACCAAGACACAAGATGTTTGTAGGATTAAAAAATAAAATAAAAGGAAAACAAGAAAAGACAAAAAATCCCCCTGATGTTACCAGAATCTGCCCTCTCTTTTGGAGATTTTTCTTTAGAAAGAAAACACATTTGAGTGTGTGAATGCATGACCTGCTCTCTCTTGAATGCCAGATTCTCAGAAACATCATTCATCTTACTAGGTATTTCTTCTCGGCCTAAGGTGAAGCAGTCAGTTCTGCGTGCCTGATACTGGTAGTTATGCCTTAACCTTAAAAAGCAGTCAAAATGAAACAAAAGTGAAGCTCCAATTCCACACAGTTATTTCACCTTTTATAGAGAGTTATTCATTAGAGAAAACTGTGACCTGAAACAGCTCTCCTTTGCTCTTCCCCAGTCCATTGCCAACCCCACCGGGGATATGTAAAAGAACACCTTAGTTACTTCAGTTTAAGCTAAAAGTGCATTTAAAATCAATCCAGGTAATGTGTAGCCCCACTTGAGGGCAGAATCTCAAATCAGAATATTTATTACCAAGCTGTAAAGCTGTGTTTTTGCAGACTTCGTCAGAAAGGGGATATTTGAATGCCAACAGGGACATCAGGCTCCATCTCTTTATAGGCCCTGGGTCAGGAAAGGATGTAAGCACATCATCAGCTTTAGCCCCACTGACTTAAAAGGATAGTTAAGCACATATTTTACATTCTGTCATGAACAGGAAATATGTAATACTATATTCATCTTAGCTGCAAGGGGAATATACACACTTACTTATACAGGCTACCTAGCTCACTGCAAAGGACGATTACAGCTTTTCTTGCACTCTAAGCTATGATCAACAGAAAAGGAACTGGCCAGGAGAGAACAATGGGATCTACCTGTTAAGGTTTTTTTTCAACACAAATATACAGAAGTGTCATTTTATTATGCCTCAGAGCAAGAACCATCCCAGACATTTTGCTCAGTGGAAAAGGACCGGGAGGTTCTGGTTGACAGCAGCTGAACATGAGCCAGCAATGTGCCCAGATAGCCAAGAAGGCCAACGGCATCCTGGCCTATATAATGTATATATATTATAATATATAAAACAGTGTAGCCAGCAGGACTAGGGAAGTGATCATTCCCCTGTACTCAACGCTGGTGAGGCTGCACTTCAATCCTGTGTTCAGTTTTGGGCCCCTCACTACAAGAAAGCCATTGAGGTGCTGGAGCAAGTTCAGAGAAAGGCAGCAGAACTGGTAAAGGATCTGGAGTACAAGTCTTATAAGAAGCAGCTGAGGGAGCTGGAGTTGTTTAGCCTGGAAAAGAGGAGACTGAGGGAAGACTTTATCCCTCTCTAGAACCACCTGAAAGGAGGTTGTAGTAAGGTGGGTGCATTCTCTTCTCACAGGCAACAAGTGACAGAATGAGAGGAAATGGCCTCAAGTTGGGCCAGGGGAGGTTTAGATTAGATATTAGGGAAAAGATTCACATAAAAGTTTGTAAAGCATTGGGAGGGACTGCCCAGAGAAGTCATGGATATGGCTCTTAAGGACACAGTTTAATGCTGAACGCGGTGGTGGTGCTGGGTTGATAGTTGGACTTGATTATCTTTCAGGTCTTTTCCAACCACAACACTTCTATGAATTCTATGATCAGTGACCTTTCTCTAGGCTTGTCATTCCTAGGCACCTAGGATCCCAAAGGCCCAGGCATATGCATCCTGCTGGGCATTGATCTGGCTCACACATGCTTATACAGCAGCATTTCCAACCAGGAAGCCTGAGCAACGAGGAAAAGAGCAGCAGGGACATCCTATTTCTAGTCCTACCTGAACCAAGCCATGCCCCAGGAAAGGAGAAGTGTCCCTGAAATGGATATACTCACCATGACTCCCACTGTTCTCCACACAACATGACTCTGGGGCGGCAGCTCACATCTCGGCAAAATCCCTGGAGGGAAAGAGGCTCTGGAAGAGGTGGTGGGAGCTGCAGGTCAAGACAGTGAAAGCATGCAAGAGAGCATGGAGGGGAGGAGGAAGCAGAAGTAAAAGCCTACACTTGGTAATCCCCAGGGGCCACTGCAGTGTTAAATCTGTTGGTAAGTTTTATTTTCAGAGTAGAGGTGCTGACCCTCAGTAGCACACAGTCACCCTCCTTCATAATCCCCCAGGTTACTGACTGTCCATGGCACTCCCTGGAGCAGAGACTGTAGGCCAGCTGCAACAAGCCGATATGGAAATTTCAGTGTACTTCCAGAAACGAACCACATGGGCGCTCTGCAGTGATCTCTTGGTGGCCAGGCATACTAGAAGCACTTGCAAAGCCTGTCAGAATCATAGGAAAATGACTCCAGTTAGCACGGGGAAACAGAGATTTTTGGCATACATGTTCCCTAGCCACCATAAAAAGTTCCTTCAGTTTAGAACAGGGCTGTCTCACAGGCTCAGGCTCTCTACCTTCCTTCTTACTCTAATGATTTTTATCCAAATCGCATTTTCTCTAAAGTTTTTCCTGCTCTGTTTCCAGACACCTTCCTTTAGCCTTGAAGAGCCTGATAGGTAACAGACCTCTTACACAACCATGCACTTCCTTTTCTCTTTTCCTTTCATCCCCAGACTTCAACATCCCATCACAAAGTTGAGCTGTGGATGACTTTCTAGTCTGGAAGGTAGATAAGCAATGTTACAGTAGTGAGTAGATTCGTATAGACTAAGCCATTCATGACATGGCTGTTTGCTAGAGTACGAGGTCTCCAGTTCACACAGAAACATTTCTTCCCCATGATATTAAAAAAATAAATAGGATATCCATATCCAATATAATTAAGTACAGTCACCCTTGAAAAAAAGAATACTTGGAATACAAAATCCTGGCATCTGAATGTGAAGCTCTTTAGCAAAACCTGTCAGTGCTTCAAGAAATAAATATTAATACCATACCACAAAACCATAGATGCATTATTATTAGTATCTCTAATAACAGTAGAAAAATTAAGGTGCCATATTGTTTACAACACAAAATTAAAATTTTAATTTCAATCAGTCCTGTTTACCCAGCAACAGTCTGATTAGCAGTCAGAGTTGATCGAAGAGTGGAAGAAAGAAAATCCTCCCACAAGATACGCCACATAAAAGACTACAGCACGAGTCAACAAGCAGCAACAGCAGAGTTACACAGCCAGCTAAAGAACGTACTCAAGTCTGGCAAACCAAGACACAACTTGTGCCACTGAAGAAGTGATTTGAATATATTTTGTTCCCTCTCCTTTGGTGCAGGGAGCCTTACTGAATATTTGCATGACAGAATTGAAGTACACATTAGCTTGAAACAATGGAGAAACAGGGAGGTAGAGAATGGAGTAAGAAATCCCAGGAAACTACAGGCAATTGCTTCTTTATTATGCATATTTTGCTGCTGGAGCACATTATTCTCATTCTCCTCAGGGCAGGGTTTGTTAAAAGCACAGTAAATAATGTCAACAACTAAAAATCCAGCACATCGAGCTTGATTTTTTTTTCTTTTGCCTCATGTTTGGCAGACAGAATGCCCTGGTAGAGGCTAGATTTTCCAGCACAAATCTTGACACATGTAAGACAGACGTAGCAGTTTCCTATTCCACCCCCTACTCCTTAATACCTTCTTAAAAAATAAATAAATAAATGAAAAAAGAGAGGAAAAAAAATTAGGTAGAGACACAAAACAAATTACTGTAATCCATGCGCCCTGTCACATATATCTCCATTTTAAGTGTTGCCCTTCTGCTGCAGAGTTCACAGAGACATAGTGCCCTTCTAGTTCGTTTCTGGAGTGGCAGCCAGCCACCCTCCTGCCACAATTATCTGGTGGTGCCTTCAAGGCATAGAGCTGCCCAAGGCACCTTCCTCCTGGGGTACCTCCTCAGCAGGGAAAGGGTTCAAAGCTCAGCCGCATCAGTGCCTCTGAAGCATTCAGATGACATAAATCCACTGCTCCTGAAGATGAGCAATGTTAGGAAGCAAGCTGCTGCGATTAAGCTCTTACTCCAGCAAAACCAAAAATCAAATGCTGCACTCTTCCATAGCTTGATTAACCACACGCTTCATTAAAGCTTTCACTGCTGTTTAACTGAGCTGTAAATGCCAGGAAGACAGGGAGTTTTTCGAATGAGGCTGAGACAGTTCATGAATTCTTTGCCTCCAGCCCCTGCCTTTCTCCTTTTCTCCCCCTCATTTCCTTCAAGCCAGAGAAAGTAAACAGGTGAGTTAAGTGTAAAAGGAAAGGAATGTGGATTTAAAGGTTTCATATAGGGTTTCTTAGTCTGTCAGCTCTGCTCAGTGCTTTTGCACTGTGCCTTTCAGTAGTTCCCAAAGCTATGAACACAGAGCAGACGCAGACGAGGCACTTAAAACAAGTTTTACCCTTCTGTTCTCAAATCAGAGAGGGTTTTACATTAGATAAACCTGGATTTTAAAGTGAAGGGAGAGAAATCTGCTAAAAGAGGCTTTTGTGGTGCAAACCCTTTGAGCCCTCACCACTGAAGAGTTGGTACCTCACACTTTCAGCCCTCTATTATATAAATCCTTTTACTTACCTACAACTGAGAAGAAACATCTGCAAGTAAGTGGCCTTTCAGCTGTGGTCACTTCTGTACTTCATCCTTAAGTGCTCCCAGTGTAACAGCAACCCAAACCAACCCTGCTGGATTACTAGAGCACTGCTCCTTTATGAGCACAGCAGCTTCCCAGCCCCCTGAAGCCCACCTGCTTCCCCCAGGCCCAGCTGCACCTCATAAACTTATCCCAGGCCCCCAGGTGAGAACTAACCCCAGCCACCTGCAACTGCTGCTTCAGGGAGATCAGGTGAGGCCTCTGTGCATTGTCCTACCTCACCTGCATGAAGACTCCCATCACCCAGCTTCAGAAAGAAAATTCCGGTGTGGCAAGTCAGAATTTCCTGTTATTTTTCTCATTCTCAACATCTTAAAACCTCTGCAAGATTAATTTTGTTAGGTAATGAACTACTAGGGCTTCTGCAGTTATGTACATAGAGCTTTCAGGCTGAGCAATGCACCGGAAGAGCTTTTACTGCCAAGGTCATCATAGGCTACTTTGGAAATCAGAACAATTGTACTGGTCACAGCACGCTTTTTGTTATCGTGGAAATTTTCCGAATATACAAAGCAATAAAATGCTCATTCGGTGATCAAAGCCTCAAAGATGAAGATTATGTTTTTACTCAGTATGCCAGCCTTGGAAACCACCCTTTCTTAAATGAAATTTATGTAAATAAGATTGCTAGTTCCTTGGGTTCTCTGACAGAGGAATGGAAGAATATTTATAAGGAAAATCTAGACGATGGTAGGATTTAGATTTAACTGTTAAGACAGACTTATATTGAACTGGACATGTGATTGTGATTTCTTCTTCCAATTAATGCTCCTGAAGTAACTATGGAAGTGCTTCCAGAGTCTCATTTCTGTACCAGGCTTTTCACTAATTGTGGTGGGTTCACCGTGGCTGAATGCCAGGTGCCCACCCAGTTGCTCTATCACCCCCCTTCCCAGCTGGACAGGGGAGAGAGTAAGAGTGGAAACAAAATAACCCAGCACAAATCGTGGGTTGCGATAAGGCAGTGTATATTAATACAGAAAGCAAAGCAAAGCAGGGTGCGCGCGCGCAAAGCAAAAGCAACAACTAATCTCTACTTCCCATGAGCAGCAGGAACCCCCGACCGCGTCTGAGAAGCAGGGCTCCTAGAATCTTCTAACCAGAGACAATGAGTGCCTCCCCTTCCTGCTTCCTGCCCCAGCTTTTATATCTGGGTTGACGTCATATGGTATGGAATATCGCTTTGGTCAGTGCAGGTCAGCTGGCCTATTTGTGTCCCCTCCCAGGACCTTGCCCTTGACTGAACAGTGAGTGCTGTGCTCAGTGATAGCCAAAATATGGGTGTGTTATCAACACCAATGCAGAGCACAGCGAGGGCTCCTATGGGGAAACAAATTCTGGCTCAGCCAGACCCACCACACTAATGAAGCCTCAGCCTGCAGTCATGCTCCCTTTCCCCAGTGGGCTGAAGGGGTGGTTTATCATGAGAGTGGCGCTGGTGGCCACAAGAGCCTGTGAAGTTTCACAGCAGTGAACCATCAGGCTCAAAGAGCCAACGGTTTAAAGTCCAGCTATATTAGTGGCTGGGGGAATGATATAATGGAAACATGGAGTCCTGCACCAGGTACAGAACAACTACCTGCTGGCTGGGTGCCCAGTGGATAGAAGGCGCCTTGATAAAGTGGGATCCCCACGGATCCTTCTGTCCACTGGGTGGATCCTGTTGCTGTGCCCATGCTGAGAAGGCATGTCAGTAAGCATCAAGGATTGGAATGGATGATCAGAAAGGCAGCAGAATCTCTGTTCTTGCAGATACTCACCTGGACAAGGCCTGAGCAGCTGGATCTAACTTGTAAGTCAACAGTGCTTTCAGCAAGCGGAAAGGCTACATACCCTCTTAGAGGTCCTTCCAGTCTAAATGTTTCTATTCATCTTGAACTTCAGGAGCAGAAACACAGTTTATCATGTTTATCCGTTTTCTTTGTTTCCTCTAGTAATTATTCTTTATTTGGAAGTCAAAGGAGTGTCTCCTCAACTATTCAAACAAACCCAAACAGAAGTGAGAAGCGTACAGTGTTTTAGACATGCACAAAGAAAGGATCGCAACTTCAAGATTTGCTCTAAAACATTAACCTCAAACCAAGCATGTACTCTCTCAAGAGTTGTGCACATGTGTTTTCCCTTTCCATAAAATCGGCCTGGAAATCAGAGTCCACTTAATAGCCTGTGTCAACTGACAATTACTCTGGTATCTTGTATATTTGTACCTCTACCAGATCAAAAACGGATCAGGAGAAATTCAAAATCGTATCCGATTCTCCAGTACTGCTTTTTTTTGTTACACAAACAGGACAGTCCTGGGGAAACAAAAAGTCATGATTAAAAAAAGTGCTTTCCTAAAAACACCTATACATTGGTTCAAAAAACTCCTGAGTTTTCTGGCACATTACATATTCACAGTATCAGAGGCTTGACATAAAAATACTTAGAGTAACCAGAATCACAATGCATATATCTTTTAAGTCTGAACTTAGATCAGCAATTATCTATGAAGAAAACAGCAATTTTGCTGTCAAAGCCAAAAATTCTGCTTTTTCTCACCCCTCTGTCCCAGTGTCAGACAAATATAACTCAAAATGCTTCTACTTACTCGTTCAGGCCAAAGAAAAAGATGTGCATAAGCTGGTTTAGTGACATTTTATTAATTTTTCAGGCTTCACCCTCCCCCTACACATATGTGCAAATTTCTCCTTCTGGCACTAAGCTACAGACCAATTTTGAGGTGGAAAACAGTTGTAGGAAAAAGAGAGAAACTCAAATTATTTTATAAATGGACACATAATACATTACAGTGGTCCCTTTAGTAGTCAAATGGTTCATGAACATTATACGTTATGTAATATCACAAATGCACAAAATATGCTTTCCATATGACTGCAAAAACAGCAGCACTCTGGAGCCAAGCGCATGACTTAATATTATAATAATGAGTCTACTTCAATGTAGTGGATTTTAATAAGACTTTAATAATACTGGTATGAAGCCAAATTACATAATGCCCCAAAATATGAAACAAAGCTTTTATAGAGAAAATAAAAGCTCATTGAAATATAGTATTAAAAAACCAAAACCAACAACAAAACAAACAACCATCAATGTTATCTAAACAAAGCCATTAGGCATATTTAATTTTTAAAAATCAAATTAGAGAAAAAGAACTCAAATCTATTCCCAGATCTCAAGATAAAATTAAAAAGAATATTATTTTAGGCAACATTTATGAAAATGAAGGTACTATGTCAGCACTGGGAAACAACCTAACACCATAATTACCTCTTTTGGCACAGATAGGGATTGATTATCTCCAATTTCTCTCAAAGGACAAAATATGATTCAGTTACCTGACAGGTTGAGTTTCAGACTAAGCTATGCTGAATTATCTAGAAACCGCTTAGACCAATAAAACTATTTCCTTCTACACATGAAAACAAACTCCAAGTAATAGTCCCAAAGGTAAAGAGACAAATTATTTACTCCCTCAACCCCCTCCAATTCTGGAATCTTGGGGGAAACAAGGACTTGAAAGCACCTGTAAAGCTTCAGCAGGCATGGACAATTCTCAGAATAGCTTCCTCTCTCACCCCTCCCCAAGTATGGCAGTGTTAGATAGCAATTAAAAGAAAAATCAGTATTTCAGTTGTTGGATAACACATGCTGAATGCCACGCACTCTTAAAGCTCTAAAACTTTTTAAATATTAGTGTTACACTAGTTGGAAGATTAACATTTGCATGGATAACAATTTTTGTCCTTTATTAGGATCAACTGTTTAGATCCACATATCCAACAGAGAGATCAACATATATTAGCATATTCCAACATGCTCCTGGTGCGTACTACTGTTAAACTTAGCTTAAATCAATGCTGACAGCCCATCAGAGCATGTGGTGATGAATATGACAAGAATCAGAGCAGTTTTCTTCAAATATATTGTCTCATTTACGTGTCTCCACTTTTTAAGCACTTTTGATAAAGGTATAAAAAAATTTTAAGTAGATTTAGATTCCACATGGCAAGATGAAGTGAGTGGGACATTTTATGCCTTGGATTTCTTGTAAGTCTACTTTAGTTACAGAAGCCATTAAAAAGTTGCAAGTAACTTCGAGATGAAAGGCATTAGCAGCTTTTAAGAAAAGGATAATCATACTCTTCTAAAGACTTAATGAGACATAATTCACAGGAGCTTTTGACTTGGTCTACTGTTAATTGAATCAAAGTCGATGATGATCTTGTTACACTTCGGCTTGAACTCCCTAAAAAAAAAAAACAAAACAAAACAAAACCAAAACACCCAGATATTAGTTAGTGAGTAGTTAAAACATTTTGCTTCCTTTAGTTCCAGCTAAATTTTTGAAGGAAAAAACCAAACCCCACATCCCTGGATTCCCATAGTTTTCTTCTCTATGGGAGCCAATTATAGTGCACCATAGTGAGAGAAACATGGACAAGAAAGACTAAGACAAAACTACACATGGGGTGGTTTAGCCTGTACGTTCTTCAGCTACTGGAGTTTATAAATTACCCAGGAGTCAAAGGACTTTTAACAACTTCGCTGAAGGTGCTGGCATCATGTTACCAGGGCTGGCATTTTTGTTCATATGTATTAATTTTGAATATTTTTAGTATGTACTTACAGATATAGGTACACATATAGGTATTCAGAAAAATATTTAAATATATTGTATGCATGCGTATATATAAAAAATATTTGGAGTATATTTTCATAGTATTTTGATCTCTTTTTTGCCTGCCAAGTTTTCAAAACCACTTTCAAACTTTGTGAGTATATTAAAATATTTTTTGTGCTAGGGGAATAAATCACATTATGCATCATACTGGGTAAAACCAAACTAGTTAAGAGGGAATCATTTAAAAATTGTAACTTTAGAACTGTAAAATTAATACTGCCACAAAATGTTTCCTTTTATTATCATTAGAGCATCTGCTACAGCAATTAGCAAGGAAGGTATTTGGGGACCCAGAATATATTTTCCAATCTATCAGTAAACAAAAGATTATGCAAATAGTGTGGATTTAGTGCCTAATTAAGCTCTGCATTTCAGTTCAAGAGATTCATTAAGTAACACCTACATCCTTAGCAATCAATACAAAGATAAGTAACAGTCAACACAGAAAAGCACATGCTGCTGACCACAGAAACTCTGAATGCTTTGTCCAGAATAGCAACCTGAAACACAAAAAACATTTCTCGCCCTGGAGAAGTTACAAGATTTGACTTGCAAGAGAATGATTTATGCTTCTTAGTCAAATAGTCTTAGTAGACAGGAAATACACTGAAGGACTAAAACTGAATTTCAAGTACTGCTGTGTTTTTCCATGGATGTTTCTTAGCCCAGTAGGTATCTTTCATCCTAAAATTTTATCTGTCAGAATTGTTATGTTTGCAAATTTCTCAAAGTCTTTATATTAATATTGTAAAACTTTTAGCATTGCAAAGCCTCCCTGACTGCATAATTAGCCTCACCCACAGCATGTTACTCCTATCGAACTTGCTGTTGAACAGATTGTCTTTAAAAAACCCACTCTTCAAACATTTTTCAGATTCTCATTACTTTAAAGCAAATATTCCAGGTTTTATGCTTTTCTCACAAAAAAAAGAAAAAAAAATGACCAAAGAATAAAGACAGTTATAGGTACCACGAATTAATTTTGGGTGACTGGTTTGACACCTTCCCAAACTGACTGCAATAAAAAGATACTAAAATTTCAATAAGGATCAGGTTATTCATAAAGGAAAAAAAATAAATCAACTGGTCATTTCAGTGCAGCTCATATGATCACAGGATGATGCAGGTTGTAAGGGACTCCTGGACACCATCTCGTCTAACCTCCTGCTCAAAGCAGGGTCATCAATGACTCTCCTGAATACAAAGTAACAACCATCATGTTTGGAATTTCACTTGCATTCCAGAACAAAGATTAATTTTCTCATACAAATGTTATGAAATTGAAATATAACCATACAAAGGCAAAAGAATGGTGCAACAGTCTGTCAATCCAATATCTTTTACAGAGCAAGCCATCTACAAACACTACAGAAGAATAAAATGCTGCATAATGCAAAGAAGAAAAACTTTTGCCCTGAAGCTGGTCTCTTTTACACACCATTTTTTCCTCCTTTTCAAAGTAAAACTAAAGTTCATTCAAAGTCCTCTCACCTGTATGTAATACCTGCCAAATCAAACATCCGCCTTGCAGCTGTCATTTCTGTACTGTCATGATACTTGTCAGACATAAAAATAACTTCCTTTATACCTAAAGAAGTCATATAGAAAATATGTTAGAATGACACTGAAAAAAAATAGTAATATTTGATGCACCAAATCAGAAAAGGCAGCATTCACCCACATGCTCTATAACTCCTTGGTACACCTCTACAGATGTATGCTGACTCAAGTTGTTGAATGATCTATGCCTGAATTACTTAAGCAGGGGAGAAGCATAAAGGCTTCAAAAAAGAATTCACAAGGTTTCAGAGCCTATCAACATCTTCCTGTGTTTGCCAGACAACATGACTATCAATACATTGCAATTTAGTGCTGATCTAAGTGCATAAGGATGAGTGACTACATTGAGAACAAGGAGCCAATCTACCTTGAAGACCATTTGATTTCAATTCTATAAATAAGACACTTGTAGCACAAATACAGAATACCATCATCTTTCCCTCTTCACATCTCTTGATTTCAAACTTTACTGAACCAAAATACAGAAGAATTCTGTTTGCTACTTTCTTCCTAGATTGCTGTGGCCATTAGTAGGGTAACTCCCCAGAACAGCAATCCATGCTGGGATAGCATGACTTCACGCAATGAGCAAATATATGCTAGTTTAAGCAGAGATTTTTACAGAACTGAAGCCTGCTGCAGATACTGCCTAATGTGGAAAAAAGGAGACACATTTAGGCCAGCACACTTGCTGCAGTGGCACAGATTTATAACAATTGTAATGAAAGACATAATTAAAGTAGGATCATAGAAGTCTTATGACATTTATGAGCAAAGATATTTTAAAATCTTCAAATATCTACCATGCATCACATTCAAATTAAAATTTCATGTATATACTCCCAACAGACCTTTTGTCATGCAGAAGTTTATTTCTTTCTGCCCTATTCTATTCAGTGTGTCAGAGCACAGTAAAATTGACAGTAATTATATGCAAAGCCTGTGTTGTTCTTTGGCAGCTCCTGGTCTAAGAAGTTACAAACCTAAATTAGAAGTACGATTAGAATCACAGAAGATGCAATTAGCACTGGAAAAATCTGGGACCATTCAGATGCAAAAAACCCCACAAGTAGCATCTTACAAAGTTGACAGTGCAATTAATTTAGATCTAAGATCAGTAATTCAGTATCAAATATGTCTATAAGATACCAATGAGCCAGCAGCACTGCAACTCTGAAAAGTCAAGCTGGCACTACTGCTTACCTGCCTGGATGATGAGCTTAGCACATTCATTACATGGAAATAAGGCAACATACATGCTGCAGCCGTTCACATCAGCTGAGTTTTTATTCATTATGGCATTCAATTCGGCGTGGCACACTGATTAAACAAGAAAAGAAGCAATTCATAATACTGATCATTAAAATAAATCAGTCAAACTAAAATTAAAGTGTTACAATATAACTGCTTGTATCTTTTCAAAGGCAAATAGCTTACACAGCTTGTCATAAAGGGCAGAGGAAGAAATAAAAGCAGAAATACCAAGATCAGTGAAGGTCAATTGTTCTGACCAGGCTGCCGATTAGTAATGATATCATTAAGTGCATTAGCATTGCCATTTGCTAACACCTATTGCAGGCAACAAAGCCGTAGGCTGTGGGCCAAGTAGTTGCAACCACCCTAAGTGAAGCAATATCTCACAGCTTCACAACTCTCTGGAGTATCTAATTGCCAGTATAAAACAGCTCATTTATGTGTTTACATGCACAGATAGGAACAGTCTTACGGTTGTAACAGTGCACTCTGCGCTCTTAAAGGCAGGAGAATTGTGAAGTAAAACTGAGCAGCTCTGTCCTCTGGGTCTCAGAACGGCTCAGCGCTGCTGCATGATTCTCTCACCCCCAGAATACACAAGACACACTCAACCATAAAAATGTCCCAGCTTTAATATTAAACTGACTTTACTGCTCATTAAAAGGTGCCAGACTTCCCAAGCAGGAAAACAAAGTCCAGTGTTTCTCCATGGATTTGGGACAGGCCAGGTAGCAACAGACCATCCTGCCTTATTCCACCATAACACAACAGCCTCTTCTGGACAGAGGGCACCTTCGGGTTTGTGTTTCTAAGGCACACATCAACAGATTATCTAATGTATAACCAACACAGGTGAGAAGAGCAGTTTCTGTGTCATCCACAACGAACCTCTGAAAAAAACATTAAGATCTCCGAGAACTTCATGTTTACTCCTAGGAATAACAGCAAGTTGCATAATTTATATACTTACCTACTAAGAGACTGTCTGCTGCCCTGACTTTATGAACAGATGCTGAAGTGAGGTGTGGGTTTGAACTCATTTAGAGGCAAGATTAAGAGTTTTTCCACTCCTTGTTTTGAAGAACAGATTTTTTAAAAAGTAGTTTTCCTCTCCCTTGCATCCATGCAAAAATTAAAACAGACCAAGTTTCATAGCACAACTTCACAGTAAACTTGGTACCATGTACTGACCTCTGTGTGAATGATCTCACCACACAAATAACTGAGTGTAGTACCTTTGACATGCAGGAATCCTTGCTGAATGGAAATGTTTTCCGTATGCACTGAATGTCTACCTGGAATTGTCTATGTAACAGCTAATGCACCACAAATTCACAGCCTAACTTACAGCACACTAACTTTCCCATGCAGACGAGTCACAAAGGACCAAACACTTGCTAAAGAAAGCTCAGTATTGGCTTCTACCATGCCCATGTTATGCTGTCCACATACCTTCTCATAACCAGTAAAGCCAGAAACTAACATAAAAAAATAGGAAATTTAAAAAAAACCAACCCAAAAGCCAAGCACCATCACATTAAGGTTTCTTTTACTATTATTATTGTTTCTATTGCAACTGTTATCGGGTCACATTGTATTTTAAATATATGCCATTAAGTGTAAGATAGACAGTTATATGAACCTATAGATTTAAAAAATCTGGAAAATATGTTGAACTCCAAGTATATTACTAAGTTACAACAATGATATGCAGCCTTCATAAAAAAAGAGAATTACTTTCCTGGGGTTACAGAGGATTGAGTGAAAACGAGTGTCATTATTTCAACAACTGGAACTAGGTTATGTCAACAGAACAGAAACACTATATTCTAGGCAGCAGTCTAAAATATCTAAGGTACTCAGAAAAAAGGATGTTTTCAAAGGCTCACAGAACTAAAAAACCCCAAAACTAATTCCTTCAGTAAATATTTTTCCTTCATTAAAACTCAGAAATTTTCAGCCATAAAACCAGACAATTTTCAGTATTAGTATTGCAACAAGTTTCCTTCCTACACTGATGAGAGAGACAGGTTCTTTTGGCAGACTTCTGAAGCTTTCAACAACAAACTTCTTCCCAAGCAAAACCAGGATCAGGCCAAAAATAATTTATAGAAGATAATCAGGTGGAGCAAGGGAAAAAGAGAAATTTTGCTCTGTGACCATCTTAAATTAAGAATGATTACAACCCACCAGTGTGGACAGAAGACACAGAGACAGCAATAAGAAACAGACTAATCGTTCTAAGACAAAAACTACTCAGGGCTCCAACAGATCCAGCAGGTTTCCATTTCAAATAGAAAAGGAGGCAGGTTTTTCATGCACACAGTAGCCTAACCAAGTATTTCTTTTTCCATACAGTATTACTTTTTTTTAGTCTACTGGGCAATTAAAAACAAAACCATTTTGGCTCAGTTGCTGTGACTTGTAAGAATATTCTGTGGAACTATCATTACACATATTTTGCTTTACACATTTCACTGGATGTCTGCTACTGGCCCCTGTAAGGGATATTATGCTAGATGGTCTTTGAGAAGGTATGGGCATAAGACAAGTATTTTTAGGCTTTGTCCCATCACCCTTAATTCCTTCTTACTCCTATTCACCTCTCTGACAGATAAGCATTGATAACGTAAGATAGTCTATTATCCCCAGATTTTTCTTACAGACCCGCCAAACTTTGTTAGGACACAAAAAACAAATCCAGGAGTCCAAAATCTCTTGTTAATGACTAGCTAGTTTACATTTGGTGTGTTATGAAGTTTTCTAATCTGTTAAGAGCTCCTGCTAATAATTTGTTCTCTCTGGGACAGTAAGAAGCTAACTTAAAATAACCTTTCACAGGGGCACAAGTATTCCAAACTCTGAAAACTACGTTTAAGCTGACTTAAATAGTAAGTCTCTAGCAAAACTAAGAATTTTTACAATGCCCTACGAGGGGCTCCAGAGGTTTGGGGTTTTTTTTTAAATAATATTCACGTATAACCAACATAATAAGTCTGCAACACTGGTTTCCATTCTGGAAAAGTGGCTTGAAAAGTATTCTCAAAAGGCTTCATTAGCTGAAGAAATAACCATGCAATAAGAAGTTAAGTGTGTGTTCTGACATTCCCACCACCTGCTACTATATTCATGAGAGGGGGAAAAAAAAACCAGGAAAAAAAAAAAAAAAAAAAAAGAAAAAAGCAGATGAATGACTGCTTCATTATTGGTAGTATTAATTGCCAGCGTTTCTATCTCTTCTCATTGCACACTGGTTTGTGTTGCATATATGAGGTAGTACTCATCCTTAAACCCAACTGTAAATAAGAGACCCCTACTTGCCCTCTAAATGGTAATTTTGCGGGATTGAACACTTAACATGAACATGTTCTCAGTGAGTTGCAGAGTCAGAAGTACTCTTCCCACCTACTACAAGTGTTCTGACTATAAATTTTATAAGAACCACAGGACTTGTCAAAGTATTTCTTAATACTGTTTAAAGGCTTATATGCTTGATGAAGAGCATGGTACAGACCACCATAACTTTAAAGAAGCAGTCAGAGGAAGGGCTAACTAACTGAGCCAGACTAGGAATTCTGAGGAAAAAAGGTGCACTAAATATGGCATTACATTTGAAAAGAATACATTTCAATGCATACGAATTGTCACACAGAAAGTTCTGACATGTATTAACGTAAGTCTTTACACTGACATAGTAACCAACTTGACAAATACTACAGGTTCTCAGTACAGACACATGGTAATAGCACAGCATTCTTCAACATAAACCTGGCACTGAAATGGATACTGGGAGTTCTGTGATTTGGCCCACTTCTATTCAGTCTCTTGGTAAAATCTTCACCTTTCCATGTTCAGCCTTTGTCCACCCCATCTTTGTTCAAGCTCCGTCTACCAGCTATGCTTTACTTGCTGGATATCTGACACTGAACAGAGTAAGAATCACGGAAGGTATAAAAATACTACAGTCTGGAGTGACAACCACTGGGAACAGTGGTTGACGGATCTGGAATTTGTAGAATGACTTTTTTTTTTTTTTTTCCAACCTTTCTGAAAGAAGAGGGATGGTTGCTAGTCACTGCATTAAGGGCAGGCAGGACAGTGATGCTGGGCTGACACCACCCTCAGCCCTTCCTGCTGGTCTCTTTCCTGCTCTGTGTGCTGGAGAAGAGTAGTTGGTGTGGTCAGGACACAGAGGCAAGGATACCACCACCAGATTTTGTTGGAGTCCAAGCCTCTTCAGACTGCAGTCAGAAAAGTGAAACAGCCCCAGCCTCACTGCTTTCTTCCATGAATAAGGAGAACGGGGAGGTAAAGATGGGAACCACTAGCTCATTTGTGAACATCATGAGACCAGATGGGGTCAGACCAGAGAAGCCCCTCTCAAAATCTGGGCAGAATTAAGTTAATCCACCCTATTTCCCAGTTCCTCCCATTCTGCTCCCATTCCTATAGATTCCCTTTTCAGCTGAAGCCTCAGTTTTGCACTGCCAATGCGAAGAGAGAGCATCACACCTCTTCATAGTGCCTTATCAAATTTTGTGCTGTCAAAATAACAGCTTCTATAAAACTAACATTTGCCTGAATATTGAATGTTCATCTCTCTGAAAAAAACTGACAAAAAGCTCATAATCCTAACACAAGGAAATGCTGATAACAGTTTGTTTCACTTTACACAGCAGGTACTGTTCAATTAGAGCATACTTTTTGCGACAGCACATATTTTACCATATCCGAACCTGTATAAATATTTGTAAGCATATTTACTCGGTAGTTTCTATATTGCTCAGAGGTTTCTAAATTTGCCAGTCATTTTAATTAAAAACTCTTAATTAGAGACTGGTTGTCAAATGGATGTTCTTAGATTACAGTGGAGACAGAGGGCATAACAGGAGCACAGCAACTTACATTAGTGGGAATATTTGTGTTAATAGGAGAAAAATGTAGTATTTTAAAATGATTGGTGAGAGGAAACTGAGCATCATCAAATCCTTGGATTCATCTAACAGAAATGGAGGGCACACCTTTAACTTTAAAAGCCAGAATTTTGCCTAATTATTAAGAAGCTTCTGCCCACAGTACTGAACATGCTTCAGGAAGAGTTTTTAATAACACCTTAGTAAAGAAGGTATTCAAACCTGTCCTTCCTTTTCTCTCATGTTCACAGACACATCCCCACTGCTGTCACTGACTGGCAGACTGGAAACAGCCAGTTCCAGCATAACAAGGAAATCCTGATTTTGTGCTGCCATTCTGCAAAATACCCTGTGCTTTCTGACATAACAAGGCTATACTACTGAACTGTTCAAATATACACCACAACTAGAAGGAAGAGTTTTAATTCACTTCAAGACTCTCATAAGGAACGCACAGTATCAAAACAGGTGATCCACAGTCACTATTGCTGTAATATCCAAATGCCTTGCAAACATTTGCATCCTCTAGGGTCGTGAGCATTACCTACCACGTTTTGATGCCTTCTTTCAGTAGCAGCTCAGGTTACACTTAGATTTCTTGATCAAGCATAACCCTGTCTCTAACAATGAGCTGAGCAGAACCCACACTTGAGAGTGTGCAATAGATACATCCAGTGTATTGCAGCAGACATAGATAACCAAGATACTGGTAAATTTCAAACCAACAAGTTGGAAGATACAGCAAAATTCAAGAGTTAAAGGACTCATTTAAGCTTATAACAAAAGTTCAAAAGGTAACTGTTATCAGTAAGTGAACGGGGAAGGAGGAAGGGTTAATCACACTGAATAAGAAAAGCTAAAAGAACAATCCTGGCACAAATAAGAACCGATAAATTTACCACAGATTAAAAAATTTAGAGTGGAAATTTGAAGTTTTCTAGCCACAAAACAGTGAACCTGATCAGAGCTGTGGGGTCAACGCATCAATCAGTTCTGCTGGAGCTCAATAAATTTATTATAGGATCATCCAACACACTTCTGCAAAGATAGCCTGTGGGTCCAATCCCCTACTATGTCTCTGCTGCTATACATAGACAAGGCCAGGGACTGATCCTTGGCCCTGAGGCCAACTGGCACAGACTAGCTCGTGTTCCTCTTACTCAAGACTCCATCAAAATTACATGGCACTTGGCCCTGGGTTTCCTCAAGGCTCCACGTCTCAAGAGTCCCATGACACCACATACTTATTTTGTATGTCTCAGTTCAAAGTGCATAAAGATGAGATGACTTTTTTGCAGCCCACCAGAGATATTTTCAGAGCATGTAACAGAGTATGCATTGCATATCCCCAAGTATGGCCTGAGGGCAGGAGGAGGGTTAAGCATACCATCTCAGCAGGCTTTGCATTATAAGCCTATACAGAATGACTGTTTTCTTGCAGCCTTTTTTCCACCTTGCCCTCCAGAGCACCACTGGAAGGGCAATACTCAGGCTTTGTTCTGGATAAAAACAGTCAGAGTGGTCCAAAACAGATGGGAAGTGAGCTAATGTTTATGCCTCACCTACAACAGTACAGAAGACCAGGAGGTCAGCACTCAGATTCTCCCCCAGCCTTTTTCTGTAGCACTGCAGATGCATGAAGTTCCTCTGGAAGACATCTTCCGACTTAGTGTGGTGGTACATGCACAATTACCATCAGCTTTATCTAATAAGTGACATTGCAGCTCTAGTGATGAAAGTGCCACCATTCCCATGGTTAGCTAATGGACCACAGAGTAAGGTTGTACCATCCCTGAACAAACCAGTCAGGTGAAAGCAAGGATAAAAAGTTCATTTACACAAATGCTGTTGACGATTAGCAAAAGCAGAAAGGAAAACATGACAGTTTAATGAGATTTTAGCAGCAATTCTATGTGTCTCTGCATCTACAAGAATTTTTTTAAGCAGAAGGTTTTTTTTATATATACTTGTCTGGTCTGTCAACTGTGCTATCAAGATTAATAAGAAACTGCTAGAGTTTAAATGATCTGTGAATTACAAAATAGCTTGTTTATTCATCACAGAGACACTGTGTTACAAAGTCATGATTTTTTTAATGAGGGTAAGACTAAGATTCTTGGGGGGAAAGGCAGTAGTTAGACCAACTCCCAGAAATCAACTTGTCTCTCCAAACTGTTACTGGTTAGTGAATTTTTCAAACATCACATGATCCACATCTTTTAGAGTCAGAGTTAAGTAAAAAAAAAAAAATAAAATTCTCAGGTCATCTTGCACAAAGTTCCTCACAGCACTTTTAATTTAAATTGGTCAGCTTAGAGTGCCTGGAACATGCTCAGGTGCCAGAGGGCACCAACAATGATCTTAGTTCAGAATGGAGACCTTACAGCAGCATAAAGGTTCAATCAAAATCAATATTCTGTTTTCAGTGCTTTATATTTAATCAATTGGCTAACACTTGTTTCCTCACCCTATAAAGAAAGAGCAGTCATACGAAGTCGCACCATTATGGTCACAGGATTATATGTAAAACCAGTAGTTTAGGGCAGACTTCAAATGTGGCCCTAGTACTGGGAAACATCTCTTTTGAAAAATTATATGAAATGGTCTCAAGCTTAAGAGTTAACATTAGAGGTTTTATAATAAATTGGTAAAGTGAACAAGGACAAAGTACTGGGGTTTTAAGAACTCAAAAATATCAAACTGATGAATTATGTGCTGAGCCACTGCATATCATCTTCCACTTCAATGCTTTGGGAAACCAGAAAATGTAATGGTGGTTTTTAGAAAGAGCTCAGGCTATGTCAAAACTCATGCAAGTTTAATTTCTCTATCAGACCAATTGTAAAAGTTACAAGTGAGAAACAGAATTAGTAGGCAGAGATAAATACTGTACACTGGAAAAGAGCCAGTATTTCTTTGAGAAAGGTGAACTCTGGTGCTTTCCCTACCCCCCCCAACCCCAACCCATGCAGGGAGAAGGGAAAATTTCTCAAGGCTCTTGCTCTGTTTTGTTATTCTTCTCCCTGCTCAGGACAGGCTCAGATGCAGCACAGGATGAAGGAGCTCCTAATGCCTGTTTTTCCTGTACCCATGGCTTCTGCTGCACTGATCTCACCCACAGAGGTGCAGCAGGAGCCAGAGCAGGTACAGAAAGATGAAGGCGGACTTAAGGAAGCACTGGGAATGTATGATCTCCTATCAGTCCTAACCAAGGTTTCTTCCCAACATCAGCTATTGCAGGCCACAAGGCAGCTCTCAACTCCATTTCCATGCCCAGCAGACAGCATGCATAGTATGAAGCCTGAGGCAGCCCAGTCTCCTCGGTTCCTGCAAACCACACCAGGCTCAGAAGAGTACACAGCCCTGCTGACAGGTGCACCAAGATTCAGAGAACCCTTCAAAGCACACTTACCGAAGGCCAGACTATGCCAACTGCAAAGACAAAGACAGGATCCAAAGCTGCACTCGGCCACATTCACCACAAAACCATCCTTGCTCTTTATTCCGTTAGCACATGTGAATAAAATCAGAGGCTGGAAAAAACAACTAAAGTCACCTCACCCACAGAAGGACAGATCCACTGCACACATGAGGCAAAAGTGGCATGGAATGAATGACAGAATGCAATCACTAACGTCAGGACAAACAAAATTCAGCTCCTTCATAATAAGTATTACCTATGCCATCAACACCTGACTTGGAAATTTCCCACAATCGCTGGAGTTTACAGTTTTAATACCTGCATTTTAGACCCAATTATTTGTTTTGCAGATACGTGCTCTGTAATTTCTGCAGAGATGAACACAGAAGCAGCAATCATCTGCACACACTGCAACTGTGAGCTGCTTTATACTTACAACCTTTCACTACCCAATCCAAAATGGCTAATGAACATATTTCACCAGGAAGTCAGGCTTTCATAAAGACTGTGATCTTTATCCTGCTGTACCACATATAGGCACATTAACAAAATCAAGTGAGTTAAGAAAAATTGACTGATGCTTTACCAGCTGAACTTTCACAGTTACAGATATTACAAGTCTAACCTGTCAAACACAAGAAGCCTTACCATAAGGATATTTTGTGTCTAGTCTATTTGCTGCTGTTCTTGTCCAGGGTAGTACATCATCACTGCAACCATTAGGCATCCCATTGTAGCCAATTCCAACAATCTTGTTTTCTGAATTTACAATGCAGGCACCAACCTAAATAACATCAGATAGATAGACAGCAAAACAACGTAAAGATGAGACGAATATAGTTAGTCCTACAATTTTGAATTAAGTAATACAAGTTTCACTTAATATATTAACAAGGCTACAATTGTACCTAAATGGTGGAGTTTTAAAATAAATCAGGGCAGAGGCAACCCTGCTACTCCTTTGGTCATGCCATACGCATCCCTGCCAGCACTGTTCCTTGTCTCATTGCGAAGTGACCTAGCTCAGAGAGAAACAGCACTGATTTAACCCTAATAAACATGTTAGTTCAACTCCGCAAACCAGCTTTTCCAGTAGCAGTATGAGCAGCAGCAGCAAAGGAAAAGGTATGAAAGATGGAAGAGAAATACAGTAGTGTTGGCCTATACAGGCCTCACAAGCCTTTGTGGCTTGTTTACACCAACATGGACTAAACTACCAGACCTTTTAACTCCCACCTTGTATTGCTTCAATCCAAGTCTACACAGGGACTCTTCTTACAGAATGATCAAGTGTCCCATTTTTATGTGTTCTGCCCATATTATTTACTGAAATGGCAACAGTACTGATTTTAATTCACAGAATTTGTTTATCAACCAGCTCTCAGGTAACAAAAATTTAGCCCCAAGTGAAAAAGCTTCAGTGAGCCAAGTGCCATAACATACAGAAGGCAGCAAGTAATTGAACAGATTGTTTTTCTGGGATTTTCTTCCTGAATTTTTTCACACAAAGGAAGACTAACAGGACATCCTGCAGAATACCATGTATCAGGAGGTGCCTCAATCACCTCAAATCAATACTGAACAATACTGAACAGGAGCACATGAAAGATGTGAAAAGTGGGGACAGTAAAGCAGAGGGAAAAGGGGATCCTGAGGGAGGAACCAAACTAGAAGAAAATTGTCAACCCAAGAACAAACAAGCAAACACTCTTACAGGTGAGGAAAAGAAACTTCTAAAACGCTGTGTCTTAAAAAAATTTACAATCTAAAACTTTCAGCAGTCTTATCCTTCTCTAAAAGTGACTATATTTACTGGGGAAAGGAGAGAAAATGCAAGTGTTATTTTAACTTCCAGAGGAAAAGATGATTCACAAAATTCCAAGCCACAAATGTACACACAGAATTATACACGAGGTCAGCCCCAATAAGAGAATGTCTGTAACAAAAGGTGCTGACTATGTTAAAAACTGAATAGCTATATGCTGAAATAACTTTTATTAAGAAATTCCTGAAAGTGCTACATGTGCATCTAATGCAATGCACAATATAGATTAGGTTATGTTACCTGAGAGCTTGGATCCTTGCTTCTTTGTGCTGACAAAAAAGCTACTGCCATAAAATATTCAGGCCATTCCAAATAATCTTCTCGTTTTTTGCAGGGTGCTTCATTGCTGAAACTATAGTTTATGAAAAAAAAAAAAACAGCCATCAGCAACACAGACCTAGAGTTACTACAGATTGTATTCTTTTAATGTGCACAAGTTTAAAGTAACCAGGATCAGAACGTGGCTAAGACCACGTATTTCCTAATATTTTAATAGTATAACCAACAGTGTTATGTGCTTTCCAGGAACTTATATACGCAACATTTCCTTTCAGGGAAAAAGCATCCAAGCAAGGTTAGAAATTTCAGGTTTAGATAAGACAGTTGAGGTATTCAGAGCACTGAGCTATTTGAAGACAGAGCAATTTATCCTTTATAGATAACACCTTGTATATTTCTAAGTTTCAGGTATATCATGTACTGGCATTCTTCTCATCCAAACAACATAATCTTTTTTATGATGACTGCGATAACTGCAAGCCTCTAATCTAAGTTATTTTGTACTTCTGCCTATGACAAGTGCCTGCTAGATTTCTATTTGGTAGCTTCCTCTACAGTCATTCATTTCTGACTGTACAGTTATCACCATAAGTTTGCCTCTTGTTACAACATTTACCAGCAAAAATCTAAGGGTATTCCAATAGTTCCCTGCTAAGTTTCTCTTGAGATTATGTCCTATAAAAGCCTTCTGAAAATTGACAGATGGCTTCAAGAACTTTGCCTTTAGATATAATGTATAGAAGTGACACAAAAGGTTGCTTCTTTCCCTGCACTGAAGGGTAATTCTGGGGGAAGGAAAAAAAAGGTGATGCATCATTTTTCTTTTGCCTCCTTATGGTGAAAACCTCCTCAGACAATGTAAGACACAACAGGGAAATTTCTGTGCTTTCTAACTTAAAGAAAAGACAGACATCCCTCTACCACCTCCATCCACATATTTAGGATTTGAAAATTTCAAGGAAAAGATCAAATTCAATGAAATTTCCCCAAACTACTGCTACAACTTGAAAACCAAACCAGTGAACCATCTCAAACACAATGATTAGCCTATCAAAATACAAGGGGCACAGTACTTTGCTTCTTGGGCACCTCTTACCAAGGACTACAGTTTAAGAGTGAAATACCCTTTTAGTGATGTACAGTCAAACAGAAAAATACATCACACATAACTGCAAGCAGCAAGACATCTCCTAGCAACACTAGTACCAGCCCTTTCAGAAGGCAAGTGTTTAGTTAATCATTATTTTTATAACAAAAAAACCCTGTATTGGAGGGTTGCAGTTACCTTGTCATAAAGAGGATACGCTATATGAGTGAATACCAGCAAATGATAAAACTGTACTCTAGAAACACACAGGGTGCTGCTTACCAAAAATAAATTGCTGGTTTTGAATAGATTGTATGTGGTACATTACAAGTTAGCAATTTTGGTTTGTTATTGGAATGAATGAGGATCATCTGTAAAGCTATTGTCTCATTGTAAGGAGGGAGAAACACACACTGTTGGTGTAACCCACGCACCTCTCTCACACTTTGATGATAGTGTAAATAGTGCCCAGAACTGTCAATTGTCAAAGCAAACACACAAACCAAGTATGTGTGATTCTGAAAATGTCCAAACTGGCTTGAGTCACTGTAACTAAAGGGTTGGGGCTACATCCTACCAAGAAGAAAAAGTGTTCAGAAAACAAGAAGCTCACAGCAGAAAGGAAAGAATAAAGACATGCCCTCACACCTCTCCATGCCAAACTGAACTTTGACAGGCTAACTGAAATGTCAAGGAAGTTTTTCAGCTAACTGATTATTTAAAATATATCGCAAGAACAGATTTATAAAATCTAAAACACCACTGGACTTCAAATGATCAGTTTAATACACTCCTAACTACATGACATTCACAGTGATGTCTTTGGAGAGGGATGAAACACAATGGAGAACTACACTGAATAAAACATTCTGGGGAGAAGGCTTTAGAAAGACAGTGGTACTCTGAACTAGGAGGTCATGAGTTCTCCTTTTGTTAAATTATTCCCTAGCAACTCTATTTATCCAAAACACACCAAAAGCTAATATTTACTTTTCTAATAAATACAGAACCATATGTAAGTGGAGGTCCCTCAGAGTACCAACTTCACAGGGAGAGAAGAGTATCGAAAAAATGAGCAGAAGGCTTACATCAAAGAGAACATAAAAAAACTCCAAACCCTTACTCAATTACTACTACTTAACATCATCATGTTCAGCGAGATAATTCCCTCAACTCAGTGCACAGGAATGCAGGAGTGTGAAGCGGGTAAGAACCGCTTAATTTCTGATTGAGCAGAAGCCAAGGCCTTGGCTAGCAGTCAAGCATACACAGGAAAATTAAGTTTATGGATTCGGGACAGCTGATCATCTCCTTTATGCTCATTTGCAAGTTCTATAATTGCAAGAATGAAAGCTACTCTAGAAAACACTATAGCTAGCTGTAGAATTAAGGCCTACCCTTATGATAACCCATAAGAACTTATGAACAAAAATAATGGGATCTGAAAGCCATGAAGAAAACACTGCTCAAGAAGAACAGGGAAAAAGAAACACTTAAATTTTAAAATAATTAGTTGTCTATAGAAAAGTTCACGAAAACAGCATTTCAAATGAAAATAAAGAAAAAGATTCTGTAATTAGAGAACACTGCCTCCCTTTTCACTTCTTTTTCATCCATCTAGGCTTCAAGTAAGCTGTTACACCATCTGAAAAAGGAACAAATGTCATTCAGCTACTAAAGAAAAAAAGGTCTACCATAATGAAAAATTTCATTGAGAATCCTAAAACAGAATATATCACCTCAAATCTTTTCACACAAAAATTATGACAGCCAGCTATACAACAATACAGTACAACCAGAGAACTGGTGGGTATCAGATCCACTTCCCTCTTTTCTTAAGTGTTTCCTGTTTTCTTTTCTTTGATGTCATGTTCATTATGTTACAACTGTATACTACAAGTATTGTTCCCTGGTACCAAGTATACTACTGAAGACCAACTATCAATACTTTGTCATTCAAATCATAGAAATTAAAGTAAAAAATAAAGTGTGCATTCAAAATAAGAAATAAACATCTTCAGCAATTCTCTTGCTCCCCAAAAGCCAAACAGGATACAGGCTCTTGACTCCTTTCAAGATAAGCGTCTTCTTTAAGTCTCATATTTCACGATCACTATTAGATCAAACGAATGTGGCAATTCCATTATTTGAGGCTTCTCACCTTTCCCCTCACACAGGTACTGAGATACGGTCATCACCTATTCCTCACTAGGAGGGAAGGTTTTGAGAGAAAAACCAACCTTTCTTACAGTAAAACGATACTCCGTGTACATAACATTAAGTATATTCAACATTTTCTTGGGATATAACCCAAGAAAACATGAACATGTAAACATACACATTGCATAGAAATACTGAGCCCCAACTGAGCAGTACAAGAACACTTCCCTTCACTGAACGTATTTCACTTTTACAGCCACTTTTGACTTTAACTAACTGCACGCTGCTCACGCCGGCCTCCGTTTCCGGAAACAATGAACACGAGGTACCCGGCGCGCTCCTTTTCCTACCCCAGCGACTACAGAGCCCGGCTAAAACGGGCCATGCGCTCACCGCGGGGCCTTCACAAAGCGGCTCCGGCCGGGACGGGCCACCCCGCCACGGCCACGGCCACGGTCCGGGGCAGCCCCCGGCTCCGCGGAGCCTCCCCTCTCCTGGCCCTCCGTCCCTGCCCCGCTGCACGCCAGCTTCCTCCCCTCCGTCCCTCCCTCAGTGGCCGGCGTGGCCGCATGGCCCGGCGGGCGGCAGCGGCGCGGCCCGGGCGGGAGAAAGTTTAGTCAGCAGGGCTGGCGGACAGCAGGGTGCGGGTGGAAGAGGGATGACGGGCGGGAAGAGATTCCCGCGGGCCGCGCCCCGTCCCCCCTCGCGTACCCGTTGTGGTGGCGGCCGGACTGGGGGCCGCTCATGCCGCTCCTGCCTCTGCCTTCGCCGCCTGGCGCCTCANGCCGCGGTGGGCGCTGATGTGGGTGCCCCGCTGGGTGCTGATGTGGGTGCCCCGCTGGGCGCTGATGTGGGTGCCCCGCAGCGCCCGGGAGCTGGTTCCGCTGAGCTGGGGAGGCCGCGGGCACCCCGGGCTGCTGCGGGACTCGGCAGAGCGTAAAGGAGCCCCTGGAGCGCCTGTTTGTGTGGCCGTCAGGTTCCCACAGGTGCTGTTCCTAACGCCGTGCTTTGACACAAGGGTGTGGGTGTTCGCCCAGCTCACGCTCGACATTAGTGTATTAAGGTGTCTAATAATCGCGGGGTTGGTGTTTTTTTCGTTCTCTGGCAATGGAATTGATGTGGAAAGTGACTTACAGTTTATTAATCTCCCCAGCTGCTGCCAGGTTTCAGAAGTCTCCCAGGATGCGCAGGTAGCAGAACATATGTATATATAGTCCATTACAGTGCAAAATAAGCAGTATAATAATAAATATAAGATGTGGGTATGGCGTGTTTGGCTTCCTTCTGTGAGAGCTCCCTGCCCTGGCTGGCTGGCTGCCGCAGGGGCCTGCCTTTATGGAAGCACTCATGTGGGAGCAAGGTACACATGTTTGCTCTGTGGGGCTGCACGGCATCGAGTGAAGACTGCCCAAACCCAGCCACACATGACCAATTCCGTTCCCACTGGTGGCAGTGACAGGTGCAGCAAACTCAGTGATGGACGCAAGGAAAACGTGTGCCTTTGAGAGCATCCCCAGGAGGGGTTTGTGCGCGCAAGCCGCAGCTTCACACTGCATGTGAGCTGCACCATTGATCTGAATGTGGTCAACAGACACGGCTGAGAAAATGGTTTCCTGCAGCCTGGTCAAAAATCCTCCTCTTCATCTAGGACAATGCTTCACGTTGGGAAACAGGACATTTTTTGGAAACTGGGTGCACGGCAGTCCTACCCCAGAAGCTGTCTTTATAGTTCCCCCATACTGACCACATCCATAGCAAATTGTGCAAGTGGGTACACCTCCCTATACCAATATGTGTGCAAGAACATGGCTAAGTCAAGGAACCTGCCATGCTCACAGTTATTTTTGAAGCTATGCCAAAATATAGAGATCCTGCAGTAATCAAAACAGAGGAACACACTGCTAATATGTTTTCATATTTATATTGCTGTATCGGCGAGCTATCTTTTTTCTTTGGAAACAACTGACAAACCATCAAATATGAAAATGTTACTTAATTTCACAGATATTTATATTCACTTGCAGCCAGAAAACTTGGCAAAAGCAACCTGTTATATTTCAACTGACAAGTTTTCCAGCCCTCAAAGTGGGAAAACATATAGCGATTTCCATTTGCAAGACTTCTATTATCACAATTTCATATGGACAACAAATGTTCATGTACAGTTTGTTAATGAATGAAAAGGAACTATTTAAATGCAAGAAAAAGAAAACAAATTTAATGAAAGTAGCATCACTCAGAAAAGCATAAGCCTGGAGGTAAAATGAAAGGCCTGACAATGGCTGATCACGAGAATAACGGAGCATTCATTTAATAAATCTGGAGAAAAAAATTAGCGAGAAGTTTTCTACTATCTGTCTGTTTCTTCACTCTTGAAATATGAATTAAAATAGATAGTGCTGCAATTTCCCGTGCCAAATTTGTTATTTTTCATAATTAGGTTTCTGAGGACAGACCATAATACTTACTAATCTTTAAAATGCAGTGCTTTTGTGCTGATCATTTTCTTTTCTATGAACCCCGGACTTCTTACAAACTTTTACCTTCCTCTGAACTTAGCACATTTTCTAGGTAACATCTATAAACAAGCCAGAATCAAATTCAAAGTAATACAAGTTCCATTTCTCAAAAATCAAAATAAGATTTTTTTCTCCTTTCTCTTTCTCTCTCATCACAGAAGAAAAATATAGACTGCAAAGTAACTGCTTATATTATTAAGCAATGAGGTTTTTAATTTCAGAGTGGAGTTTTCAACTTCCTATAAAATTATACAAGAATTACATACTTTCTGAAATGCAAAACTTATATGTTTTCATCAAGCTTAGCAAATAAGCTTCATAATAATTTGAAAGTACTATTATATCTCCATCTTTTAAATTGACAAATTTATATTTTTAAAAAATTTTCTTACATTATTGACTCTTCTAGCTTGTCCTTCCTCAAAAACAAAAACAAAAAAAAAAAACAAAAACCAACCAACCAAAGAAAAAAACAACCCCAAAAAAACCAACCTGGCTAACAACATCCAGCATTTCTTACAATGCAGCAGTGATCTATGGCCTGAGGAGGAAAACCTTTGGTGGAATTTTAGTTAGTAGACTCCTACAGTGTTGCTAAATGACACATCATCTGGAAACCTTGCTACAGTTTGATTTCTCCCTCTGTTTTTTTCTAAGAAATATACTGAAAACTCTTGTGGCCAAGTTGTGCTGTTCTTATGACAATATGCTACCTTGCATGACATGACAGCCTCTTTCTTCAAGCACACATGAGAAACAGGTTACACCTGGATTCGGTAAGATTTCAGCCAGGATCCTGTGGTCTAAACACAGGGTTGTGCTGTGGGTAGGTAGTTTGACTTGATACAGGTGTGGGGCAGTCACATTGCCTGGCAGGTCTGGATCTGCTGTCTGAATCCTCTCCACTAACTCTGCAGTCGAGAAGCTTATTTGCATCCTTCATCTGTCTCAGAACCATTCAGACGTCTTTGACAGAACCAGAGGGCTCTACCCCAAAACCCCTGTTAAGACAGACATGCATTCAAATAGGCTGAATTTCTTTTAATTTTGTATCTGACATTCTATTGCTGTCCTTACACATTCCTCTCTTGTTCCACGGAAGGAGAATGTATGTCAAGAAGCCTGGAATACCTCAGATAGTCTTTTATAAGTTTTGGGTTTTTTGTGTGTCTCAATCCTAACAAGGTCCCGAGCATGGATTATCATGACCTTTCTGTATAGACATCAATAAACAATCTGAGCTAATTACAAATACTTTAGATGCTCTTATTAATGAAAAGTGATACAAGTTTGAAGGACATGCTAAATATATAACCATCTGTCAAGATGATTATATTTTTAGCTTACTGCTGCTTATGAAATGTTCACAGGTACCTTTTGTCAATTTTGATAAAAGCAAACTAAGTTGAGTTTGGGGGACCCCCAGGTCTCAGACCCTCTCTTCTCTTTCTTGCTCGTTGCCAACAGACTCTTTTAACTTTGCTGGCAAGCAAGATCTCTCCCTAAATGTAACATATGTGTAAGTTGTCACTCAGAGAGTAATGTTTGCTATTTGCCAGGATATGGAGCATACAATTTAGTAGACCACCCTGAAACAAATCTCAAAACTTAAGGGAAAATTAAAAAGAAATTGCTAATGAATGTTGTATTTTTCTGTAATAGAATGAATTTTTCAGGAACTAATTACTATGTTTGGAGAGAAAGACAAATAAATAAATATGACACTATGTCTTCATAACTTAACAGCTGGTTCTTTTCTGTCTAAGACAAGTAACTGCTCACTGACAGGAAAATTTTCATAGTTAGAGAACAACATTTTTTAGGCAAGTCTCATTTTCTACGTCTTTTTCCAAATAGGAATTTCTTGCCTGCAGATCAAGAACACATTAAATACAAATGCAGCTGCTGGTATATGCTGTAGTTCTCAATTTCTATAGTAAATTTAATCAAGAATATGAAGTTAGGGCTTTCTCACTGATCGAATAACATTTGTTACAACGTCAGGCTGTACTGTGAAAATAGGCCTGTTTGGAACCTGCTCCCTCGAAGACCTAAACAGGGTTACCTGCAGCAGCTTAATTGGTAAAGCAGCCAACTAATAGAGCTGTAATAAACTGTCAGATTTTTATATTGTAGCATTTTGTATAGGGAACACAAGCATTTCATTAACTTTAGCATGTAACTTTATAATTTTGGAACTACTATTAATAAAGATGGTAAGAAAGGCAACTTATTACCAGCCTTTGATCAAAACCAAATTGGACAGTATCATGGTAATTTTGGTGCAGATGGAAGCCTTTTACAAGTCTGGTATTTTCAAACTCAGGCACCAAAATTCAAGACATTGAAATTTGTGTTTAGATGTCTAACTTTTTACAGACATCGAATGCCAGAAATTCTTGTACATGGTGAGTATCTCTGACAGAAGCAAGCCAATACTTAGGTATTTCTGTGCATTTCATGTCCTAATGGAAATCCTTACTCTTCTCTATCCTTAGATTTTGTTGGCTTGTGTATTACCTTACCTTTCTATAGCATCTGTTCCTTGAAAACTAGAATCTAGTGCTGGACGTAAGTTTTCTTCCTTCCTGTCCAAGCAAGTACTATTTTTGCACTTTATTCTGCCTGGGGTCACAAATGAGTATAAATAATCCTCTTTAAGCAGTCTTCTGAACCATTTTTAACACTACAGCTATTTTTCATCTCATCTAAACATTTTGTGGACATATGGTGCTGTCCTAATTTTGACATTTTTCTTTCTTTATTCATATTGACAGTTCCAGTTCCAGGAAAGTATTTTCTTTGCAGTACCTTGATCACCTTGTTGTTTCTTTGACATCAGTAAATTCTCCAGCTAGATTTGTTCTTTCTGTATGTTATTGGCTGATGCTTTCTCTGTTTGGATTTCTTTAATGTTTGTATCTAAGTCCAGTCCTCTATTATTGAAACTTCTTGCATCCAAATTCTCTGTTTTATGTAAGCTAGTACAATTCTCATACTGAATCCAAAACACAGCACTGCACAGCTACTGAGGAAAAAAAAGCAAAACTTTATCCCATCTGAAACCAGGATAATGGGACAAAAATGGATGCTAGAAAAACAGGAGATATTGCATGTGCTATTTTTTCCTGTCTGCATCCAAAACTGAAATTCCTGATAATCTTGCCAAGTTGTCCTTTGGAAAGTAAACTGAGGCACAAAGACTCAGACTGCAAATCCTCTGGCAATCCTAGTGTTATTTTTCAAAATATGAGCTACCTTCATTGTCCACCCTATACTAGTCATGATTACAGATATTCCCCAATTAGAAGTGTGAAATTAACTTTCTGCTTTTAGTATAAAATTTCACTTTCTTGGCATGCTGCTTCTGTACTCAACACCTGCCTACATACTTCACAGCTTTCTATTTCTTCTTTTACCTTCCCCTTATTTTTCAAGGCTATTTTTAATATCTAAGAGGATTATTTTCTCTTTCCATCCTTTCTGATTTGGCATGATTTTCCTATCATGATGAGGTAGATTTTCACACTATATCCCCAAGTCCCAAAATCTGTAGCAGTGTATCAGCTTCCAAAAACTCCAACTGGAGAATAACATTACCTGTAATCACTACATCAGACACATTCTGATGACAGAAACCTTTACTCTTCCATACAAATAATATTGAATACACATAGCTCTCATATTTGGGCAACTAGTTTGCTATTAGTAGTCTTTCCATTTCTTCTCCTTATACAAATTCCATTTATGTTTGTCTTCTTTAACCTCAGTGAAATTTCTGTCCAAGTTTCTTCTTGTTCCTCTAAAATTTTTCTTTGTTTATGATAAGCTTTAGATTTCCTCTATTAAGAATTTTCCTTTTTTATGTATAATTTCCTATCATTTATCTTAACTGTATATTTAGATTTCATTATTACAGTGTGATAACACTTAAATCTTCATATGAAGGGCTGCAATGCAGAATAATTTTCTTACATCTTTAGTTGGGATTTAGCATGGAAGGTTTTAAGTAAATGTGCTAAATCCATTCTGTGATAAGAGATGAATTACCTTTTCAGCTAACCTGTGGATAGGGGCAGGGGGGAAAGACAATATCTCAGGATTCTCAGATACACTGCTTTAGCTAGCTAAATTAAACTAAATTAAAAGAAATAAAAAGATCTGCTGCACTCGCCTTGGGTTTGTCCTGTATCTCACCTCAGCATGAGGAGATCCCTTTGACCTACTTGCCTTTCAAGTTTGCCAATATTCCCAATTCCCCAAATTAGCATCAAAGACATTTCCCTTCCTCAGTAATAACTGCTCCATCCCTAGGACATAGCACTAAGAGAACTATGAGACAGGAGGCACGATGCCTTCATTTTGTAACACTCTGAGTCTTAGCTTGGCATCAGGGCAGGGTGAGATCGGGTGCCACTATCATATTATATGTGACTACTTTTCATCTCTTCTGAGTTCTGGCTGTTTCTCAAACTCATTGAACTAATTACAGAAGAGCAGCTAAAGCCACGCTGCTCTAACTTATCAATAATGAAAAGTGAGCTGGAGCTGTCAGGAAATACATTTGACATCCTAACTTGGAAGAATGGGAAGTCTGTGCTCCCTCTGTAGATATGAGGGGAAATATAACCATTAGTAAACCTAATTTATTTCATAAGCAGAGTTGACAGCATGATTCCTTTTCAATATTTCCTGGCACTTTCCTATTATGAGATTCTGCTTTTAGTTGTCTACATGAGATGAACATCATTTGTTCAGACTGAAATAACCCAAGCTGAGCATTTGCTTCTACCAAGATTATTTTTTTATCTTGCAGTTTGCATCCATAATTTTTATGCTATTGTAACTTTAAAACCATTATAAATAAAAACGTATTCCCATTAGGCAGGCATTGACTCAGACGGCAAAGACAGTATATGGTAAATGAGGAATTTTAGCATGAAACCACAGTAGTTTTGTGCTATAGAAAAGAGACGATTAGGTAAAGGAAGCAAAGAGCAGGATGTGATTTTTGAAGCAGGAATCATTAAGAAATTCAAAGGTGGATGAGCTATAGATTGTGGAAAGAGAAGACAGGCATTAATTAGATATATCCAATTCCTATTTCTCAGAGTACAACAGAATGTTTTCAGGGTTCAAAGTACTGAAGAAAAACTGTCTTTTGAGGCCAGCCTTCACAGCAGCCTAGGGAGCTAAAGAAATTAAATAACAGATGTGCTTTATTTTTTTCAAAACTGAGGAAGCAAAAGAGAAATGAAATGTGATATTCTTCATTTACAGGAAAGTAAACTAAACAACTCCCTATTAGATCTACAAAAAAATCAGTGCATACTACAGGGACAGTAACAAGGAGATCTCTGAATTTCTCTGCCGGTATATATGTCCTCTGGGGTGAACATTTTTCCATCAAAGATGAATGTCTTACAACAGCAAAATAAGAAACAGGTCAAAAGTCATAAGAATTTTATGGGGTTTGTGAAAACTGGCTACTCTTGTTAGTACAACTTTTTAGAATAAAAATGTTTCCATGCAGAGTCTGTTAAATTGACTTTAACGGTCTTTTAAAGGATTAGAGAACAGAGGATTCTTGTTGGGAGATATTATATGGGTCAATTTATTTGTGCATTTTGTGTTAGAAAATGTTTCAATATTTTGAACAGCACTTCAGCTGATCTGCAGTACAGAGAACCTGAAATGAGCTAGCACAATGAAATCAATATAGAGCAATATTTTGCCTCTGAAAGAAATTCAGTCTGACAGAGAAGAGTAAGAGCAGTGTGAGGAAACAGAGACTCTGGCTGAAAAGCCAGATACAGAAATTTCCTATAAAGCAGTACAAATTAGTTGATGTCACCACAGCAAGAAAACCATAGTGACAGAATAAAATGTTATCCAGGTTCCAGAATACTTTATTATCACCACCTTAGGTCACTAAGCTTCACAAGCTATATCCATCAAGTTTGATACCAGTATATATACTCACAGCTGAAGCTAGAAGGTGCAGTGCTTTAATATACTAATGATTTACATTAAGACACCTGGGTTCAAAGTCAGTTTATGACAGGAACAAAATGAGTTTGTTGGTCTCAGCCTGCACTCTAGTGGTCAATTGCACATAAACCCAGCCCTGAGAAGAGTCCCAAGAATTAGATTTGTTGGCCAAGGCATGGTGAAATTCATATTCTCTGAACATTATTAAAAATAAAATATCTTTGCTTTCTGTGCTATTCTGAAACACTGCAAGATGAGACATTTCCACCAGCATTTCTTAAATACTGTGTTCAGTATTCTTGTTACCAGGATTTTAAAGAATACAAGAGAAGGTGGAAAAATACAATGGAAGTCAGCAAAGGCAATGAGATGCTTCCATGTTAGGGGGAAAATGGAGATAAGATGACATACTGCCATAGCAGACATATATAGTGTTTATGACTAGGTAAAATATAGGTCTATATTTACCTTTTTTCACCATACAAGACACTGAGAAACAAAAAAATGGCACAATAATAATGATAAAAAGAAATATTTTCTTGTTACTTAATTAACCCGTAAACTTATGTCTGAAAGACATCTTAGAGTCAGGAGCTAAATAGGACTGAAATAAAAGATTATGGTGTTACATGAATAATAAGATTAGCAAGGGTCATTTTAGAAAGTATTAAAATATATGAGGGATATAAACTCTTGTGATTGAAGTTATAAAACAAACATAAATTACCTAAAGCATGGGAAGAAAATATACCCACAGATGTTTTATTTCATTAGTGTATCCCATAGAATGTTTATACTCACTTCATTGAGCAAGCAGTAGAATGCTGGCGTCTCAGATTTGTGTAGTCTGTGGTATTTCCTATGCTTGCAAGATAAGTTCCTTAGTGATGCATTTGCAGAAATTAGCTGCAAAACATTGTCTGGGACTCTGACCCCATTTCAGCTTACTGCCCTTTACATAATTTAACTTTTTATCAGTCAGGAGAACAATATTGATACCCAAATATTTAAAATTACAATCCCAATCATGTGCCAACTACAGAGGCAAAGTAAAAATTTTATTGAGTTACCCTGTCTTTTCAAAACTTTATAAAAATATATAAAAATAATATTAGCTACCACTGGCTTACCACTATTACATATTAACATATATAAAAACTGTATTAAAACAGTTTTTTGCAGTTTTGTGATCTGTCCTAGTCTAAGCTGACCTTTCTGTTATTTTTCAACATGCCATTTACCTCTCTCATTTTCAGGAATGTTTGAACACTTCTACATTTTACAAGCCTACATTTCATGATAATTTAAAGTTCAATTTTTATCCTAATAAATTCAACTTATGAAGTGTCTACTGTGTACCATGTTTAGAATGCTACATTTCCAGATTTTCATAATTAAAAAAGCAGTCTCTTTTTCAGTCTTTTAATGACAGAGCAGCCTCTCTGACATTATTCTAATTCCCAATTTAGAGAATGATCGATTTTTGTAAAAAGTACCTTCGCCCTTAATTTGGCAAAAAAATGCAACTCCAGATATACAGAATCACAGAATATGCCGAGTTGGAAAGGACGCACAAGGATCATCGAGTCCAGCTCTTAGCCCTGCACAGGACCATCCCCAAGAGTCACACCATGCGCCTGAGAGTATCATCCAAACACTTCTTGAACGCTGTCAGGCTTGGTGCTCTGACCACTTCCCTTATCAAACATTAATTTCCACGGTCCCCTCAGTTACTATTATACTATTAGTTTATCAAAGCTCTTCTTTCCACAATGCCTTCATAATTACCACTTCTGATTATTTTATTCCCAGCCCTCTGACAGTTGATGGTTTTCTTAAAGATTGAGCTAATAAATATTAGTGTGAAAATGTGAATTATCATTAACAGATATATATTCTTTCTAGATTTTGTGGATAAAAAGTGAATTTTAAGTACTTTTAAAAGGGAAGTAGGTGAATCTGAAGGCCTGTAAAATCACAAGGCAAGTCAAATTTTAGAGGGAACTGACTCCTAATTTCTGCTTATGTAAAGACAATAATATGCTTCCATGAGTAAATTCTTACTCCAAAATTATGTTTTTACAGAATAGCTTGACAAGAATAATTTCCTTGAAGACAAAAAAAAAAAAGTTACATAGGACCTAAATTTGTCAAGCATAATGCACAGGAACAAAACAGCTAAGACTCATATAGCTTCAAAAGAATTTGAATTATGCATTTAAATTCAGACTTGTGGCATGAACTAAGATAATTACCAGGAAAATAGCAGCTTTGGCAGTCAATAACAGCCATTGGATTGTGTTTGTCAATTTTTCTGAGCTGACAAATGAAAGATGATAGCTGCTGGAATTAGCTGCAGATTATATAAGACCTACTATGGTCCATAAGAGCTAATGCTTTTATTCTCAATGCCTAAAGCTCTAAAAATATAAATAAAATAATTTATATTTAGCTAGTCATAGTGCATCAGGTATCCAGTAAGGAAAGGTTTCTTGATGAAGGGAGTCTTTGTTTCCACTTGGCATCAAACACGGCTTTCTAAAAATGTTTTTCTACTCTATTCTCCTGATAATTCAACAGCAGTAGGACGAAGAAAACCTTGTCAGAAGTACTGACTGCTTGCACAGAATTTCTGTTGTACTCATGACCACCCGCTGGCAAATACTAATGCACAGAACAAAAATAAGTAAGATAGCTATAGCTCAAAATGGATAGTGCTGGAAATAGGATATAGCAAGTGTACTGATAAAGGAGAAATCCCACTCATAATAGTGGTGCCTCACTGCTAGAGAACAAATAAATAAAAACCAGTATTTATGCTATGCAAGATCTTAATCTTTATTTGTGATCTTACAAATGAGCTTAAAATCCTTTACTTTCTGCAGAGCAGAGATCTCTGCATACTAAAGGAGGAACATACTGTAACCATGACTATATATTCCAGGGATATAAACCACTGAATGACAGCTCAGGATCAGCCAAAGCTGATCAAAGTCTCAGGAATTTTATCTCCCCAACTTCTGTGGGACCCCACTGTGACAAGCTTATCTCTTTGATCCCAAATTTAGAATATGTCAGAATGTGTTAATCCTGCATGTTTATTTTGAAATTTGACAATATTTTTTAAATTAAAATGGTAGGCAGGACCCAAGCTTTTAATTTGCTCACTAGTTTCCATCATTTGGAAAGTGTCATGGCATAGAGAAAAGTTCTAACTTTTGGATTTCACCTTTTGGCTGAAGTATGTCCATCTTAAGCTCTTCTTCAAAAGGTTTCTGAATTAGTTTGCAGAGAAATGTGAGTACTAAAAAATCTTAGAACGAACATCTTTAAAAGTACCATGAAAAGGAAATGAGAAGAAGCCTAGTCTGTTACTATTTTTACACCTCATTATTTTGGAAAGTCATTAATTTGTTAATGGTGTAATTGAACTGTGTTAAGACATGGTACAGATTTCCCAGACCAGGCAGTCAGTTCCCCTGTCCCCAAAGGTACAGTACAATTCAGACAAGCAGGTCATTGCCCTGAGTAATGGATCTTCTTAAGACCCTGACTGGCAGCTGAGTTACCCAAGTAATGCAAGGTCTCTTATGTGAGGCTGATGAGAGGAGAATCCTCACCTTCCTTCTGCTCAATCCCATAATCATTCAATGCAATCTTCACAACTTCCCTTTTGTTCTGCTGACCCTATGTATGGCAGACTCATGACACAGATGGGCCACTGAACACGTACCATTGAGACTTGTCCCTGGTGCTTCAGCGGCGATGCTCAAGGCATATCTACATCTATATCTGTATCTATATCTGTATCTATAGCCTTACTGTGCAGAGCATTGCCCTGATTACCATTGTCATTCCAGATACGAGGTCAGTAAGAGGTGCCACAAAAATACAAATGCGGACAACTGTTCACCTAAACAGATAGTGCTATGAGGGAGGGAAGCACAGACAGCTGCATGAATTAATTATCCATAGGACCAAGGGGTAAAAAACAAGGGCAGGTAAGAACAGAGAAAGTCCTAGAAGAGCATATGCACATATTCCCCTAAATCTCCCCATATTTTTATCTCTCTGTTCTCTACAGACCCAGCTCTGAGGAAGGGAACCTTGCAAGGAATCTCTTTCAATAACATCTAGGTTAGATCATGGTGAAAGAACAGCTAGGGACATACATCCAGGCACTTCTTCCCCACAGTTTTGTTTTAATTCAAAAAAGGGTAATGAAGTAAGAAAAACAATTTCTTAAAAGGAAGCAAAGGGCAGCTCAGAGTCTCAACTGTGTACAGGCACCAGGGAACTTATGTATGAATATTGTAGTAGGAATACATACTTTCTCTTAAGAAAGACTTCAGAAAGGGCAAAAGGAAGGTGATGTAACTAACCAGCAGGGTAGGTAAGGTTGTTACAAGCAAAAATACATCTTTGAAAATGCTGAAGTCATGACACAAGAGGAAAGAGGTACAAACCCTGGGGACCTAAATGTGAAAACATAATAAGGAAGATCAAAAAGCATCTGAATAATCACTAATAAAGGAATCAAAAGCAATAATCCTTTTTGCTACAAAACACATCAGAAGCAGGAATTTTGCTAGAATCTGTAAGACCAGTTCATTTTCAGGTTATGAAAGAGTACTCTGAGAAGACAAGGTCACTGCAGAGAAGCTAAGTGAACCCTTTGCATTGGTGTTCACTGTGGAAGGAACTGGGAAGATTCCAAAACCAGAACCTTTCTTGGTGGGGGAGTCATCTGAAGAGCAGTCTGAAATTGCAACTAGTGTAGAAGATATTATTGAATAAATAGATAAAGGTAAAAAGTCACCAGGACTATATAGTAGTCACTCCAAATTTCTGAAGGAATGCAAACACAAAAGATCTGAATTACTCACTGCAGGGTGTAATCTATTGCTTAAAATTGCATTGCTTCTGGAAAGCAGTAAATGTGACATCAATTCTTTAAAAAGGTACCAGGGAAAATCTGGGAAATGGTATGAATATAAGTCTAATGAGTACTGGGCAAATTACTAGAAACTATGATAAGAAACAAAATTAGGGGACATCTGTATAGATCTAATTTATTTGGGTAGAGTTAACATTCCATTGAGGAAAATACTGCTTTACAACTCTGTTAAAAGTTTTTCAAAGGAGATGTAAAGGATATGGCTAATATGAGGATGACGATGATGTCATTCTGCTTTAATTTATAAAAAACTTGATTCAGGTTAGAATTAGGATTTACTAAACCCAAATATCTACAGAGATGGTAAGACTAAGGGGAGAAAAAAAGACCACCAAGGCAAGACTTCAGGGTTGGCTTACAGAAAGCACATTATGTGAGGGCATCGTAAGCAGGTTCAGCCTGGTCTGACATAAACCTTGGGGCAAGACTAAGAAAAGTTTTTCCAAAGAGTGTGACTGTGTGACTCATGTTCCCAAATGGAGGAAAAGGCCCAAAAAAGCAAAGACCTCGTACCATGAGTAAAATGAGACACTATTCACTGTGTTGTTATTTTCAGCGCATTCAAATGTAGATTAGTAAACAGGATTTTGCTTCTCCACAGACACCCCC
>VWZG01006257.1:2993-24424 GCA_013396735.1 Grallaria varia
TTTCAGTTATGCACTCTAGTATATATCCTATTTTATGCAAATATGTAATGAATCATTTTACACTTGTCATTAACTGAGTTATTTTCAGTATGCCTATGTTCTCTGCTGTTCCTATCTGATTTTACCACATATTCCAAAAAAAAAGTACAAGGAACATATTTCAGACATTTACTGAAGCTAAATATTTGCACTGAAGAAGGTGGAAAGTATTTAAAATTCAGTGATTCTACTGAGTAACAGTAACTGTCATGATGATGCAGTATTTATAACAAAACAGGAAACATTGATTCAGAAACCAGTACATTGAACAATATCCTGGATACAAAATTTTCAGGGCTAAACCCATGGTAATTTGCACCTTCCATTCTCATTCTTTGTTTCAGCTGGCTGACCCTTAAAACATGGAGTCTAAAGACAACAGCAATTTTGTATTTGACCTAGATTTATTAAGTATTTATAATTTCATAAAGCTCAGTGCTTTAAAAATATTCTCTTTCATTTACATTTCTTTCCATATTTCTGAGATTTTATTGCTGTCATCTATGCCTAAACATCTTGTATTAGAAAGCAGTCAAGACTCAGAATATGATGTCCAAAGTTAACCTTTTTACCTAGTTACTTTTTACCTGCATTCAGGAGAAAGGATAGCAACATTTCCTGGCACTATGACTATCACGTAATTCACCTCAGCCTGTGAAGGATTAAGAGGTAAGGCAGTTTCATGTCTTAAGTTTTCAACATCTTTCTATGATTAAGTGCTGACAAAACAGTTTTCACATACGTTTTCATCTCATGATCAAAGCTGTATTTCTAAAAGTTAAGAAAAATGCATCTCTACACACCATTTCAAGACTAAGTACTTAGTAATCAAAAGAAAAACAACAACAACAACAAAAAAGGAGTACATTTTGCATTCATATTGCCAATATACTGAGGTCCTTAAATGAAAGTCTTCCCAAAAACTGTACAGCATCTGATTAATATTCCAGCGGAACTCTCACAGAAAAGTCACACAACTTGTGCTGAGTACCATTCAAGCACAGACATTCCTGCTCCAAAGAACTACAGTTTAATTTCAAACAAGAAAACTAAACAGCAACAAGAGAGACTGATGGAGACCAAAAAATTAAGCTCAAGCAGCTATTGAAGACAAGGTAAAAAACCAGAGTGAGACATGGAGTAATATGTCCTTTAGGAAGCTAATAAAGAAAATTTGCTTCTGTCCCATGGAAGCAGCTATTAATATACACTTTTCTTTTTTTTTTTTTTTAAACTTTGTTTTTTCCACTTGTAAATGACAAACCCATGTACATACTGCAAGTCTTGTAATAGTTGCTCATTCACTTGAATGAAAAAGGACTAATACTAACTGAAGGAGCAGCAAGAAACTTCTGATAAAAGCCAACTGTGCATCCTGTGCACTCAGCCACAGTTAGTGTTTACCAGCAACAATTTCCTTTCAGTTACATGCAGAGCTTTGGTGAACCTACTTTATTTCCACACCATTAACTTCAAAACATTTTTTCTTCCCACTGTCACTCACCATGATCTCTTCTGTGTTTTTCTGTCAAATCCAATATCTTCTCCAGCAGTTTCACTCTGTCTGCCAGAACAAATCCAGTCCTTGCTTCTTCTAAAGAGCCTTTCCCTCATCTGCATCTGTTTTTCTGAGTAGTTTGATCAGTACCTTGAAATTTCTTACCATCATTATTCTATGTTTACCCCAAAAGTATGAAGCATTCCATAATCCCAGGTATAGTAGTCAGAGCCAATTTAACTGGGTTACTTAAAGGAGCAAGACACAATGCTCCACTTGCCCAGGCTGCAGTATTATTGTGCCAAACACCAAGCAGTTCATGGTTGGCAATGCTTTGAAGCATGGGACTTTATCTCCTGTAAATAGGATTAGCAAATGAAAATATGTATTCTAGTTTCATATAGCAGGATTATCAGCAAACCAATACATTTTTGTGATGTTCCTTTTAACTCTATTTTCTGATGACTACTAAGACAGCTTTTGTTAATCTCTTCTGTGGAAAAAGTGCACATATTCAAACATGTTTAACATGTTAGATTGCAGATTTACACTCTAAATTTTAGATCATCTCTTCAATAAGAATAATAGAAATCATTCAGTCATAAATTTTCCTATTAAAAGAGGAAAAGTAGTGACATAGAATCACTACAAATAATAGAGCGGCTTAAGGCAACAAATATGTAACCACTAATGACACCTTTTGAAATACTGTGTCCTTTCCGTCTTAAGGTGTCCATTTTATATAAGCACATGTTTAAAAAGAAAGGAAATCCTGCTGCACAAGTTTTCCTTCATGACCTTCTCAAAAGCAGATTTTGATAGTTAACAATTTTTGAGGAGTCACTGGAAATGGTAAACCACCTGCTCTTATTGATTCAACGCTGGTTCAAGAACTCTGTCATCTGAAGCTTCATGGTATGTCTCTGAAACAGGCTGTGCTGATTTTGGCTGCAGTAGAGCTACAGCGGCTATTATGGATTTATGTTTTGCATTTGTGCTGAACACTGGGTTGATAGTTGTTTTGGGTGGTTTTTTTTAATCTCTGAGCTTTCATACTTTTCATACTGTCACACTGGCAAGAAAGTTTGGAGTGCATGGGAGATTGAGAGGAGAGACAGTCAGGACAAGTGACCCAAACTGATCAAAGGGATATTCCACACCCTATGATACCATGCTCAGTTTATAAAGTGGGAGGAAGAAGGAGGAAGGGGGGAACTTTTGGAGTAATGGTATTTACCTTCCCAATTAAACAGTACACATGAGAGAGTCCTGCTCTCCTGGAGATGGCTGAACACCTGCCTGCCCATGGAAAGCAGTGAATTAATTCCTGGTTTTGTTTCGCTGTGCGAGTTGCTTTTGCTTTCCTTATTAAACTGTCTTTATCTCAACCCAGGAGTTTTCTAGCTTTTACCCTCCCAATTTTCTCCCTGATCCTATTGGTGGGAGAGTGAGTGAGCAGCTGCATGGGGTTTGGTTTCTGACTGGGATTAAACCATGACACAGGCCCATGAAAATTTATCAAGTAGTCTCATACAGAAACAACATAAGAAAAACTTTCCTGAACTGTTTCCATATTTACTATAAATTCATGCTCATTACATATTGCTTAGCTTTATTTGCAATTTAAAATGTGATGTAATATGCTTATGCACAAAAACACCTAACCTCTTGAACTTTCACTGAACAGCTAATTTATCAGTCTGAGCATGAATTATCTTAGTTCTATATGGCAGTTGAAATATCCAGAGACTTACTTTCCAAAGAACGGATAGCATTTACTGTCTGTGGGACAAACTCCTGTTAAATGCATGAGGGAAACAACAGCACAGTTGGAATTTGTGTTCTCCTCTACAGAAGTCAGAAATAAAGACATCAGGTTACACAGAATGTAAATCTCTTATTTGTATTAGTGAAGAGTAAATTCAGAACCCTTAATTTTAGAAAACCAGAATTCCAGCTCTTCAAGAAGTTAGTCAATAGGACCCCCTGGAAACGTGCTCTCAGGGACATGAGCAGAACACAGCTGACAGATCTTTGAGAGTGCCCTCCACAGAGTGTAAGAGCTTTCAATTATCAGTTGCAAAAAGTCAGACAATGAAGGCAAGATATCAGCCTGGATGAATCAAGTCCTGCTGATCAACCTAAAGGGCAAGAATGAAACGCACAGACTGTGGAAGCAGGGACAGATATCCTGGGAAGAGTATAGAGATGCTGCCCAGCTATTTATGAATGTGGCAAAGGATGCAAAGAATAATAAAAGCTTCTATAGGTATGTCAGGCAGAAAAGCAAGGTCAAAGAAAGTGTACTGCCCACAATAAGCAAGGCTGGCAAAATGGTAACTACAGATGAGGAGAAGGCTGAGGTACTCAACAACTTTTTATCCTCAGTCCTCAATGGCAATCAATCTTCCCACACCTCTTGAGTGGAGCGACGACAGGATGAGGACTGGGGAGCAAAGTCCCTCCCACTGTTTGAGAAGATCAGCTTCACGACCACCTGAATCTACATAAGGCTCTGGGACCTCATGAGATGCATCCCAGAGTCCTGAGGAAATTGGCTGATGCCAAGCCACTTAACATGATATTCAAAAAGTCATGGCAGCCAGATGAAGCCCCTGACAACTGGAAAGAGAAACGCTGTAGCCATTTTTTTAAATGATTGAAAAAAAAAGACATTGAGAACTATCTACTGGTCAGCCTCACCTCTGCCTAGGAAGATGATGAAGCAGACCCTCATAGGAGCAGGGTTAAGGCACATGGAGGACAGGATTTGAGACAGCCAGTACAGCTTCACCGAAGGGAAGTACTGTTTGACCAACATTCTACACTGGAATAACTACATCAGTGGACAAGGAAAGGCCTATGGACATCATCCATCTGGTCTTCTGTCAGGCCTTTGACATGGTCCCCCACTCGGAGAGATACAGATTTGAAAGTGGACTGTTTGATGGATGAGGACTTGGTTGGATAGTAGAAGGTAGTTCTTAATGGCTCAGTGTCCAGATGTATATTGGTGGAAAGTGGTGCTCCTCAGGGATCCGTATTGAGACTAGTACTGTTCAATATCTTCATCAATGACATCATGGGATGGAATGGACTCTTAGGAAGTTTGAAGACACAAATCTGAGTGGTGTAATTAACATGCTCGAGGGAAGGGACCAGAACAAACTCGAGAAGTGGGCCCATGAGAACCTCCGGAATTTCAACAAGGTAAAGTGCAAACTGTTGCTCTGGGTTGGGGCAACCCCCTGTGTCATTACAGGCTGGGGAATGAAGGGGTTATAAGGTCAGGAATGAGTGTTTTAACAGAGTCTGTTGTAAGGGGACAAGGGGCAATGATTTTAAACCAAGAGGGTGGATTTAGACTAAATATAGGGAAGAAATCTTGAACAATGAAGTGGAGACAGGAATGGAACAGGATGTCCAGACGTCTGGCAGATGGACACTTCAAGGGCAAGTTGGATGGGGCTCTGAGCAACCTGCTCTATTTGAAGATGTCCCTGCCCATTACAGGGAAATTGGACTAAATGACCTTTAAAGATCCCTTCCAGTCAAAGCATTGTATTTTATTTCATGATTTACTTAAAAAATAATGCAAAGGTTATAATTTACAATGCATACATTTTATATACCATATAATGCAACAGTTTCTTCTCAATTAACGAGTCACCCTGCCAGTCTTTCTCCATCACTTAAATTTATTCATGTACACCTGGACAGCAAAACAACTTTTTTTTTTATACACAGAAATCATTAATATTTGTACCCATGATGAAAAAAATCAAAATATTTTGAAGCAACAGAGTGTTTCCCTGTCTGCTTAAATATTGTTATAAAAAGAAGAAAATATTGCATAGAAGTACCTTTTGGTCTTTCCTCGTAATCTGTAAAACCAAAGCAAAATATCCCTTTCCAGTACAACTAAGCGATATAATGCTAAAACTGTCAGCTAATAGGCTAGACAATTGTTGCCTAAATTGCAATGTCCAACAGACCAACCAGAAAATTTTGTACTAGAACAATAAATGGCATTCTAAGCTGTATTGCTGTCCAATCTTTTAACAGGTGAAAGCAATTTCCAGTACTGACCCACACTAGGACGTAAAGACTAAGGGCAAAAATCAAGGCTACTGAATTCAATGGTTTAACAATTAACAGACACAGGGGAAGAAAAATGATTGAATAACTAAATAAGAATAGACAGATGCAAACATCCACAAAGAGAAACGATTTTCAAAGCTTGGAATTAGAAAATTCTGTGTTCAAGGACAGACAGAATAACAACCTTCTTTTGGAGGAAAATACAGTAGGTAGACATGGGCTTTGGCATATTTAACAGTCATCTAATTTCATATAATCACACCATTTTAAATATCACTACAAATAAAGAAGCAGTAAAATACATGTAAATTCTCTTTATTAATACTCCCTTCCAAAATATCTTTTCTGCCTCTACCCTCCTCCCCCTTCTTTCTTCACCCTAGCAATGATTTCTGCCTCTCAGTCTTGATTGCTCTGATGACCTCAATCAAAAGGCAATTATCCAGCAAGGATGGAAGGTAATTATTCCCATCAAGGAGAGATTGAATGCACCTGAATAGACAGCTGCAGTTCTTCCAGGGATTACATTATTACTATAGAAACTGCCTCCATTAATTTGTGATGCATGTCAAATTTATGATAAAATCTTGATTTGTTTGCAGGACAACTACTTTTCCTATTTCATCTAACAGTCTCTTTAAGGCAAGAGCAACAGTCAATTGTAAGTTACTTTAATATATAAGTGACAACTGTCAGCATGCAACCATCTGCTCAGAAGTGAATGTGACATAAAACCAGGAAAGGGAATTGAAGTTCCAGATAGCTATACATTATATAATTCACAGACAGAGCAAAAAGCATTTATACTTCAGCCAAAGCTTGACAAAATCCTGCTGTAAGGAAAAAACTATAGGGAAAATATACACCAGTAAAAGAAAAATGGAAATGCTCAGCAAGAAAATAAGTTGAGTCAGCCTATTTATCTTCAACCCTAGACAGGAAAACATTTAATTCCAGAATATAAAATCTTTAATTTATTATGAAAGATTTATGCTTCGATATTTACAACAATGTCCCATTTTTAAAAGAGGCTGACCTGACAACCTATCTGCTCTAAGACTGTTGGGGCATTATAAGCCCTCAGACTTATAAGGTAAATCTTAAATGGTGAGCTTTGTGTGGAAATTTTGTGTAGGATTTCTAATCACTATAATCACTGCACATTCTAAAATTTTGCCTTCCTTAGGCAGAGTTATATGATTAATAAATGTGATTTCTAATATAAAAATGCAAAATTCTGTAGATTTAAAAGAGTTAAAAAATCCATTTCTCTTACCGAAGTTTACCTCCCAAAAGGTATGAAGTGCATGTCAAAGAGAGCATAAGTCTGAATCAGAATGCATGTTACTCACTTACTATAAGGAATCTTAACAGAAAATCAGCCAAAGCCTGTTTTTACATTTTATTAAAGGCTATTTTTCTGCATAGGCTACATCTGTCAATCTGGCATTTTAATGCAGGAAAAAGATGTAAAACTTGCAATTTTCATGCCAATAGTTCATCATAAATCTCAGTAGTAAGGTCACACAATATAGTATTAATTAAGTATGTACATGGCATATTTAATTTAAAAATATGAAACTTTCTATTGTAATCTTATGTCCCTTCATTTTTGGAAGCATTGTAACAAGTCCCATTGACTTACTAGTTTTAAATTTATCATTTTTTCTATAACCTTCTTCTGGGACACTGAAGTATCTCAAACCATTTGCATTATTCTTATTGCCTCAAAAGTGTATCACACAACAGTCTCTCTTTTAACTTGTAGGCTAAGAGAATCAAATATGTTTTTCAGTGTCTTCAACTTTTCCCCATTATCTCCATCTCTTTCTGTAGTTCACTGAAATATGAGAAAAGAAGGAAAAGGGATTAAAGTGTGAGGGAAAAGAAAAGTAAGAACAGAAGGGAGCAAGTATTTGCCCTGTCTATTGCAAAATTCTGCTTTCACTTTCCAAAATAAAAAGCACAGCAGAGTTTCCAGCCTGAAAATTATATCTGTGCAGTTCAACTGGCTTTGCTATCGTAACACATGTTTTTCTGCTTTCTTTTTTTGTTCTTCACATGTTACAGAAAGTTTAAAGTGCAGTCAAAGTTCACTTCCTTAAGCCTATTTTACTGCTGACTAAACATACAAGTCCTGGTTTGGCTTCACGCCTTTTTTTATCACTACGTAGAGCTGTGTGGTGGTTTCTATATTGAACTTTTCAGAGATTAGTGTCTGTTCATACATAAAATAACTTCTCTTTTTTCATGAAGAGAATAGTAGAAATGTATGGCAGGATGCTTTATTAAAAGTTCGTGAATCAGATATGGATAAAATAAAACACAAAACTATTTTTCTACCTGAAGAACTTTTGATATATGTATGACTTCCTGTCAAATAAAATACTGTGGTTAAACTTTAAAAGTTCCTAAATAACCTTCAGCCCATACATTTTTAAATGATTGTCAGTTTCTGATTTAACTATAGACAAACTTCTTCTAGATACTTTGATTCACTATATAATGATCCTAAAAACTGAGGCATGTTCTCCTCTGTCTTAACTTGGTGTCAGATAGTCTCCTAGTAGGCAATTTTTCATGTGGTCTTAACCAATGAGATGCAAGCTCCTTGTCAGGGTCATGCAGTTTTTGTACTCAAGAACTCTGCAGACCCTTTTGGATATTTCAGGAACTATGGGGGAATTGTGCATTTAGGGAGGTAAAGTGGCCAGATTTCTGGACTTGCCTTTGTCTTCAGTGAACAACATGTTGTTAAGTGGGTTGTCTTAAAATTGTTTTTATCTCAAGCTAGGATAAAGAAAAATGAAAAAAAAAAAAAAAAGGACANCTTGGAAAGACAGATGGGTTTAGAATTAATTTCCATTTTGGAGCCCTCCAGTGTGTCTAGAGAGATTTTATCTGTTTTTCTAAAATCACTTTACTTCTCCTTCATTCTAGCAATAGCTGACCATCCATCTGAATCAAAATAAGCTTTCTTTCACTTCCTTAGAATTGCACATCTCTTCTTCAGATCAGTTTTTATACCTGACAGGCAAATTACCCATTGCTCGAATCAGTGAAGGTATAAACTCCCTGCCTCTTTCTTTTTGGGTAAGTCACTTTTTACACTACATGAGTTGCAGTAGAACTCAGGCCCTTTGTTCGTGGCATAAGCGACACCAAAGATGACTTAGAAGCTTTTATTTTGGGTTGGCTAGAGGGGTCCTTTTCTAAAAACAATCTGCTGGTTGAATGTGGCTAAATTCTTTTTAAGGAGGCAACAGTGTCTGTCTGTGGGACAGTTCAAATGAGGTGGAATGATTCTTCCTGGCAGAACCCACTACTAGTTGGACTATGCAGAGTGGTTATACCTACAGCTGTTGCACTGAGGTATCTTCTCCATGGAATCTTGCATGTCTACATTAATGCATATAGTTCAAACAAATACCTAATTAGGATATAGGGTTCATAATTGGTTCTTCACAAAGACATTGGCATGAGTGAAATTAGCTTTTCTGGCATGACAATGGAACTGGGAATATCAAACACCAGCCACAACATCCCTCCTAGGAGGATGCTATGACAAACAGCCTTTTTATTCAAATCTCTGCTAAGCCCTTGCAGTTTGACAGTGAGGATCTCCTCTTTCCTTATCACTCTTACACACTGAGGCAAGCTAGTTTACAATGAGAAAAGTAATAGAAATAGCTGCCATAGCAAATGACCCCTTTGAGAAACAGGACAGTAAGAGGTTATCAATTTGGAGCAAACAAATTATGCCCTGGGCCTCTGGATATATCAGGTGCTGCACCCAGCACTGCGCTGATTCACTAAGTGGAATATTCAGTTTGTTGCTGCCAAACAGTAATCAGGGAGTCTTGGGTAATATAAGCAACCAGGTTTGTCGTGGCCATTCTCTACTAATTATGGTTATGGATGAACTGCTTTTGATTCACCAATAAGTTTGTTAAGAAATCCAGAGCACAACTCCCTCCATGGAGAAACTAGTTTATAGGTCATTCAGAAAAGGTGACTTCCAGGAAAGAGTACATTACCTAGTAGCACCAAACATCAATTTTATATTGCCAAGGACTGCTGATAAGAAAATTTTATGTCATACTGCGGTATATAGCTTTAAATTATGGAGATGCCGCTCACATTGGATATGCCTTATAAGAGATTTATCTGAGTCTTTAAAGGTTTATACAATTAAATATTCCTTTAAAGATCTATACAAAATGTGGAATACTTTAAAAGATATATGTCTAGAAATCATAAAAGTTCATAAATAATTTTAAATGAGAACAAGTTAACATAAAAAGGAGCAAGAATTAATAATAAATCACATTTTCAGCAGACAAACCCCAAATCACCAGTTTAAGACTTCTGGTTTTGTGTCTGATCCTTACTAACTAAGCAGAGATAAGTGGGAAGAAGACAAACAATAAAAAAACCAAAAAAACCAAACAAACAAAAAAAGGAAAACGTTATTTAAACCTATTGAATTTGTAAAAGTTAGAAACTTAACAGGACAAATGTGAACTCTCTACCCTGCCTTCTATATTAACATGCTTGTTCTTTTGGGACTGTAATGTGAGCCTGTAAAAATACATGATTGTGTTCCTTATTCATTGCTTTTTTAATAATAAACAATGATGAATGACTGCAAATATCTATTGCAGAAGTGGATGAGAGACTGATATAATGAACACATAAGGGGATATATTTTAAAACCAGTATGTGATTGTAGTATGCACAAAACCAATTATATAAGTAATGCCCACATCACTCACATTCCATTTTGAAGATCAACAGACATTTTAAAGTTCTCAGTAATAAGAACTTTGCTGATTGTTACCAAGGGAAGGTATTTCAAGCAGCCTTTTTTGGAAAAACACAAGACAAACCAACATATTTTTTGAGCTTTATTTCCTGCATTAAAAACTAATAGCTTTTATGAAATCATGGAGGAGCACAGTACAGAAAGTGCACTTCTTAGAAATATACTTATTCCTTACAAGGGAGTCCATCTGTAGTAGGAGATTAATCTTGGGCAAATTTAGTCTCTCTCAGCTTAAATCTGGAGAGGCTAATACAGGCAGTGAGTGCTAAACGGAAGGAGAGACTTGGAATTTGACAACTAGATGTAATTCACTGGTTTATAGAAATTATGGTTTGTACTAATCTGTTTTCCCTTGTTCAGGAGCCAGCTAAGAAAGCTAGTGAAGCCTGGCTTTAGCTGGCCTGTAGCCTGCAGCCCACTTGAACATAGCCTGGCAAGCTCCTCCCTCACCCCTGTTTTGTCATCTGTATGGTTCTCTGCCTGTCTCCAAACGCCTACTTTTTGATCCACTATGCAAAGCAAATATTTTACCAAATATTATTTAAAAAATGATGTAACTTTAAATTTGTGCGGTAATTAAAGAAAAAGCCTATTCCCTGCACACATTATGTGTTCAGAATGACTTAACAGAGTTTATGCCCACTCCAGTTACATTAATTCTGGTATTAATGTGATTCTTGGCAATCTCATTCTTTGTGCTAAACTCGGAGAAAAGACACCTGAAAGTGTGCAGTTTTCTGCAAGGTGAGTGTGCTAAAATGCCTCAGGATAAGGGTTGAGGAGTTGAAAGGGAGGTGGCAGGACTGCACACAAGCAGGAAAGGAGGAGGGATGGCAGGTAGCTCGAAGCTGAGCTCAGGCTGCAGGGGAGCCCCAGGCTCCAGTGCCACATTTCTGCAGAGGAGAGGACACAGGTAGGACAAAAGGTGTTTTACTTTTCTACAATTGCATTCAAAATGAACTTAAGACTGAGGTGGCTAAAGAGACTTAATTGACTAATGAATTGATGTGTTCCATGGCTGCTATTATTCTCTAGGGTTTCCGCTCTTCCTTACAACACCCAAATGTGCTTTCACGTATCCATCTGTTGGACCTTGTATCTGGCAACAAAAAGTGATAAATATGCAGTGATCCCAAAACTACTCCCTGCCACATAACCTTAGTGTAGCAACAGCAGTTACCAAAATTATGGATATGGGATATGCTAGATGTCAGCAACAGAGACAGCCGGGTTATTACATTAGAAAATTCAGCATGCCTGGAGCACAGGGTGACCCACACTGAGGGACACTGAGCCTCAGAAAACGCAGCATCAGGGCATGCTAATTCTCACTTTTTACAATAAGATAAGGAAAATATATATAATGCCTCTAAGACAGATGCCTGGATGTCATTTTCTATCACAAAGGTTTTACTCATATCTTTTAATTTGTATTTCTTCATTGAGAAGTCAGTAAAGAACAAGGATAAGTACAGAACTGCCATGTCTAAAAGTCTGATCCCTCATTGTGTACCTTTCAAAATCCTATAGTAAGCTTTCTCCTTAAATCATTGTATGATTTTTGTGGACAGACACCATTATTTAGGGAAAGTGGGCATTCTACAAATACTATAACAACATAACTTTTTTTCTTTGACAAGCATTACAAAAATTAACAAAAAGTCCACATTGTATCTGAATCCACATACATAGAAACTGCATTCAGAATAAACATCATATTCTCTCTCTCCAAATATCTGCTCACTTGATGGAGTAAATGAATTAAATATTCCATCAGGCACCATTAAAAAAAAGACTGATGTAATTGCAGAATTGTGTGCAAACTCAAAAATACTTATTTCACACCCATGTCTCGTGTAACAAATGGTTTAGCGAATTTCAGTTGTAGGCATAACAACACAATAAAGATGCACAAATATTTTCTGGATTGAATGCAAATATAAAAAAGATAATTAAATTGCACTATCCAAAAGACTACTTATAAATGACACACTTAAATATTCTGTAAAAAACCCTCACAAAACCTGAGAAAACTGTATCTCTAAAAAATAATTTTGTTCCACATGGAGAAAATTGAATAAAGTCTACTTATCTACAGTTCTTTGTCCTCAAAACTATGTATCCACAAATATAGTACCATCACCAGTTTTTGCAGCATCCCAAACATATTGGTGTGGGTTAAGAGAAGGCATGTTCTGTGCTCAGTGTATCACTGTACATAGTGGTTTGCTCACCAGATGTACTGAACAGAATGTAGAACATTTATCCCAGTAAGGCACTTGGAGAGTTTTTTTCTCCGCTTAGATTTTTCACTAAATTTTGATGAATAGCAGCACTGAGTATTTTTCCAAAGTTCTCTGGAGTTTGCTAATGAGTTCTGCTATTACAGGTGTGGAAGAGAAATAATGTCCTCACAGACAAATTACTAAATTGCATAAACCTTATGTCTTGTTGAAATTCTTCAAATAGCGCTGTCAAAACTCAACATTAATTTTGTCTTTCTGCATATTATCATATGTATTCTATATTACTAACATACCTTTCTATACTATAATGAAGTTTCTTTGTGGATCCCACCCTTCAATTACATTTGGGAAGAGAAACATGAGACTACCTTTTTTTTTCCTATCAGAATGAAAAAAAACGAGAGGAAAACAAACACTCTCTATCTGCACTAAGCCTGTTTATTATTATCAGGAATGCATGGGGATAAGAGAGAAAAGAGGGGACACTGTTAAATGAAACATTTCAGTGATATTTATCCAGAGAAGCCAAATGTGGGGGACTTCAAGACGCAAAGGACTTCTCCTGGCTTGGCCAGAGGAAGGACCAGCAGTATGCTTACACTGGACCAGCCAGTTTTACCCCTCTACTTTCTATTTTGCCAAACCTCATTTAGTTCATCCACATCCACTTTGATCCCCCTCTTTACAACCTGCTTAAAATATCCCATAACAAGACTTATCCTAAAAAATGCTCAAATATCCCGTGGTGAGTTTGCTCTCACTCTTAAGACCTTTACTGATTGTGTTTCCTCCATTTGATCAGTAGTGAAGTGTGAAGCTCTGGCAGAAGCTCCTCAAGGCTGTGCTCTACTGATCCTTTCAGTGTTCTACAAGCTCTTGGTCTTTGCTAGTGCTTCTGTTACTTCCTAATCACTTAAGTTTCCATACATAGATGTTTAACTCTTTACTTCTCCTGATTCTCATCACTATTTTTAAAGCTGCATTGTCATTAACCAAACATCATCACAGCTCAGATGTCCTTGTATTTCAGGTGTCTCCATACCTTCTACCATCCATAAATCCTTGTAATACAATTTTTTCAAAGATAGAAAAACTTTAATTAAGGAATTATGGCAACTGCCATTTAGCAGCCTCGAAAGAACAACAACAGTCTGTGCAAGATTGTAACCTTACTATCTGGATTATTTTCAAATTTACAATGAGCTACCTTTCAAAATCACCATACATATTTAAACAGGGGAGAAATACAGTCTGTTTTGGATTCTTCTTGACAATGAAAATGTTTTATTACTGATACAGAGTCCTTTGTTCATCACACCAATGATTATTAACAATCTTTCCTTGTTTTCACCCCTTTATTATTATCTTGCTCTATTAATGGTAAAGAACAACAATTTTATTTTCTTATTTTCCTTCAGCTGTGAAGTACCTGGTATAGTGGAGTCCTGGCCCATGACCTCTACTGCCTCACCAATAGAAATAAAAAAAACCAAACAAACCCAGTATTAAAGAACACGCCTACAGAGAATAGTTGAAGTTCCCTCCGCAACCTCATTCTTTGGCCTTGCTAATACCTCTCTAGCAATCTACTATCCTACTTCATTTCATCACTTCAATTTCCTGTGTTAGGGCCCCTCAAGGTACAGACTCTATCCTTTTCTCTCTGATGTAGGAGAGTTAATCTCCAACAGGCCACTACAAAGCAAATAATAGACCTCAACAATTATAAAAATGTAATTTTCCTTTTTCTGGCAGGGACATATGTCACATCTTAAAAAAATGTCAAGGTTTTCACAGGCTCCAGTGTTGTTACTGCTGTTTGTATTGCAGTAAAACACAGATTCGGAGATTAATGATTTTATAATGCTTTCTAGCAGAATGCAAAAAATGTTATCCCTAATAACAATGTAAAATAAGTAAATAAATAAAAGCCTGAGTTTTCAACACAATATAGAATTCTGATTATCTAAGTAAAGAAAACATTTCAATGTCATTACAAAAATTTCACAGTATAATTAAAAAAAATCCCCAAAACTAAAATCAAACCAGTACGAGAATACTTGATTCCATGTTCTATAAGGCAAATTCCTTACCTCTCTTACATTAAAGTTGAGTCATTCTGAACAACGAGCAAAGCCTGAGGAGTATGGATGTCTCCAGCTCTTTTAGTGATACGCCCTCAAGGTGATGTGCCTCATCACTCCTCACCAGACAACATTTTTGAGGGTTTTCAAGGACAGCTCTAAAGAGAGCTTGTTGCAATATTCTAGCCCAAAGGGACAGAGCACTATGGGCAGGTTTCTGTCGATTATCCTCTTTGAATATTTCAGAAATTAAAATGGCTAAATAAATACGATGTCTGAACTGGTTTACTGTGAAGCACCAGCAGTCTACACTTTCATGTTTTTGAATTTTACCAGGGATGGCAAGGGAAAAATTGCCTGTATTCTTAAGTAGAATAAACAAAAATAAAGAGAAGATCTTAAGTTTCTGTAGCAATTGTAGAGATGGAAGACAGGAAAGACAATCAATAGCAAGTGGAAAAATGGGAAGAATAACAAAGCAACCTTGTTGATGCTGTTACAGGGAATAATTCTGAAAAGAAAACCTATTCAGGAGGTGTTCTAATCTACAAGATATACATTCTGAAAGTTGCTTTGAGGTTTTTATAATTTTCTTTCTGGGAATGAACAACCTAACAACCAAACTCTCTTAAAAATATTTTTCCTTAAGAATTTATGAAATATTCGAGGAAAACAAATAAAGAAGCAAATAAGAAAATAAACAAATAAGTAAAATCTTTCTGTTTGCAGGGCCAGTTGAATATGTCCTACTAATGGAATCCAAATGAAATAAAGCAAAATACAAATTCACAACCAAACCAAAGCGTCCTCAAAGTCACCTATTTATTATCTATCTACTTAGTTTCTCTAGAACTAAAAATTAGAACCAAAATAAGTAATTAAAAATTAATAAAATAGTATAGGAATTAATAAGATATTACAAATTGGGAAATAATTTTTTTAAAATCTTAAAATAATGAAAATTAGCATTCAGACAATTTTAAATATTTTTAGTTCTTTTTGGTAGACCTTTAATGACACCAATCCTTTCTAATACAGTAAAAATAATACTGAATGATCTATTAGAGATCAAGCTACAGAAATAATTACACAGTTTAAATTATTCATCTAAAATGTACACTTTCAGTGGTCTTGTCTTTCAGTATAGTAACCTGCTCAGATAGAAGAGATGCAACAATCTGTTTACATCATCTAATTATCATCAGATTGTGTTCAAATGTTAAATCTATAGAATCTCTCAGTGACCTGCTTGTTAATTTGAATTGTGACATGGTCAGCTTAAGAAACAGGTTTAGGAAAAGAATTTGCAGTAGAACAAGAAAAGTGACAAAAAACTAAACCCAACAGTGACAGATTTCAGAGACATGCTAAAAGGTATGAGAGAGAAAGAATTTCTGGCTACCTTTCTGCAAGGTAAACATAACTCGGAAACAGGTGTTACAGAATTTCTTTTCCCATTTCTTTATTTTATAGTGCATTGATTGTTTACACCCATTGAGCATATGGCTGTGAAAAAGTTCAGCCATTTTTACTAGGCACAAAACTTCTGTCTTTCATTACACATAGTAAAGCTGCAATTAAAGTAAATAAGATCTGCAGGAGAATAACTAACTTAGCTTTTTGAGAACTCTGGGGATTTTATTTTATTTTCTTCCTGAATAGTTTGCAAATTCAAAGAATTTTGAGGTCCTGTGAAAAATCAATATAATGCTGCCTTTTCATGTAAACTGTCTAGCTGATACTGGAAAAAAAACAACTCTCATAAAATACTGGTTTCATAAGATTCAATGAGAAACTATAGTTTTAAGCAGTTTGGTAGACTATTCAACACTTAGGCAAGTGTAACTGTGAGCCTAAATAAAATACACCTCTCTAAAGTTTCGAAAAGTATCCTCACAAAAATTAAATATAACATTGTACAGAAATTTTTATTAATGGGTGTTAGCTCAGGTCAAGACATAAGTGTGGGTTTGGGTTTTTGCAAGTATAAAGAAAATTTGTAACAATAAAGACTCTCATTTTGTAAAAATAATTGGCAGAAAGTGTCAAACCTGATACTTGCCTTGTTTCATGATTTTCGTATTTCCCTGCCATTACTGGCTGTGGGTTTTTCCTCACCTGCTAAATTATCGAGTAGAGGTTTGCTCAGAGGCCTTTAGAAATTAAAAATAATCAATTGAAGTTGACTCACTAGGGGTTAAGCAGCATTATACCAACTATTTCTGAAATTAAACTCCAGTTTGATTTCAAAAATAATCAGACTTTTGGCTTGGATTAAGGAATGACACTGTTCTTATAAATGTGATTTTATTAATTAAGCAATCATGAAGGAATTGCAAAATGGAACCCTGCATCATGAGCAGCAAAAAGTAATTTCAATTGCTAATCATAATCTTTTGAAACCCTTAGGGGCAAAAAGTAGTTTGTGATTTATATTTCCTTGCATTCTAACATCATTGAGGAACATTCTGCTTCTACAAGCTTCTTTTTAGATATGTTTCATTTCTGATTTTTCAGATCTTTCCAGGAGAATAATAATTTAATTGAATGGACAGCCATGTTTAATGATTATTATTAATGAATTTATCCTTCTGAGTTTTTTTTTAAAAGGACTAGCCAAAGTTGTTACTAAATTGGATACATAATTCAAAAATTTTTATGATTGCAGCCAGAAAATAAGTAGTGAAGGTTAAGGAAATTCCAGCAGATCTGCCAAACTTACTTACGTTCTTACAGGATTACTGTCCAGTAGTATCTGACTACTTAAAATTATATGAAGTTCTGAAGTGTGTCTTTAGAAATATTATTTAACCTTTATCAGCAATACAGCTAACCAAAAATGCTAAGAAAATTAGTAAAATATTTAAGAAAAAAACCCTCTTTTTTTAGAATCTCTTAGCTGGAACTATATTTTTCATTAAATATACAACTAATTACAAATGTTTTGACAACATATTTTTCTTCTTTCACAAGCAGGTGATTATAGTATGTTCTTGTTTGACTGACACAAAGGTGGTTTTTTTCTGTAAGTATTTGCAAATGTTCTGCAGAAACAGTTAAGGCTGCTTCTCACAAATGGAAAGAGAAGCTAAAATTTAAACAAAGAAGTAGTCATGGATGTGCAAAGTCTTTTTTTCATTTTCGTTAAGGAATATTATCACACCAGGCAGCAAGAATATTATATAGACATAAGATTCAATTTAAGAAAGACTGTCATGAATAAAACCCAATAATTTCAGTTTTAGATGCACAAGATCTCAAAACACTGCTTTTCTCAGCTTACTTCATTACACATTCTCACCAATGTATGGCTGGTAAATTCCTGCTGATATAGGCTCCACACTCAGGCAACAAGTCCAAAAATTAAAGTGAAATATTTCCATGAGTATCATATATCAGATTTGTTGAGACCACCCCCATCCCTTTTGCAGAGGTGCGATATGCAACTTTACCTAACCAATTTTGTGCTGGCACATAAAAGATGGTCTTTATCATCCTCATTTTATTTGGTTTTATAAAGTATATGGTCCAGTGCTATTTATGAATTAATTCATCGCTAATTCTTTTGTAGATCTTCTGAGTTAAACTTTCAGTCCATTGACTGGCATTTGTGGTGGTCTTGTGCTATCCTTTTCAGTCCTACATTTCTGTGACTTAAGTTGTCCTAGTTTAAAATCAAATATTATCCTTATACTTAGAGGTGAAATAAGACAGGCTGGCTTAAACCCATCAGAACAAGAATAGGGACAGTGACAGATCATCCTGAAGTGTAAAGAAAATGTTAATATGGTGAAATAATATAATAATAGTACTTAGTGAGGGTATTTCAGCTTGTATTTTGCCCATACTAACCTCATCAGAAGTTTTAAGATAGAAGATCAGCAAAATGGCCTTTAGCTTCCTCCTATTTACGAGCCATTCTACAAACACAGGCAGTGAACAAACACTTATCACCATGCCTTGCAATAATCACCATCTCTTCTCCTAGTGTCATTCAGTTTATGCCTAAATGATAGAATAATCCAATACTCTTCAGGAAAAACAAAACAAATCAAAAGAAAACATAATAATACTAATTTAAAAAACCCAAACAACAAGGTCTTACAGGATACCTCTCTCTTTTCCCACATAAATTCAAGGTTATGACACTAAAGTTCTTCATAAGCCTTTCATCTCTGCTTAAAGGAGTGCTTAAACACCTTTTCAGATTTATCTCTAAACACCCCACCCCTAACTTGGGGATCCTTTGATGTTTTATTCAAGTGCTGTCTGTGTTCAAGGAGCTAAACTCAGCTTCCATTTCCAAGAGTTTCTGTGAACATCTGTGTCAAGGTGATATCAGCAACGGAACGATTTGAGGCGGCATTCTCTGCTAATGGAGTCTTTCTTATTCACACTCAGCAAAACTCCTTGTTTCATTTTCAGCAGTTCCAAAATAGTTGAATACACACAAAATAATTCCCTATTAAAGATCAGATCACAACAATCAGATCTATAACCCTTTGCTACTCTTTTTTAACTTCTTCTCAAAATTCTGTAAAACTAAAATTGGGATCAAGAAGCAGAAAGAATGTTTCCCTACATTCTGGTACTGAACTCAGCCAGGACAAACCTATGTAGCACACTGTGTTGTGAAGGGTTTCAGGCTCAGAATGAATTATGTCCACTCTAATGTTGTGGGCTTTAAGGATGCCAGCTATAAAAGCAATCCTATTCTTAACTGTAAAACAGGGTTTGATCTGTAGGGCTGTTTTTTGACAATGCTTTCCAAGACATTCTGGACAACCTCTCAGCAGAGGACATTTTGCTTAGTCCGACCCATGAAACCAATGCACAAACTCTTACTAGCTCTACATCTGAAATTTACCTTAGGAGATTTTTTTACAGTGTAGCAATATGTCCAAGTGCATTTGGAGTTTTCCAAGAAATGAGTAGGGTACTTGCATTTAATCATTACCTTTTCACCTCAAATATGCAGTACCTCTCCTGATATGGAGACCTTAATAAATCTAACAATGTCAGAATAAAAAAGAAACAATCAAAATGTCCCAAGAAGAAATAAAATATAAAAGGACAGATTGCCTCAATTTAATCTATATATAGTTGGGGTTTTTTTTCTGCCATGGGAACTGAAATAATGACTGAAACACCCAGTGATACAGCAATATCCTATTAACTTGGTAGAATAAAACCAAGTTCTCCCTTGTTCTTTTAATAATGCCCCCTGAAGAATTAATTTAAGAGTTTCACTTTTTAATGTAAGGAATTAACATATATGATAAAGGGTCAGTTCCAGCACCTGGGAACTGTGGTACTTAGGCAGGTCTCCAGGGCCTCCAGAATTGTACTTACCAGTCCTGGACATACAGCCTTGAAGGCAGAAAAGTCTCTGAAAAAGCCTGCCTGTATAAAATCAGTGTTTTAAACCCTCCTGAATTAAATATTTAAACAACTAAAGGGAAATAAAATAATGTTTGAAAAAAAATATTGTTTTACAAATGTACAATATTAAACATAGTGTTATTGAAACACTCTTTTTTTCTTTAAGAAAGACACATCCATTGATTTCCTAGTTGGGCTAACTGTAATTCCCTACAATTATTTCATTGCCATTGCTGCATTGACTGTCATTTTGGCATTAACAGTGTTACATACTCTTTTGAAGGGTCACTATTACCAATTCCAGTCCAGGCCGGATAGACTGACATGACAATTACAGGATGGAAAGGTTACTTCTTAAACATATTAGCCATGACACACAGCACTATCTAACTCAAATGAAATGTGACAGTTTTTGTTGTGTAATTCCTCTAGTTTTAAAAATGGACTAATGATCCAATTAATTCATACTGCTGAGAAACATCAGTTTCAAGAATGAACACTCTTTATTGGTTTTGTAGCCTAGTAATTCCATAAATATTTTAATAAATACTCGAAGGAAAAAACAATAAAAAATGGTCAGTGCATTTTAAACTTGTTGGACTGAACTGGTAACCTGCGAGCATAGTAATTTAGGTATGCTTCCATAGGAACTGCTTCCCATTTGGCAAATGTCCTATTGGATGCTCTCTTACAGCTCTGGAAATGATCTGTCAAAAGATGCTACTGCAGATGTTTCCATTTGAGAGGAACTCATGGAAGAAGTAGAGGAAAAGGCACATGTCCTTCCAAACTGCCTGTCAGTCTTGCTCAAGAGCAGATCCAGAAACTAAAATCTTCCCTTCTGGCAGCAGAGACCGAAACATTTTTCAGAGAAGATTCTCTGTGAAAAAAAATTCCATAAAATGTCAGAGCAGCAGTGACAGAATAAGGATATACCCACTCAGAAAGCTGCATTTAAAATTTTTACCTCTCAGATTCTATTTTCACAGGACGAATGTTACAATTTTTTGAGCAGAACCTTTCTATCGTCTCATTTATGTAGCACTCGGCAGTGAACAGAGTAGGAACATTGCCATTACTTTGCAGATTAGTAATTTGATTTCTGCAGACGTTTCTGTGACTCTTCACAGCCAGCTACACCTATGAAGTCATGTACAATGACATTATGCTGACTTTTTCTTTTCATAATTTTATAAATAGATTATTTTTTCTGAGCTGAGTACTTGAGTACAGAGTACTATTTGTATGAATAACAT